>OY977963.1:7030040-7630734 GCA_963854355.1 Epinotia brunnichana
GTCAAGAATGATAAGACGTCTTGGACCAACACCCTCACACAATTAACATCGAACTTCACTTGGTAAGTTCGTTTGATTTCTAATAATTGACTATAGAACGCGTAGTTTAGACAAAAGGATCCAACCCACAAGACATCACCATTGAAATGTATGATTTTTGTTTTAGGTAGAAGGTTCAATTTTAAATGTTACGTATACTGTGGGTTTGAGCCTTTTCGCTACACTACGTCTTATCTGGCAGCTATGCAATTCATAACTTGTCTCGATTAGCCTCACGAATGTATCCCCAGTATAGTTTGACCCCGAGGTTGGTAACAACTATGCCTAGTCGGAGATCAAAATAATATTATTTTATCTGAAGAGTGGCCGGTTAGCTTCGTGAATAGCCACAAATAAACACAGTACACGTCTGTCTCGGAGGGCTATTCAGCCGGTACTGAGATATATTCCCGCGCGACGGTAAATTTATACTAGTTTTGAATAATTATTTATAAATATAAACTTTGACTAAAGTTATATTTTTTGGACTGGATCTTGTTGGTACAAGCATGAACTTTAATGTTGTGTAAGATTCAATACACAAATAATTCAACAATAATGAGAAAATCCTTGAGTTTTCAGTAAGATTTTGTTGACAAATATGGTGTAATTGAGAACTGTTACAGAATAAGGAAAATTCGAGGCGGCTAGGCGCAATGGCAACATATTACGCTAGTGAAAATAGAATAAAACAAGTAGGTTCTCATATAACATCATGGAGTATTAGGGGCTCAAACTTATGACTCTGCGCTCTCTTCAGAAAACTACTGTCGGTAATCGGGTATTTTCGGTTAAAGTATTCAGTAATTCGTAAATTAGAGGCGGCTAGGACCAATATGAGGAGTTTACCTATGCAAATAAGTAATCAGGATCTAGAAAAAGCTCTCCGTTTCTTAGAATTACAACGTCAAAAATCCGTCATTCTCGCTTATTCCTGACCAAAAAACGAGCGCCCTCTTAAGTACTATGACTTTCTAGACGTTCCCAAAGTTTCGAAAATAGTTGAGCAAGCTTATGCCCTTAACAATAAAATCTAGGGTATTAGTAAGCAACATATTGTTGATCACTTTTTTTATACACGTCGTTATTCAGTTTTAATTTATTTATTAAATTTGTTTTATTAACTCGTACAGCGAATACCTAGCGACATTCAAGAAGACGGTAGCCATGCACGAAGTGTTCCTACAGCGGCTCGCCTCGCACCCCGTGTTCCGGAACGACTCTCATCTCCGTGTGTTCCTGGAGTACGAGCGTGACTTGTGCGCGAAGCCGCGCGCCAAGATACACCTCATTTCCTCGCTGGTGAGTGGAGTACTCATTACCATCACTCTAAATAAAGACACCTCTCATTATCATGACAATCACTATCATCGCTGTGCCCCGCATTACAATGAGTACCATTATCTTCATTATCATTACCGAGGCTCTCATCCCCTCGACACTCATTATCTGAATCTCACTACCATTACGTTGATAACCTTCACTCACTGGTGAATCGCAAGACTCTCATTACCTTGTTCCGACACGACTCACCTCCGCGTGTTCCTGGAGTATGAACGAGATTTGTGCGCCAAATCACGTGCCAAGATACATCTCATTTCGTCGCTGGTAAGTAGAGTTCTCATTACCAACACTCTAACTTAAGATGATCCTCATCATTCAACTTACCACTCATTAATCGTCATGGTCCGCACTACAATGACTCGAACTACCATTATCTTAGGTCGCATGCTTTTTTTCTTTTGTATATTTTTTTCACACTTTACATCTTTTACTGTTACTTTTGTCATGTTAATACCATGTTTGTTGTGAATTTGAATGAAGGGTTTATCTATATATCTATCTTCATTATCATTACCGTGGCTCTCATTATCTCGACACTTATTATTCGTTTCTCACTGCCATAACGACGATAACCCTCACTCACTGGTGAATCGCAAGACTCATTACCTTGTTCCGGAACGACTCACCTCCGCGTGATCCTGGAGTATGAACGAGATTTGTGCGTCAAGCTGCAAGGCGTGTAGTATTCATTACCATCCCTCTCATTACCCTGACTACGATTAATCACATTACAATAACTCTGATTGCCATCACTATCATTGCCATGACCTTATTACCATGCTGTGACACTACGAGACACACACACACACTACCTACCATTCTGCTGAATTGCAAGTAATCTTGTGTCCCGGAACTCGTTCCGAGGTCGAGGCGAGGAGATTGGTGAGAGTCGTCCGATCTCCACCTTTTGCTGTAGTACGGTCAGCATCAAAAGTACCTACGCAAACGATGACTTCAAAAGTCTTTATGAAAAGGGAATAAGAGCTTTTGACGTCTTCGATTGCGTAGTTACTTTTGATGCTGACTGTACGAACGGGATTGGTGCGCCTTACCCTTACCGTAACCCTAATAGGGATCATTACGCAAAACTCCGCGTAGGAGCGACACTAGCAGAGTGGGCATTGTATCTCGTTCCCACTTGCGGTATTGTCTATGCATGCATCCTTGACAATCAATTGTGAATGTGTGCGAATCCCTATCTTCCTCTACTGGTTTACAGTTTCTGCTAGTGCTGCACTCTGGCGGCAGAGCATTGCAGTAATGTTCCCCCTAATTACCACGCTCTCTACACTTTATCTCATTACCATCTTTATCATTAACGTGCCCCCTGAAGCAAAGAGTGTCAACTTTTTTTTTAATGTTATTTTCTGTCCCTTAGGTCCGCTCAATGACCACAACCACAGACGAGATATACCTGGGCGCGACGGTGCGCGACGTGAATGATTTCTTCGAACAGGAGACCACATTCCTCCAGGAGTACTACACGCACCTGAAAGAAGCGGTGGCGAGGGTCGACCGGATGACTTCCAAGCATAAAGGTATGAAAAATCATCATCATCCTCCTAGCGTTATTTCCGGTTGTGCCCCTAAAGGAGCCCGGGGTCCGCTTTGACACCTAATCCCAAGATTTGGTATAGGCACTAGTTTTTGCGAAAGCGACTGCCATCTGACCTTCCAACCCAGAGCGAAAACTAGACCTTATTGGGATTAGACCGGCTTCCTCACGATATTTTCCTTCACCGAAAAGCTAACGGTAAATATTCTGAACATAAGTTCCGAAAAACTCATTGGTACGAGCCGGGATTCGAACCCACGACTGCCGCTTGACAGCCGCATGCCCGAACCACTAGGCTACTAGGTAGCTTTTTTTAAAATGGTATGAAAAATGAAAATAGTTTAGTGTAGTGTGTATTTGTTGTGTCCTCTCCAAAAACTGGTTCGAATGGCATCGTAAAAAATAATTTGACACAAGCCTATTGTTTACAGAGGTGGCCGACGCTCATATCAAGCTGTCTTCGTGTATAACTCAACTGGCGACTAGAGAGCAGCCGAATACGGAACGTTTTCTAACGCGCGCCGCTGACACCTTCGATAAGTGCCGGGTGCGTACATATTAGTGATGTTGCAAATTGCGGAAAGTTTCGAAAAGTTCTCGGAAATTTCTAGGAATTATAGTATTTTATAATGAAGGGCATTAAACACGAGTGTGGGTTTATGAAACGAGCCGAAGGCGACTTTCATAATAACATAAATAAATAAATAATAAATAAATAAATATTACGGGACAATCTTACACAAATCAACCTAAGTAGGCCCATGGTAAGCTCAATAAGGCTTGTGTTGTGGGTTCTAGGCAACGATATATATAATAGATACTTATATACATATATAACATCCATAACTCAGGAACAAATATTCGTGATAAACACACAAATAAATGCCCTGACCGGGATTCGAACCCGGGACCTCCAGCTTCGTAGGCAGAGTCACTACCAACTGGGCTACGGAGGCCGTTAACCTCACACGAGTGTTTTAATGTCTAATTATGTACAGTTACATACACTACTTTATCTATCCACATATCATAAGCCTCCATGATGCATTCAGGAGCCGCATATTAAGACCGGCATCGCGGCGTTGTTTTCTGGCAGCTGTTATAGTTTTTTTTTTTAATTCAGAGAAACTAGAGTCAGCTCTAACTATCATATCGTTCGATATCTTACTTACGTGTGTCATTTGTCAAATTTGTATGCAACTTGAAAATTAATTTCGAACTAAACGTCATCTCGACTGATATTAGAATAGAGGTCAAATCAAATTCCTTTGTTTTTCAGAGATGTTCGAAATTTAAATGAAATAATATTATCGAAATCGATGTTATTATTTAGCAATAAAAACATTTTTACAGATAAGAAATTTGTTCTAACAAAACAGTCTGTTTTTATGGTGGTCATAATGTGCGGTTCTTGAACGCATCATGGAGGGTTAATGATATTTGGATAGATAAAGGAAATTTACGTACTGAGAAGCATAAAAATGTAACTCTTATACACTGTATAAGAATTACAGTTTTATGCTTCTCAGTACGTAAATTTTCATGTTGGAAATGGAAAGTTTCAATTCCCATACAAAAATGAGGAAAATATACGAAATATTCCTATGTTAAATTGCAGAAACATTTCGCAATATAGGAAACTTTCCGTCAGTTCATATACACAATCATAGAGAAATAATAGTTAGAGATATCCAGTCGCTCATAGGCCTTTTTAGGGTTCCGTACCCAAAGGGTAAAACGGAACTCTATTACTAAGACTCCGCTGTCCGTCTGTCACCAGGCTGTATTTCATGAACCGTGATGACAGTTGAACATTTAACAGATGATGTATTTATGTTGCCACTATAACAACGAATACTAAAAAAACAATAAAATAAAAATTTAAGGGGGCTCCCATGCAACAAACGTGATTTTTTTGCCGTTTTTATAGATAATGGTAGGGAACCCTTCGTGCGCGAGTCTGACTCGCACTTGGCCGGTTTTTTTTTCTTAAAATGTTACTTTACTTTGCACTCAAAGCTTGTGTTTCCAACAAGAATATCTTGCATAATGATTTTATCCATGTGTAATCCATACTAATATTATAAATAAGAAAGTCTGTCTGTCTCTATGTTACCTCTTCACGCTTAAACCGTTAAACCAATTTAGATGAAATTTGGTATAGAGATAGTTTGAGTCCCGGCGTTATATCGACCACATACTGCTTGTCAAACATATATCTTTAATGTCAATGATTAAGACTGACATCCGATAGTCATTTTGCAACTGCAGGTCTGGAAAAGGGTTAACCAGGAAATCGCTTCCTTGAAATGAAATGAAAATGAAAATGTTTTATTTCATAGATTGCTAGGTTACATTGAAAATAAGGTTGGGTCTTCCTAGTAGGTAAAAAATACCTGTGTCAGGAAGACCCGCTCCTCCATAAAAAAGCAGTTAATGTTAATTTCTTATATGTAGGTAAATATTTATAACATAAAATAAAAACAAAGACGAATTAGGTATCACAGGCATAGTGTCGTGACTCTAAAGTTGAGTGTGTGTGTGTGTGCGTGTGTGTGTGTGTGTGTGCGCGCCTGTGTGTGCGCGTGTGAGTGTGTGTGTTAGTGTGTGCGTGCGTGTGTGTTAGTGTGTGCGTGCGTGTGTGTTGTTTGATAAAGTAGGTATATATTATATATAACATTTTCCATTTTGGGGGTGAAACGCTATGGAGCTACGATATAAACGATTTTCATGCGGACGGAGTCGCGGGCAGAAGTTAGTTTTCTATTAACTCAATGATAACCCTTATTACCATTGCAGAAGATCGAGGGTCGCATGGCATCCGACCAGGACCTGAAGTTGGCCGACACGCTCCGGTACTACATGAGGGACGCTCACGCCGCCAAAGCTGTACTAGTTAGGAGACTTAGGTCAGTGGCAATACTACATGAGGGACGCTCACGCCGCCAAAGCTGTACTAGTTAGGAGACTTAGGTCAGTGGCAATACTACATGAGGGACGCTCACGCCGCCAAAGCTGTACTAGTTAGGAGACTTAGGTCAGTGGCAATACTACATGAGGGACGCTCACGCCGCCAAAGCTGTACTAGTTAGGAGACTTAGGTCAGTGGCAATACTACATGAGGGACGCTCACGCCGCCAAAGCTGTACTAGTTAGGAGACTTAGGTCAGTGGCAATACTACATGAGGGACGCTCACGCCGCCAAAGCTGTACTAGTTAGGAGACTTAGGTCAGTGGCAATACTACATGAGGGACGCTCACGCCGCCAAAGCTGTACTAGTTAGGAGACTTAGGTCAGTGGCAATACTACATGAGGGACGCTCACGCCGCCAAAGCTGTACTAATTCTAATAAGATGTTTGTCAGTATTGTAACACAAAATGTCTCATTATTTGATAATCAATTTTTACCTATTTTAGTGTTTTCGAGATTGTGATTGAATTGAACTAGTAGTCTCACAGACTTCTCTCTGTGCTTTAATGAAAGCAAATTAAATTGAGTATAACTTTATTACTAATATTTTTTCTCATAGCGCGAGGGATTTATGATATGTTTTGGTCCAGACGGGAGAATTTAAAATCGACGAAATTCGGAAAAAATATATAATTTTCGAAGAGCAATAGCTTCGTTGCTTTCGAGCTTACAGATTTGCAGTTTAATTCAAATTGTTGGAATATAAGGAGAGAACTTGCATCTTTTTATTTTATTACGAAAATCAAATGTATAACTTAGCATTAAAACAATTATTTTTTTGATGTTATATGCATTTGAAATCTGCACGCGCCGGCACCCCCCGAAAACGCTCTATATTAAACTGGCTTATGCTATGACGTCACACCGTATATTCTCGGCGCGTTTACTATGGAGTAAGTCATTAATTTGCAATTATCTCCACGACATTTGAGTTTTAGTCTATACTTGTCATACAAAATATCATTTCTAATTCAATATTCTGTGTAACTGTTATGTAATTTTATCGCAAAAATAATATTTTTGATCGTCATTTTAAATTGAAATAGAACTATTTTTTTTGCCTTTTTTTCTTCTGTATGATATTTCTACGCATATCCGCATCAATTAAGTGCAATTTATTCGAAATTGAAGTCCCATGCAAGTTCCCCATTATCCAAACATGTATTGCTATTGTCAAAATATTATACTATTTTTTTCATATTTTTGAGCACATTTGCCAGCTTCTTTATGATTATAATGGATAATTTTATTTGATGTTCCATTGATGTATTTATCTGATAATTCATTTATTTGTTTGCTACAAAGACAGAAACAAAATAGTATTTGTACTATGGGTATAGTACAAACATTGCTTAGTTTGGGATTGTCCCCAAATAAATCATAAATCATAAATTTATTTCGTATGAAAAAGTACAAATTGCTACTTACATTTTAATTTACAAATTTGTATGGTGAAAACCAAAAGTAAGTGTCAACTGACCCCCGTACTAGTTTGCACTGTGTCACGGTGGGTCAGGATTCAATATTTATTTATTTATGATTTATTTATAATGATTATCTATTTCAGATGCCTGGCTGCCTATGAGGCTGCCAACAGGAACCTTGAGAAGGCAAGGGCCAAAAACAAGGACGTTCATGCTGTAAGTAGTAATTTAAAATTTTCAAATATCAAACAAAGATGACAGAAACTGTACTGAGATGACAGATGTCACCGGACTAATATAGATTAGAATGAGGAAGGCTGAAGAAGAATACACGGCACAAAAGTTTTCGTGTCTGAAGTTAGCTTCGAGCCGCCTCCCGCACACCCGCCCGACCCCTCTGACACCTTTGCGGCGCTACTAGTAGCTAACATCAGAATCGTTAACTGATTATTAATATACGGCGTGTGTCATTGTAATACAGACACATGCAGACAGACCAAAGAGATTCTGTCGAAACGCGACTACAAACTCACAACCACACTACTAAGGACACATAGAAACCAACTGCGCAAGATAGTGGGTATAATAACAGGACACAACACCTTGAACAAACACCTCTATAACTTAGGTATCACAGACAGCCCCATGTGCAGAGCGTGCATGGAGGCAGAAGAAACGACCAAACATATACTACTGGACTGCAAGGAGGTAGAAGTATACAGAATGAAGCACCTAGGTTCTCCAGGCACACTACGGGACGCAGTCAGCAACACCAAGGCACTCACCAACTTTCTAGACGAGCTGGGGTGGTTAGAGTAGCGCCACACCGCCGTTTCACGCAAAATAGCCACAATGGATGTCGACTTGCGGAAAACGCCCAGTATAACTAACTAACTAACTATACGGCGTGTCTCTGACTTTGGGGCTTTAAATGCAAATGTCGATTATGCTCCTCAAACGGAACTACATTTTTTCTACAACTATTCAAAAATACGTTCTTTTTATATTTTCATTATTCCATACAAGGGTCAATCAACTCGTTGCCATGGTTACGTCTCCGGGGTCACTCTTTAAAACTTTTATTTTACGGGGTTTAAATCCACTAAACACGTGTTTTTGTTATATTGGTAAACCCATTCCATGGTGGGACATCTCCTTAGCATGATAGGAGTCCAGTTTATAGACCTAGTATTTTTTCTATGAAAGTCTGTTACTGTTGTCTCTTGGCTTACCGGGACAGATTAACAACAAGAAAAAGTTGATTGACCCACAAATTAAATTATATTTTCAATGTACATCATCCATTAGTTAGCTTTCTTACTTGTCAGTGTCATTGATGTCAAATAATGAGGCCGTGTTTGCAATATATTGATGGTACAGTTAAAGTTCAAACACTAATAAATTATAGAAATAGTTATTTTACAAAGTTGCGGAACAAAAATGGTTCTGTTTGAGAACCATAATCGATATTTGCATTTAAAGCCCCAAGGTCAAAGACACGTTCTATATTAATAATCAGTTCTCTATTCTTCAGACTTCTACATTCTAATCCAAATCAAGGTGAAGACGTTTAACAGGGCTTATGCATTTTTTTTTTCATGACGCCACTCGAACCAGTTTTTAGAGAGGACCATATCTGTATGAGATTAACTACACCTAGCACAACAAAAGGCAATAAAACCGGCCAAGTGCGAGTCGGACTCGCGCACGAAGGGTTCCGTACAGTATCTATAAAAATATTTATTTTATTCTGTTTTTAGTATTTGTTGTTATAGCGGCAACAGAAATACATCATCTGTGAAAATTTCAACTGTAACTATCACGGTATCAGTGAGATACAGCCTGGTGACAGACAGACAGCGGAGTCTTAGTATTAGGGTCCTGTTTTACTCTTTGAGTACGGAACCCTAAAAATGAGAGTCAAAATCAGACGGCTCTAGGCGGATCATACTAATTTGCACATGCTATGTGACATTACAACTATTACAAGGCTAAGATTTTTTCTAAGAATTTATCTTCTGCATTATCTGCGAGCTCATGTTTTTGTCCACATGTCGATATATATATATGTTTTTTTCGGTTCACGTACGTTATATTCTATGACATTGTGTATGTGTGTGTGTTTATTAATGTGTCGCAATATTATGTTCTGTGCTCACAAAGCCGCAGGAGGTCCAAGAGGTAATTGCACGCTTATTAATCGTACATACGTGCCATTTAGTGTATAAATTGCGACTCAAACGAAAACTACCGACATACGAAGACAGACTTCAACATTTCAAAATTGAAAGTTTGCAAAATAGAAGAAGAGTAAATTAAGTGGCAAGACTATATAAAATTATTAATAAAAAGTTAGACTCTGATCTCAATGGGGAATGGATGAAAATTTTAGAAGTGCCTGATTTTTTTTTTGGTGTTAGGAATAACCTTCCTTACCACCAGAAAAAAATTGCAGACTTTCCAGGTGCGTCAATTATTTTTGAAAAATATAAACAGTTTCCTCACTTACGTTTTGGGTTTAGGACGGCGAATGAGACAATTTCCTTGATCCGTCTCATATTACATAAAAATATCATAAAAATCCGTGGTAAACCGACACTGGCGATGATATTAACAGCTGCAGCAGCTATATTTGTCATTCCCAGGGTCAGATATTCAAAATATTTTTTTGTAATATGAGACGAATCAAGGAAAGTTTCTCATTCGCCGTCCTAAACCCAAAACGTAAGTGAGGAAACTGTTTATATTTTTCAAAAATAATTGACGCACCTGAAAAATCTGCAATTTTTTTCTGGTGTTAAGGAAGGTTATTCCTATCACCAAAAAAATAAACAAGCACTTCTAAAATTTTCATCCATTCCTCATTGTAATATATAGAGTTTCGAGTATATTCTAGACCAAGCAATCCTGCTCAGTTTCTATTACCAGTAGCTTCCAACAATGTCACCCTACACAGTCCCCCTGGCTCATATGTGTACATCCTACAATAATATATGTAATGATATTGATATATTCCATTTAAGTTTCAATAAATTTAAGACTTGCGTTGCAAAATTGTCCCATAGTTCGATACATTTATTTTTATTACACGATCTCATTAATGTACTGTATAATCTCAAATACTTAAGTTAGTCTAAATTAATTGCAATAAGTTAGACTCTTGCTCAATTATCTCATTTCGATTTGTTATTTTAGTAGCTAGTATTTTGTGCTTGGTTGTTATAGTAAATTTAATATTATTTTCTTAGAACTATGCCAATTATGTGTATAATAATTTACATTTTGTTACTGTGATACGCACTTTAGGTACTGAGTACTTCTAAAAAGAAAAGAAAAAAGGGTTGTCTATAAAGTCGGTTTACGGACGATTATTTTACGTGATAACGTCATAAAGCCGAACGCTCGGGCGTGCTGTCGGTGTTCATCGATTTATAAGACGTTATCAAGCCAAAATTAAAAAAAAAATGTTTTGTATAATTTGTAGTGACAACGAACTGACTTAATGTTACTTAGCTTTAAGGTTGTGGTTAGAGACTGAAAACCAGTGGTCTCGCTGAGTCTCAAACTATTTCTATACTCAGACAGCCAATATTTATGTTTAGTCTCATCATCATCACCTTTGTTAATGGTTTGTGTTGTTGAATATATATATATTTTTTTTTTTTCATTTATATTTTTTTTTCATATAAGTTTTGTAAATTTATAGCGCTTTAGAAAAAAAATCCGAGTTTAAGTATGTTGTTATGTTGTGTTACACAGGCAGAACAAGCTCAAGCTGCGGCGTGCGCGCGCTTCGAGGAGCTTTCTGCGAGAGCGAGAGAGGAGCTTATTGACTTTAGAGCGAGACGGGTGGCGGCCTTCAAGAAGAGGTATATTCATATTTATTGAGACGACCATTTTCACAAAAGCTTAAAGTTACAATTTAACAAGTCTAAATTGACAATGAAATAAATAAATAAAATAAAAAGCCCATTTATTCCATGACCAACTTAGCTAATTAAAAAAGTAAATAAATTGGCAATACCACAGTATAAAGAACTACAACCAGTAGGCAAGCTTCATTCATCTTTAGAATTTACGCACCCTCTTAGCGTAACCGCTCGAGAGTTAGGGTTGTCAAAAATATGTTTGGAGAGATATAGAATATATGATTCATTTTCAAGCATTTCATAACTAGGTATGTAGTTATTTTATAAACACTCGCTCACTCACATTTTTAAATAGAAAAAAATTACAATTCAAGGTTGGGTTCATATTAAGATGCCCTTTGGACTCTCAGATATCGAGTTTCAATGAATCGGACCGTATTTAAAGAATTTCAAGATGGCGGCCTTTTTATTTTCCCACGGATTCAAATTAAAAGACCTTTCGAGCCCTCAGATATCGATTTTGTACCCCGTCGTAATCCCGTTTTACCCTTTGGGTACGGAACGCTAGTAAAATAATTTTTTGTACTCGACGATTAAAATATGTGTATTAAGATTTCATAGAGAATACTGCAACGTCACTCTTTTCATAGTTGTAGTCCATGTTACTGTCGAAACAATCGAAATAACTACTTTTCGATACGCTCCAGACAACTAAAATAAATTCGACCAATCACGTGGCTGCTTTACTGAACTGTAATGAATTGGACCAATAGAATCGCTTTGATGTCGTACGCTCGTTGATGTCTTTTAAGATATCAACAAGCGTACGAGCGATGAGCTGCACTTCGTTTCAACAGTATCGAGTTTGTTTAATTAGTTCAGTTGACTCGTAGAAAATTAATTTTAATGAACTCGTACAAAAAGTATTGTTCACAATAGTGTTATAATCAAGCTTTTTAATCTCGTACCTTACTTAGGCCACTCAGCAAGCTTCGTGGCCTAAACACGGTACTCGACTAAAAAGCTCTCTATTATAACACGATTGTGAAAAATACTATTACTGAGCACATTTCATTTAAGAAATGTTGTTATATTATTATTTATTAGAATTGTAGCGTTTTACTGTTAGAACTATTATTTTGTATTCCTTTTTAACCCCGACGAAAAAAGAGGGGTGTTCATATGTTTGACGTGTATGTGTGTCTGTCTGTGGCATCGTACCTCCTAAACGAATGTACCGATCTCAATGAGGTTTTTTTGTCCGAAAGCTGACGTGATCAAGATGGTTCCTAGCCACGTTTCATCAAAATCGGTTCTGCCATTTTTGAGATATTGAACTTTGAAATGAAAATGTCAGGGGGTTTTCAACTTTTCTAAGTTTTAGTTATGACTAGACATTATATTTAAAGTTTTTTCCAGTCTCATAGATCTGGCGGAGTTGGAGATAAAACATGCGCGCGCGCAACAGGAACTGTTCCGGAAGTCGCTTCAAGTACTCAAGGAGTGCCAGTAACACGTCTAATGAAGGTACATTTGTTGCATTTCACAAGGGCGGGCGCGTTTCTACACTCAAGAGGCAATGAAAACGGTCACTTTGTATAGGAAAATGCATGGAGAATGACCCGTTTTCATTGCCTCTGAGTGTATCATTATCCTTTCGTATGCCTTGTTCCGGATCTGTTCAGAACAGCTTGAACTTACGTCTTAAACTTCAAGGTCATGCTTTGGTTCAAATTGATAACTTAGTGCTGCTAGATAGTAAACCATCAAATGATTGTAATAAAGTATAAATTACAAAATACAAATCATAAAAATAATTACGCAAGGACCTTGAAAGTTTAGAAAAAGCATGCATTTTTTTTTTGTTCAGGAGTAAATTTTACCAATAGAATCCTTACGCATTTATAGAAACAAAATTGTATGACAACTATGGACCTAAACTCAGTATTTCGCGACCGAAACAGCAATGTACTTGATTTTCCATATAACAATTAGTACAAATAGCGAACTGTGACGTCATACTTTTATGTCAATTAGAAAGAAAGAAAGAAAATACGTTTATTAAGCACTTTGTAGGATAAAAGACAAAAAAATTACAGACATAATGATTAAATGATAAAATGGCTGCCACTCAGCTTTGTGCCACGAAATGGTGATACCTATTTCGCAGCGCTGATCTTCAGTGGCGCCTTGATGTTAATTCTTATGAATATGAATTAACATCAAGGCGCCACTGAAAATCAGCGACAATATAATTAGTATGAATCGTTTTGGCTGCCGCCAGCGAGGTCCGTCTTTGACTCAAGTGTTTTGTGTATGTATGTTATTAAATTGTTGTTTGTAATACAAACATTTGTTCCTCTCCAAAAACTGTTTCGAATGGCATCGTAAAAAGATCTTAGGTCACACCTATTTTTTTTTACATCGGCATACGAGCAGTTAAGTAGCATAAATGCGAAAGTGTGTCTGTCTGTTACCTCTTCACGCTTAAACCGCTTAACCGATTTAGATGAAATTTGGTATAGAGAAAGTTTGAGTCCCGGGAAGGACATAGGATAGTTTTTATCCCGGAAATCAATATCCGGGATGAAATAGGAGGTGAAAGTTTGTATGGAGCCACGATATAAATAAGTTCCACGCGGTAGATATATAAAGTCTGATTTCGTCTAATACAGTCGCCTTCGTGAAATGCAATAAGTATAAGATAATGGTACTTTAAGTCAAACTTATTATTGACTGACATAGTCGTTACATTGTAATTGAATTCGAGATTTCGTGGTTGGGTCATTGTCAGATTTAGGTTCGCGTCTTTTCGGTGGACATTGCCAAAGTTAAGGGCTATAAAGCCTAATTTTTGGCTGAACTCTGAATCCGCATAAACAGCGTTGCCCCTTCTATAATTATATGTGATAAAAACATATTATATATAAACGGAAGCCCTTAACTATTGACCACCGGAAAGATGATTTTTGTTTTTGTGACTGACAATGACCCGGTTATACTTTTGGAAGCTGAACAATAATTTACGTCATACCTGGCCATAAAGTGGCAATTACCGAACAATGTGCATGCGGAAAATCCCACTTCCTGGCCAGGGAGAGACGTAAAATTTTGTACTCACCACGGGCGGTAATAAAGAAAGCCTCAGCTCGCATATTTATCGCCCTTGCCTTCGGCTTGGGCGTCAAACCTGCGATCTGAGACATTCTTTGTTTTACCGCCCTACGTAAGTAATGTACTATTAATTATAATAATTTTATATGATAATGTTATGTAATATTTTTTTGTTGGTGTTTTAAAGTTATACAATAATTGGGATTATGTAATGTTGACATTAAGAAGATTTGTTCCAGTATTCTAACTACAACGTGGCATGGAGTCGAACAATTTCTAATACATTATATGCGTTTCTGTCATTTTTGAAAAATTTTTTTTTTTGTATCTTATCATAAAATCGATTCGAGAGTCACCGACACGCTCGGTTCTCCATACAAACGTAGTTACGCTCTCATTAAACTGGAGCCATTTAAACTAATTACAGACCTAGATATACCTCATGTCATTGTATATGCAAAGTTTCGTTACAATCCAACGCGTAGTTTTAAAATGTGAACGAAACTCCGTTTGTATGGGAAGGTGAAATTCAGCCGAGCTTGCCGGGGACTCTTAATGATTGCTAGAAACAATTCAATTTAATCTACATAAATCTAGCTAAACGAAAAACCATTAAGATTAAGACGTCAGATTTAGTTCACCGAACACAAATGCCGAAGGAAATTGTGAATTAAAATACTGTGTGATATAACAATATGATATTTCTTCTTGATGTTAACATAGCGATATCAGTTAGACTGAGATGTGGCGCGTGGTCAAAAATCAACTCTAAACACTTGTAAATAGAGTCGGTAATTGCACGCGTTTCTTCCTAATATCTTTAAATAACGAACGTAGAGATTTTTGGAGATTAGTACTGAAGATATACGATTAACTCGCTTTCTCTCATAAGGCTCAACATAAACAATGTTTGCTAAGGTAATTTGAACTTAGTTGCATAGAAAATCGAACTGGATTTCATTTGGTCGAAGGACCATTTTCAATAATTCAATAAGTGGTTAAATAAAAATTAAGTCAGTGTCAGTTTTGTGACGAAAGTTAAGCATACAAATGGTGTGAAAATGAACTTGTTTCACATTTGAATAACGTGTATATGCATAACATTTATAAATTGAAAAGATATAGTTATTTGTCCAACAAGAGAGCAAAGTAGATTTTTTGCTGCGAGTGTTGATGTTGAGTCCCGAGCAAGCGAAAGATTCTATATTATATCAAAATTAGAATCTTGAGCGTAGTGAGGGACTCAAAGGCACGAGATGCAAATATATTTGCTCTCGTGTGATACATACAACTTTTCACCTCAGCAGTGAGAACATCGTCACGTTAAAAAATATATCGTTAGGCTTTTACGCACCTATAATATTCTGAATTTGTAATAGACCCCACACTATGATGGATGGATATGGACGGAGTGAGCAAAATCGCATTTTGCTCACTGTTTTCACGCAGCAAAATATGCTTGTTCGAGCTGCTGAGGTGAAAAATGTATTTTTTATACAAAATGAATACTTAACCGTCGTCACAAAAATGACATTGAGTTAATTTTTGTTTAACAACTCACGCTAATTAGGTACACGAATTACTGAGAATGCCCCTAAAATCATCGAAACAAAAGAACTGATGCTACTTTATTCGTTTTATGACAGGTTCAAATTACATTGAAATGGATGTGCATTGTACTGCACATTGGACCTTATGAGGTAAATGGTCATTAAAGTTATCATTGATGGTTGCGAATAAGAACATCGTGTCAAGAAAGCTAGTTGTAATATCCCTTCCCACTTACATTGTTTTAAGGTACCTAAATTGTCAATGGGGAATGGATGAAAATTTTAGAAACGCCTGATTTTTTTTTTGGTGATAGGAATAACCTTCCTTAGCACCAGAAAAAAGTTGCCGACTTTTCAGATGCGTCAATAATTTTTAAAAAATATAAACAGTTTCCTCACTTACGTTTTGTGGTTAGGACGGCGAATGAGACAATTTCCTTGATCCGTCTCATATTACATAAAAATATCATAAAAATCAGTGGTAAACTGACACTGACAATGATATTGACAGCTGCAGCTATATTGGTCATTGCCAGGGTCAGATATTTAAAATATTTTTTGTAATATGAGACGGATCAAGGAAAGTGTCTCATTCGCCGTCCTAACCACAAAACGTAAGTGAGGAAACTGTTTTTATTTTTCAAAATCTGCTGCAAACGCTGACAAGTCTGCAACTTTTTACTGGTGCTAAGGAAGGTTATTCCTATCACCAAAAAAATAATCAGGCATTTCTAAAATTTTCATCCATTCCCCATTACCTTCTATTTTTTGAATGGTGTTGGTACCAACCGGATAGGTTATAAAGGGAGATTCCTATATTTCTCCTCCCGAAATAGATTAGACTTGAACCCTGTAGTTTCAACGCGGCGAGACTTCGTCAATGCATGCGTATGACATGAATGTCATGCCCTTGCCAGACAAAGAATGTATTACTTTGGTAACAGTTACCCGCAACCAAAGGAATTCAAGGTGCTCCCGGTGAACTGCACCATCCGTTTTGTGGAAATGGTGGAGCGAGCTTGGGTTCAATGTTTTGCCCTCGTGTGAAATAGGCATTAGTGTTGCCGGGCAATGGGGAATGGATGAAAATTTTAGAAGTGCCTGATTATTTTTTGGTAATAGGAATAACCTTCCTTAGCACCAGAAAAAAGTTGCAGACTTTTCAGCTGCGTCAATTATTTTTGATAAATATATACAGTTTCCTCACTTACGTTTTGTGGTTAGGACGGCGAATGAGACACTTCCCTTGATCCGTCTCATATTACAAAGGAAGGTTACTCCTATCACCAAAAAAATAATCAGGCACTTCTGAAGTTTTCATCTATTCCCAATTGAATACGAGTTTAACTTAGGTTTGCCTGATTCGAGTAATTAACCAGTAGGAGCCAAGTTATGTAAAGATGTATTGAGTGACCACAAAATGGTACATATTTAATGGAAATGTATCGATGAATGGCGGAGTATGCAGGGATGCAGTGGCGGAGCGCCCATACAAGCCGATTCCAACCGGCTTGCCTAAAATTTCTTGATATATATTACAAGGTGGACTGATGACCTGGTAAAGGTCGCGGGAGTCCGCTGGATGCGGGTGGCGCAGGACCGGTCACTTTTGAACTCTTTGGGGGAGGCCTATGTCCAGCAGTGGACGTCTTTCGGCTGATATTATGATGATATATTACCAAACTAGTAAATCATCACAGAAAAGCCCTTTTTAGGGTTCCGTACTCAAAGAGTAAAACGGGACCCTATTACTAAGACTTCGCTGTCCGTCCGTCCGTCCGTCTGTCTGTCACCATCTCACTGATACCGTGATAGTTCCAGTTGAAATTTTCACAGATGATGTATTTCTGTTGCCGCTATAACAACAAATACTAAAAACAGAATAAAATAAATATTTTTATTGATAACGGTACGGAACCCTCCGTGCGCGAGTCCGACTCGCACTTGGCTGGTTATTTTGCTCCGGGTTGTCCAGTGAAAATTATCACGCGCCGCCATTGCAGGGTTGATGATTTTATCTTTGTATCAAGTGGCAACTTTGCCAGCGGGTGTCAAGTTTGTTGTAACAGCGTTATATCCAATTTAGTCTAAATAAGCTACGGTAGCCTAGTGGTTCAGGCATGCGGCTGTCAAGCGGCGGTCGTGGGTTCGAATCCCGGCTCGTACCAATGAGTTTTTCGGAACTTATGTACGGAATATTTACCGTTAGCTTTTCGGTGAAGGAAAACATCGCGAGGAAACCGGTCTAATCCCAATAAGGTCTAGTTTTCCCTACGGGTTGGAAGGTCAGATGGCAGTCGCTTTCGTAAAACTAGTGCCTATGCCAAATCTTGGGATTAGGTGTCAAAGCGGACCCCGAACTCCTTTAGGGCACAACCGGGAATAACGCTAGGATGATGATGATGATGAATTAAAATAATGAAATAACTAAAAATTTGTTTTTTATGTTTATTTGAAGTGCGGGCAAAGTTGCCGGTTCTCGTTTTAAGTGTTTCTCATTATTGTCAAATATTATAAAGGTGCAATTTATTATTCTTGAGGACCAAATTATTTTTAACTTAACCTATTATTTTAAAAGTATTCTTTGTGTTTAGGTCATATAGCTTACGCTAAGGACAAATTGGGTGCTTCGCTTCGTGGAAAAAATCCTTTATAGATACTCCGTAATTGATTGGAGTATTTAGTCCCATCAATGAGTTCTTAGCTTAAGTTATTTTGACTGTTACTCGTTATTGGAACACTTGTTTTTAAGCAAAATTTGTACCGCTACTGTATTTTAAGTGTAAAAATGTGTCTCGTATATTGGTTAAATTTATTAATTTTAAGAGAATATATGAAATTAAATGGTATATTTGTTTTATTCCCCAATATCACATTTTGTAGTTGCAAAATGTTACAGCACTGGACCCAAAGATTAATTGCGGTTCTATCAGACAAATAAAAATCAATAAATCCTTAAATGACGACGATGCCTAAGTTGAGTAATCATCAATCGATCACCATAATAAACATGACATTTCATTTAAAAAAAACTGGCCAAGTGCGAGTCGGACTCGCGCACGAAGGGTTCCGTACCATTATCAATAAAAATATTTATTTTATTTTGTTTTTAGTATTTGTTATAGCGGCAACAGAAATACATAATCTGTCAATACTTCACCTCTCTAGCTATCACGGCTCTTGAGATACAGCCTGGTGACAGACAGACGGACAGCGAAGTCTTAGTAATAGGGTCCCGTTTTACTCTTTGAGTACGGAACCCTAAAAATCAGAAAAAAAATAACTCGTAACTTAAGCCATGGTCACCCTATCACTTTTGACACATGCAGGCCCCGTAGCATGGATGGCCTTATCACGCGATAAGTGACAAGATAAGAGCGTCGTCTCGTTCTATCGAACGGTGTCAGCCAGGGACGGATGCTCTATCTTGTCACTTATCGCGTGATAAAGGCCATCCATGCTACGGGGCCAGTATGAGGAATGACAACGTGCTGTGTAGGGTAACCAAGTTGTGTAAATAAACATGCAATTAAATATTGAAGTTTTGTACCTTGTCTGCGAGGTATCACGTTTCGAGTGCGGCGAGAACAATTAATAAAATTGAATTGTGCAATGAGACCTTTTGGTTCAATATCAATAATGGCATTCACCTATAAAAAAAACTATAAGCAATATTTTAATATCATTGCATGATTGAGAAAAGCACTATATTTACCTACAATCATATTAATACCTCGGTGTGAAAAGGAATTGCCAGCCTCGTATTCTCGTCCTATTTTGTGTCTTAAACTACTTGGACGTCAATGACTATTTTCCCGGCCTGCAATAATGTACTATTTCCGCCTTGATAAAAAAAGAAGCTTGGAAGCTAAGACAGCTCAACCTCAAAGTACCTTAATCCTTATAAAAATCTAACTTCTGTGGACTGAAGCCCACCCAATCAGGGTCAGGCAAATGAATAGAATATTATCCACTATTCTTGTAAAAAAACTGTATTATCCCTCGAAAAACAGCAAAGGCTTAAAACAGAACGCAAACGCGTTGCCTTGGCAACACAACACCCACAACAAGTGATATTTGAAAACAAAACCACATCAATAGTGAAAATCATTAAATGTTGTGTGCCAGTGTTTTACACATCATTAGGTAAGTTTTTATTAAGTAAGTATATTTATTTAAGTTAAGTCTTGTTTGTTTAATAAAGGGTATTAAAATTTGGTAGTTGCTTGGTCTAATTTGAGACAGTAAGGAGTAATAACTACCTAATTACATGTAGAAAAAAATTGTGATTGCCCTACGTTTATACAAACAGTACTAGCTTTAGCCCGCGGCGTCGTCCATATAGAGCAGTTTACAGCCAAACATGATTGCTATTAGATTTTCCAAAGGCGTAGGTAGTATAGGCTTGTTGCGTGGTGTTAAAATTGGTAACGTCGTGTTGCTAAATGGATAGTAAACCATCAAATGATTGTAATAAAGTATAAATTACAAAATATAATTCAAATCATGAAAAGAAGAAGAACCTTGAAAGTTTAGGAAAAAAAGTTTTTTTATTTATTGTCCAAGAGTAAATTTAAAGGTACCAATAGAATCCTTACGCTTTTATAGAAACAAATTTGTATGACAATTATGGACTTAAACGCAGTATTTTGCGACCGAAACAGCAATTTACTTCATTTTCCATGCAACGGTTAGTACAAATTGCACGGTGTGACGTCATGATGATGTTGATGATGTTGTGAAGGGACGCCTGGCCGGAAACAGGCGGGCAGTCGACCGCTTGTCGCAGTCATTCAGCCCATTTCCCTCAGTTCGGAGCCTCAGGTTACTGTCCCGGCGGCGTTCCCACTTCCAACTCTTCAATTCTTCTTGTTTTCCTGCAGAACAGAAGGACATCTTTAAGGTCGATATCCCTCAATTCCTTCTCCTCTAACATATCTTTACCGAATGTGTTAAACCGCGGTGCCGCGTACATAACACATTCCGCTAGTACATGCTTGCTTGTTTCCTCCTGCCCACAGTGTGGGCAAGTAGCGTCGTTACTTATACCTATTATCTTTAAGTGTCTATTCAGAGTATTGTGACCGGTTATGATACCAGTCAGCAGTTTCAGATTGCTCTTACCCAGTTTCAGCAGATACCTGGTCCTTTTGTGATTAGTGCCTCCTATCATCATCTTTGTCTGTCTGCATCCAGATGCATCCCTCCATTCTTTTTCCCCATCCAGTTCTTTTAGCTTATCTATGACCCCCTTTGTAACTTGAGCCGAAAAGGGAAGGACCGGTTCTGGGCCTTCAAACTCCCTTCCCGCACCTTCCCTGGCCAACTCATCTGCCTTCTCATTGCCCGCTATTCCCTGATGTCCTGGCACCCACGCCACCGTCACACCTGGGTTTTCTCCTATCTTATTAAGCTCTTGCTTATTAAGGTGTGACGTCATACTTTAAAGCCAATCAGTATGAAGCGTTTCGGCTGCTGTCAGCGAGGTCCGTCTTTAACTCGATCTTTTGGGTATTAATGTCCTTTAAATGTAGTTACTTCCATACAAACATTTGTTCATCTACAATAACTGGTTCGAATGGCATCGTAAACAAATTTAAGGTCACAAGCCCATTATCGCACTTCCATAGAAACTTCTACCACCACTTTTACACTATTCCGGGATAAAAAGTACCTATCCTTTGTCCTCCGGATTCCAAAGATATTTCAGGTAAAGATAACATTATTTTAACCGAGCCTACAATAGTACATTACTTACCTAGGGCGGTTAAACAAAGAATGTCTCAGATCGCAGGTATTTGACGCCCGAGCCGAAGGCAAGGGCGATAAATATGCGCTCTGATGCTTTCTTTATTACCGCCCGTGGTGAGTACAAAATTTCACGTCTCTATCTGGCCAGGAAGTGGGGTTTTCCGCACGCATAGCGTGCGGTAATTCCTACTTTATAGCCAGGTATGACGTAAAAATTGTAAGCCACTTTCAATTTATTTAGTAGTTCTTTAATAGGATTCTACAAAAAAATTTGTAACATACTACATATTAAATTAGGTGGCCGCTTACTCGCGCAATTACCCTAGGGGCTGTCCACATCGTAAAGCATCGCTATTAGTACGTATAAAAATTACTTGATATTAATTATATTGCTATTACATTGTAGCTATTATTAGTGATCTGGTCTTTTGATAAAGGAAAGTGTTACCTAAACCGAGGTAATAAGCGTCAAATTACCAACACCTCATGTTGATTTGTAGGTAGTTATCTTCTTTCCTTCAGGAACTCCGTACCAGGAATACATAAATCAATAGGATGTTGCCATGGATTTGTTTATTAATTATCCCTACTCAAAAATATATCGTATGTTTTAGCTAAGTTAAAATAAAAAGAACTTAAATACAATAAGATAAGTTTAAGTTTATATTCAGGTATCTTGTTTTTTTTAACTTGTGAGGACAGCAATTTCAGAGAGTGGTCGGTATGAAGTTTACATAGAAATTTATTTGTGCTCGTGTTACTTGTTTAGAGTTCGCTACCGGGGTGTAAGTAAAAGGTTGTTCTTTACGGTTTAGTTATAAAATATATTATGAAAACAGGTTAACAGGTTATGTGCGTACACTGTGACCCTCGGATAGCGACTGCCGCTACTAAGGGCTAGGGGATCCGCGCCTTGCCGTGTCGTCCCATGTGTGGGCACTTAAGCCCCGCGATATGAGCCGAGCAGGCATGTCGCTATACTTGTCATGACTAACTAGGCACATCTTTATGACATGATCTGCAATTGATTGTGTTTTTTTAAGTAGGCATAATTAAGTTGAGTGTATTTTTACGACATATTTATTTTAGCTACTTTTTAATAGATCTTAGGACCATGCACATCGATTTTTGTTGGCGTGCATATACTATTTAATTTTAAAACACACTACTAATACAATAGTACCTACTATGTAAATAAATGCATTTGGTGAGTTTTTCTGACCTTTTTCATCTTGATCTTTTGACACACGTTAGGCCCACGCACCGTTCATAAGGTAAACGTGCCATTGTTTGACACCTTTATTCCAATAAGACACCTGCCTTTTTCACGAAGCTATAAATTACTATTTACAAGTCTAACCTAGGCTAGTCGGCGCGTGGCGACCACGTACCGGAAGGCGCGGCGTGGGTAGGCCCCCCACAAGGTGGACTGATGACCTGGTAAAGGTCGCGGGAGTTCGCAGGACCGGTCACTTTGGCACTCCTTGGGGGAGGCCTATGTCCAGCAGTGGACGTCTTTCGGCTGATATGATGATGATGAAGTCTAAATGGGCAGTCGGTATTGGTCAAGCACCTCTGTGTAGCGTTTAGACTTGTATTAATTTTGATATCTTCGACACTACGTTCTCAGTTGCTGTACCAGAAGCACATAGTATCAAGATGGTGAGGTTACGAGCGTGCGTCTTGTTGCCTCTCCTAGCGGCGGTGCAAGGGAAATGGATAGAGGGAAGGATTGATACTAAAGATGTACGTATAATATACAAACGTCGAACCAACACCACAGATTAAATAATAGTTCTACCAACACACATTTATCAACGATACACCTCTTATTAGGCCAGCGCCACACTTGACGGAAATTCCGACGCCGAATTTCCGTGGGAGTCAATCCGTTACCATACGTTGCAGCCAGCCACACTTGAATATTCAGTGGCAGATTATCAGTCGACTGCCAAGGCTCCTGTGCTGAGTTCTGAGTTATCCGCCGAATGTAGCGCGATGCATACAAATGCGCGGAGGACGGAGCAGACGCAAGAGAGCGGCGGTCCGCCACGAGCGTCCGCGACCACAGAGGACTTTTCTATATGTCCGCGACGGAACGACCGATCTTCCGCATAGTGTGCCCGCTATTTGTAATTTATATGCAATAACATGTATTGGCGTTCCGTCGCAGAAGATCCGTGACGGAATTTCCGTCAAGTGTGGCGCTGGCCGTAGGCTCGTGGTCTTCTCTCCCTCTCACTGAGCATAAGCCTGAGCGAGATGGAAGTGCGTAATCGGAAGCGCGGATATCATGTTTTTGAATTTTAATTTTTTGTGCGTTTAAATAAATAAAAAAGTAATTCTCTTAAACATGATATTGCCGATTTTTAGAACCAATTTTAATGTGTTTAGCTATTGTGCATAACGAATTTTTTAAGTGTATTTTAGACCTATGTTCGTGATTTTTTTCTATCGAGCGAAAGTCAAAAACAGGATTCCAATAGCTGTTGTCCCTTGAGAAAGGCCTCAAGATTGCTAATTAAATTTAGGGCAGCCGTATTATAATCCAAACAAGCGCTTCGACTTTTTTAAAATCCGTTTTCTGAGCTCGCGTCGTCTTCAATTTTTTTTTCGTGTCAATTTAACGTGAACCTGATGTGTTTCGATTAGAATGGGTGCCACATAGCTTACCCTTAAAGCTTAAAGGAAAATGCACTAGAAGGTGACTGAAATATATCTTTTTATACTACGACGATGGCAAACAATCACAAGCGCGTAATTGACCCTTTATTGATTTGAGGATTATGCACCTCCTCACTCTCAACACAAAACATCCTCGGGAGCTCTGACGACCTACTTTACTAATAAAAAATCTGCATCATTTCAGAACTGGGCATTCCTCGCTCGATTCTGCTTCCTGTCTCTGGAAGGCCAGTTTGAGTACCTCATAGAATACGACCGAGATATGGGCACGCCTAATCTGTTGCTGTACTATGATGATGAGAGTCAGTGGCCATCTGTATACCACAGCACGAAGGTAAGGGATACTTCCACTGTTTTATGTGTTCCTAGTACTTTTGTCATTGTCAGATGCTGATGCAGCTCATGACGAGGCCAAGACGTTGCTGATCAGGGGCCTATTGCATAAGTTTACTAATAATACTAGGAAAAAATACTAGTTACAAGTCACCGATTTACAACTCGTACTTATTTGTGTTGCATAACCATTTATGATTTTACTAATAATACAAGATTATTCCTGTTGCATAAATTGCTGATAATATTTCTAAACAATAAGTTACAAGATTTTAAATTACTAGTACTAATATATTCTGTTGCATAATATATTTTTCAACACACCTGCTCGTAAAGTAGGTCTTATTACAGCGTATTTACACTGATAATGCAGAATATTACCCATGCCGTGAGTAGTAAGGATTCGCTGGTTCTGCCCCCGGTACTAGATCATACCCCCTTTCCAGCCCCTCTAGGCCGTGCCCCCCGCTCTGGCCCTAGTTTTAGTGGACTTAGATGGACTACGAAACCTAAAAAAAAAAAAAAAAAAAAAAAAAAAGTAATAATACAATAATAAACTAATAGCCCCCCATTTGAAGCGTTTGCGCTGGGTCCTGAAGCTCTACGACAACTCCTTCATGCTTTTACGTTGTGCTATTTAACGCAATGACCCTTTTGTTCGGTTTCCTATTGTTAACACCACTGTCTATTGTCCCATTGTTCCCGACCGCCCGCGTACCTGCGCGCCCCGCCCGTTCGATTCCCTATCAGCTTTATACGTTTTCTTAATGCTACTAATCAACATTACAATCACTTGTGCATTACATACTTCCTATTTAAACCTATTTTTTTAATCTTAGGGTCAATGTTCTAACCTAACCTAACCTATTTTTCTGGTTTGAGTCAGTTGTGTGGGGAGTGCATCTCTAAACCTAAACCTACATATTCATTTTGGTATCTGGTACCTATCCTGTATTAAAATGATGTAAGCGCCATGAAATTAGTGGCGGTTAAGACTTTTACAAAAGTAAAACGTATGTCCCTCTTTAAATTAACGGTGTTTAAGACCTTTTTGCTTGTGCACTCTACACAGTAGCACATAAGTACATCTAATTATTTTTATTGCATAAACTTTTGATCCATGCTCCTAATTTTGGTTTATAAGTAATGCAAAAAGTGTGATTCATTCTCAATAAGTTTTATAGGTATTTTGTTTTTAAAGATTCCTACTACCTGAAAATTGATAACTTTGGAAGCTGGTTTTGACCTGTTTAATCTTGATAAAATTAAGTGTTCTATAATGTGACATCTGATTTATTGTTGTATTAGACCTACTGTTAATAAATTATTGTAATATTCCTACAAAGCATTTTTTACAGCCTTTTTGGCATCAGGTGGTGTCACGATACATGTTTGCGCAGGATACTAAGGAACTAGATGTGACATGTTCGTTTGATAAGTTTGGATGCAGGTTTTAACCTGTTCAGTCTTGACAGAATGCACGTGTTCCGTAATGTGACATCTGATTTAGTAGGGTATTAGACTCATTGATAATAAATTATTGTAATATTCCTACAAAGCATTTCGTGCAACCTTTCTTGGCGTCATGTGTGGTCACGAAACATGTTTGGACGTGATACTTAAGGGACTGGATGTAACATGTTTGTTGGGAACAGGATATTTTTTGTATGATAAAATTCGTATAAAAGGTGCTTGTCAGTGGCTTTACTTCAACAGTTATTTCGTGTCCTCAGTCATATATAGAGCTCCAAAATTATATCGTGTGAAGTTTCCATTTGGTTTGTGAAAGTCTTTTCTCGAGTGAAGTGATTATTAGTGGCTGCAACATGGATGTAAGTATGTTACTATATCTCATTGGATAATTGTGTTATTAATTGTTTAGTGGATTTCATTATTAATTTACTTATGTGTTTAATTAAATGGTAAAAGTTTCTTGGAGAGGCCTAAGAAGAAAACAAAAGCGAAAGTGAACTCTTCGAACGTGTCGAAAACCTCTACCGATGGAGTGGCATATTTATCATCTGGTAAAGATGATGCAGGCTACGCATCACATATGATTAAAATTGAGGTCTTTGACATGGAAAAAATAAGAGATATAGCTCCAGCAGACCATTGGAAACACTGTGACATACGACTCAAATATTACGCCTGCGGTGATAATGATTCCCATGTTCAAAGTGCTCGTGACGTTATTTTTAACATTACTAAACAATTAGCTTCGCAAGAAAACAATGTTAAATATTTTATAGACACTAATAAGAATAAGTGATATCCAATACTTGTAAATTTAGTTTATTTTACTTATCTTGTCTTTTCCATCGATTGTATGTGCGTGTTGTATCTGAGGGTTTTATAATTATACTATAAATACCATTAAATAAAACACAAGAAATATTATAAATTGTTTTATTTCAAAAAAACTGATTTAAACATAGTTCTTAATACTAGATCGTTACATAAAGAGTTATTAGAAAACAAAGTTAAAAAGTCATACATAGTTTTTCCTTGAAACTTAAAATATAGGTAGACTAAACAATATTCTCCACAAACGGAGGTAAAATTTGTTTGAAGTGATTCGTAGTTATAAAACCACCTCTTTGTATTTCTTTTTAAAAATAACTTATGGTAACCAGTAGGTTTCCTACCAAAGGAATCAAAATATTCTCCTATTCCATTTACATCAATGTGTATGGCAACCCAATGAGAGCCGGGTTTGGAGTCAGGATCTAAATTGCTTATGATATAAACCGGAAGATCCATAAAAACAGGGATTCTATTTGCTGGAAAAACATTTGATTCAATCCCAGGATAAATTTTTTTCATACATAATTGTAATTCCTTGGTATCCATTATGAAGTATTTATTTACTCATGAATACTTTACAGAGGTTTAGGAACTAATGGTATAATGTCTCATAAACCTGTGTTTATATATGTATCTGTTCTAATTAACTGTTATAATCTACATTTACATCACGATGTTTGTTTATTTCAATAATATTATCAAACTCTGCATAGACGACACAATTAATGGTTGTGGTAAGGGCACTTTCAAATCGAACTTCTAACCTTACACTTCCATGTCTAACAAGATTCCAGTGAGAAGTAGAACTCGCCGATAAATCAGGTGTTAAATCGAAACACATTAAACAATAACCATTTCCATAGTCTAGTCGACTTATTGAGTTCCCTTCATTAAGGAAATGAATACCCGTTCCAGAAAATAAGGTGTGATATGTTGAAACCATTAAACCGCTACTGAAAGATGGTTGCAATGTTTTTGAAGGAATTTGATGACCATCGACATATAAACTAAATAAGTTCATATTATGGTGGTGGAAGTTAAAAGGATTATGTTTTAAATTACCATTAAATGCTGTATTATCAACAAAACCTATAATACACCTTTTTGGAACTTGACCAAGGAATATGTTGTCAAGTGATTTCCCTTGTACCCCTGATGGTATTGTGAGTACTTTAACTTCTGCCCTTGTGATGGGGTATTTTGCAGTAGTTGAGGCCAAAACCTTTTGATGTGCAAGCAGAACACTGGGGTTAATTTTGGTTCTTCTAATTATTAAACTAGCATCCGTTATGCATACTTTAAGCTTTTTATCTTGACTACACATTAGATTGAACGATTCTTTTGATCGTACTAACTGAACACGGAGTTCGACACCGTTTATTAAAAACTTTTCTTGATTAAAAATATCACCGTGTAAGTGCCCCATCATTTCTACTTCCTTGCTATCTTTAATAAATTCCTGTCTTTTACTCCATCCTTTATTAGCCGCATCAGTTTTATCCATATGACTCGTAGTGTCTTCGTACCACAACCCACATGAAAGATGGGACTCTTTTGCTGCCGGTCCATAATTTAATAGAGTTTCCATATATGCACGATATGCATACGTATTGTTAGGTGGTGAAACTAGTTTTTGATTTAAATATATGTCCAACTGATTAAAAAGTGAATGAAGCCAATTATTCACTGGTGCAACAAAAGTTTCTGTCGATTTGATGTTAGTACCATCTTGATTCAATACTTTAGCTTTGATATGTAGTAAAGTGTGAGATAGGTCAATATAATCATCACCTGATCCTGGAACTTGAAATTCAATAGGACCATCATCACTAAGAGACGAAATAGGTTTATAATGTATCCACTGTCCATGTTCTATACTTGTTTGCGTTGATGGAAGAGCAAACAAATCTAACTCTGACTTAGCGCATTCGCATGAATGATTATGTAAGAATGACATACTTTAATTAGAAAAAATATCGTGTATATTTTTTTTACTTTTTTTTGTACCTCTCCCCCGCGATGCTTTGGAGGCAATGGTGCGCTCTCGTCTTTTTCGTGTCATTTTATACCCAGACCCTGACATTAAAGAATCGATTTTTTCATCAGCCTTTCTTTTTAAATTACTGCTTGCATTCTTAAAACGAGACTTTAATGATTCATCGATAGGGCGCGAATTCATCATGTCAGATAAAATTCCACCACCAGCATTCAATGCTTCTTTTCCAACCGTTCTAAAACCGCTGGACAACAGAGGAAATACAGATCTAAACAGTCCTCCTAAAAAACTTCCTATGCCATGTCCTCGCTGGTGAGGAACACCTTTATAAAGGATCCCTACTCCTGAACCAGCTTGATGAGAATAATAATGTTCATAAGGACAGGGAATATTTTCACGTCTATAATTCATTATTTTATTCGTTGAAAATGTAGTTTCACGCATGAAGTTCCGAACTGGAATGGAACCTTTCCGCCTGTATGCATTCTTATATCAATTTCAATTGTATCAAACTCTCTACGCAAAACAGGCACGTAATGTGCAGGAGAAAAGCTATGCATTTTATATGCTCCATAAATATATTTTGTTGGATCGAGTGGTATTATTCTAACTAACGATGCCATAACATCCCCCACAACTTGAGGTTGAATGATATCTGAATATATAAACAATTGTGATGGCAAGCCTAAATATAAATTAGCAGGAAATTTACCAAGTTGACATTGAATAAGATCTGTATTCGGTTTAAACCCAAGTTGAAGATTTAGTATTGGTGTTGCATGTACAGATATTATGTCCTTGTGCGAAGAAGTGACCTTGATAACTTTTGATATTCCGTCGTAACTAAATTTCACCTTGTTCTTCAATAATGAGTTTTCATTAAAAGCAGATAGAAATTGATCCATGTCGTCATAGGTCGTTGCTGGAATATGTGACTTATATTCAACGGTAACAGGTAACTTTTCATTATTCAATGTCACCTTCTTTTTTACGTAGACTACGTTTTCATGTTCTTGAACGTTATACAGTGAACATGGGTAATGAAACTCAACTAATCCGACAACCCATTCTCCTTCTAATTTTATAGTCTTTGGGAGCTTGGTGAGAAAGTTTGCTGTTGTATTTTCTGGATAGTATTGTATAGAACTATTGCTTAACAAAGTTAAATAAAAACTGTCATCACTCATGTTTCTTCTAATCTCGATGCAGCTATCCAACTATTAAACTTATTCGGATAACCTTTCCACTTCACAAACACCTCCTTTCTGTTACCAACTCGTCTCGAACGTATTATTTTATCTATTTTATATGTTATGGTGGGGTTATAAGTAACTTTCTGTAATTCTTTAGCATAGAAAGTACCTATGATTGGTTCACCTTGTAAGTCTTTTAAGCTATAAACAAGATGAGGTGATCTATTAATAATTGAATCAATTACAAAGATTTCATCACTCCAATTGGTTTCGTAACCTTTTTGAAATATGTGTTTATATTTAGTTATTCTGACATGATCACCGACATTTAAAATTGTACGAGTATTATTATATATTTTTTGACCGTTTCTTGGTGTTTCATATAAATTAGTCCAAACAGTCATAATATTATTAAAATTCACATCCGTTGGACACATTTTAATACTTGAATGGTAACTATTATTATATGAATAGAGGAGGTCTTGTAAAATATCAATGTATTGATACGTATTTTTGTGCGTAAAATAACGCCACATTTTCATTTTTAATGTTCTCTGAAATCTTTCTACAATACTCGCCTTAATGTCAGGATTATTCGTTGTATAATAGTTTATGTTTTTACTTTTAAAATAGTTTCTTACCTCTTTGGAAACAAATTCAGTACCTTTATCAGATTGAATATGACGCGGAGTTGCTTTAGCTTCCGTAAATATATCCTCAAAGCATTGTTTAACAGTTTCGGAATCCTTCTTTTTCATAGGTCTAGCAAAAGCATACTTACTAAAGACATCAATTACACATATAATGTATTTAAAACCGTCATTATATTTACTATATGTACGCATATCACTTAAGTCCACTTGCCAAAGTTCATTGTAGTTGGATAGAATGTATTTGTTTCGTCTAAAACGTCTTTGAACTGGTTTATGTAATGTATATGTTTCCTGAGACCGTAACCAGGTTGCAACCTCATCTTTGTTCATTTGACCATGCATTGTTTTAGCTAACTTATCAATACTACTGTAACCAGCAGGATTAGAAACATCATAGTAAATCCTATTAATATCTAATATGGGCTCCATCTCTGCCAATCTAATTTCTTTTTCAATTGCTTGGTAGGTTTAGTTGATAGAGGTGTAGAAGTATTTTTTTCTTTGGCTGATGAGGTGTTCGTGTTTATAGATTCTATCGAAGTGTTAGAATCAGTAGATTGAAGTCTTTTCATAAATTTTAAGTTCGTAGAGTTACCTATACAGGATGAAGGAACTCGTATATCATGTAAAATACTAGCAAAATCTTCCCAGCCTATTGGTTTTGAACGTTTTAGAGGTCTAAGCACATCGCCTACCAGATCGAGAATATTACTGTTTGGAATGGTACGATTGTTTATCACTACTTCACCGTTCTCCTTCCACCAAATTTTTGGTTTATTTTGAACCATACATTCCAACAAAGTCTTACTTTTTGTTTGATACGACTTGGGTATTACATCTATAATATAAGATGGGGAATACTGTTTTGGTACATCAGATTTCGATCCTCCAGGTGGTGTTCCATATACGTCACCTTCTGGTTCAGGCAATGCCGCGTTTTCAACTGAATTAATATTAACATTTTCCTCCTTTTTATAAATTCCTGGACTAATGTCATTGTTCTTATTAGTTAGTTGATCAACATCATCTACTAATGGAATTTTAAATGGTTGTCGATCTTTTCGGGTAAAATGTAAAAATCGTTGTAGTGCTTGAGAATATAATGCCCACTTTTCACGATCATTCATTTTAGTTTTGAGGATTTTTTGCATCTCACTGTCTAGACGGGATAATGAATTTTCAGATTGATTATCACTGTGTTTGAGTCTTTCAATGAAATCTGGTTCCACTAACAACATTTTCTTCATGTTCTCCATTTCTATTATGTTAAAGAGCTTAATAAAGCACTTAAAACGGCACCTAATACAATAGGTAGGAACGCACCACCCTTCTGGATAATAACAGTTTTTCTAAACTTGTGTTTCCCCTTAGACACTAATTTTCGTAATGTATCCTTATATTTTCTTAGTTTTGATTTATCTTTTTTTTCTAACGGAATTTTACCCTTTAATACGTTGTAAATACACTCACAAATTATATTAATCTCCTCCTTATCACACGATTTAAGTAAAGCCGTGCGGTATTTAGGTTTAAGTAAATGTAGCGATTCAAGGAAATGTTTATATGTGTTAACTCTCGCGTGCATCATTTAGAACTGACTAAAACATGATGATTCTTATCATATTTAAACCCCTTCTTGGGGATGTATACCGTACAATGACCATCAAATGGAAATATTTTAGTTTTAAAGCGACACATGTCATCAGTTGTTTGTTTCAGATCAATCATCAGGTAACCATGAGCTTTTGCAGTAGCATCCTTGTAGGCTTCATCGATGAATTTTGAATTTTCTGGATAAACTTGTCGAGACAAGTAACGTATTTGAGTTTTATCACGAGGATTCTTAAAATATACAATATAACTCGTATTCAAAGAGATATCACGTTGACCTTTGCCTTGATGAAATATATTTTGTGTAATATAAAACAGACTAAGGTTTCTGTGGTGACTACCTTTCGTAAAAATGTCTACAATTCGTCCATCTGACTCTCTCATCAAATCATCTAATATAAGGAGTTTGGGTTTTTTCCCATCAAACATGGAGATGTCAGGGATCCCTTGATTATAATTTACATTTTCTAGATTGTACAAAGGCTGCATCTCATCATAACACCAAATGATTTCGTCAAATACGACATTACACACTTCATTGGAATGATTTAAAAAATTTGTAACAAAATTGGTTTTACCACATCCAGTAGGACCCGCTACAATGGTGGTAAATGGATGGTAAAAATGAATCATTTTGAACTGACGTAATGTGTGTGTTGATATGGAAACGTTTGACTTTCAAATGGTCAATGTTGTGAATGTTATTACCATTTAACTAAATCTGATAGGGTACGATACGTAGTAATTGAATGTAATAAAAACACATATGATGTTAATTAAGTAATCTATATTGTAATGGTAAAAGAATCACTATATTACTATATTTACATCTTTATACATACTATACGAAGTCAGCCGTACTATTTATACAACCTAAGGTTGAATGGATTTCTTATATATATATATATATATATATATATATAAGAAATCCATATATATATATATATATATATATATATATATATATATATATATATATATTTTTATGTATCTCCTAGTAAAGTCAGTTGTTTGGGGACATAGATCCAACTTGTAGAGACCCTTTTGGAGACGAAGTTTGATGTGATGTAGTATATCTGTTAGAACCTATTCACAGGTACAACAGGTTTTTTTTTACTACATACAAACCATAGGTAATTTATTTTCCACAAACGAATAATACAAATTCATATACAAATTAAACTTTTACCATGATATTACATTACAAAAAAATATATAATAAAATATTTACAATTGTTACAAACGATATTTTTAATATATTTTATAAATCTGCATTTATAAAAAAAAACTCACACTTACAAATACATGCACATACAAATCACTACACCTAATTTTTTTTATTTTTTTTACATAAATATTAAGTTCATATTTCTTTTTTCTTAACAATGTTTTTACTGAAATAGTACAAAAAATAATGATAAATAATTGAATGTTCTGTAAATATACCATGCAACTTAGGGATAACGTTTAGGTATTTTATAATGACCCCACGGAAGGGTATCAGTGCAGTTGTCTAGCAAAAATCGTTTTGTATCATTATGGGAGAGGGATATTTTGTTAATTTTTTGAGTGAAAATTAAATGTTTTATTGATTTAAATCGTAACATAGTGTCACGTTGAATATCTTTATCGAATAAGCATCTTTTATAAGAATCAAGGGTAAGCTTTTTTTGTTACACATTTGTTAACTCCTTTTGCTTTTGTTACCAAATTTTGATTTTCAACGTCGATCGCATACATTTTTGAACGAAGACCCACAAATTCTTTAAAAATATTCCCATTGTTCTCATCTTTAAAAAAACCCAGTTGTTTTTTATTTACTTGTGGTAAACCATGGATGTTGTTGATGGGGTAATCTGATGTATCAAAATATGATTCAAGATCAGGTTTTATGTCCTCATAATAATTTTCAGTAAATATCTGATAAATCAGACTGTCTGTGTCTGAATACATGAGTTTCAGGTTTTTCTGGTATTTGGTTTTCATGAAATCATAGTGAAATCTATACATCAGTGTCTTAGATAAATCTAAAATACAAAAACCGAGATAAATTGGTTTGTTGTAAAAAACTTTCGTTTTTTTCAGTTGAACTGCTACCAAATTCTCTGAAAATATTGATAGGCTATGAAATTCGGGTTTTGCAATTAATGATTCAACTCCTTGACATTTACCATTATTGTTCCAGTGATTAAGCAATTTTACATTTACTCGTTTTAAAACATTCTCCATGGTCTTACCAAAAACGGAATTATTCATTAATTTATAGAAATCCTTATCAAAATCAGAAGATGCTTGTGATCGTAGGTGTGTATTTAAGTCTATATAACTTTTTAACCACGGAGATTGTTCAAACTTCAAAATTCTATGGATTTTAACTAATTGTAATCCATTTTGCAAGCATTGTTTGAGGTTTCTGTAATGGATAACGTAGTTGGTTTTGTTGTTTAAGTTAGGTATCAGTTTTTTTTCTTTAGAATCACCAAAACATTCATTTTCAGGGCAAAATGGGAAATCAGAATGTAAGTCATGTAAAGCGTTAGGGTACTCTAAATCAACTTCTAAAATAAACCCATGATCGGCATCGTCTGAAACATTATAATCTGTGTCTACATCCACCCATTCAAATCCACCGGTTGGAAGACATTGAGACATAGCCCAACCGTATAGGTTATTAGCATCTAAATACATGAGAAAAGATGATGGAACGCTGGAGTCATAATCTGCCGTGAATTGATTATTAGCCTTTGCATGTCTGTTGCTACATTGCGATACACCCCCTCGAATATTTTTTGATATAAAAGTAATCATATCAATATCAGTTAAGAGTTCTAGATTAATTTTTGTTACTCTTAACATTGCATCCCAGCTTAATCCTGGGGCAGTGTAATAATGCGCGGGATCCAAACCATATGTTTTCATACAAACGTTCCTAAAATTTTCGAATACATCAGTTAATATTAGGACATCTGTTTTTAAATATAGATCTGAATATTCCCCCATGTTCTGACAACGAAAATGATCCCATACATCTTCGGCAAATTTATAATCATTTTCTGATATGTGACTGTCGGTTAAAGAACTATAGAATTTATCACGAGAGGGAAGTGATGTTAATTTTAATGAATCAAACGATGTCATATGCTCATAGGGGTACACTCCCTTACGGATTAAACGCTGGAAATCTGCTTGAAGTGGATAACTTAATTTCATTTCATGAAACTGTTCAGATTTTAGATTTTTAGCTAGTTTATCAAGACTACTAGACATAAATTTAAGTGAATCCACAAATCTTAACTTCATAACCCGATTATTAATGTGCAAAACTTTAGTGAATGAGATGTACTTTTCTTTGTTCTCAGGAATAATTTCTATGTCACCGTCCTCAAAATTAAGTCCATGCACTATAAAATGACTATCATAATTGGATAAGTTGTGAAGAAATACCGGCACAAAATTAGGTGATCTGTATTTATTACAACAAAGTTCATGTGCAACCCCTTGGTAGACACCAGTATGCCAATTATGGGAAAAAGAGATATCTCCGTTTAAATCTTTATCACAGATATAGCAAAGATTACTCTGTGCAATGTTTGTTTTGTTTTCAGATGTCAAGGGTAAAGGACTCTTTACGATTGTATTGTTTTTACAAATATTTTGCAAATCTTTTTTAAGAAATTCCATGAAAGTTTTTCCACAATTTTCACCTCTATATGTCCGATAAATTGATAACTTGTCATCATACGAACATTTGATGTAGTATCCAAAACTATAAACTTCATGTTTCTGGATATTAGCTGTTGAGGATGTGTTTGGATTATTAGCGCACGATTGAATTGGATTTAAAAAAACTCTCGAAATCAGCGTATACAACGAAGGGGTGGCGTAACTTACGATCATAATTATCGAAAGTAAGTTCATTCGAAGGAACTTTTTGATTAAACCAATTGTTCCTTTTGTCCCGTTCAGAAGGTAAGGTAGTACACACATGAAAACAATCTTTTTGTTGATGGGTTACTAGGTTATCATTGGACGTAAAACTTGTTAAGCAACCATCGCAAATATGGACAGCACGTTGAGTGCTTGTCAGTTGAGAAGATACTAATCTCGACAAATTATTAATAAGACAGTAATGTCCCTTGCTACCTTCAGTGATATATAGCATATTAAAATGATTAGTTTTTTATATTTTGTGAAGTGTAATGGACCAACAACAACATGGCGTTTACTCTGGGAATTGTATTCCAACCCAAAAACATTAACACTTAAATCATTAAGTTTCTCAAACTTATGAATGTCAGTTAGTTTTATAGGAAATGGAATATTTCCAAAGTTTAGGTGGTTCTTATGGTTTTTATATGAATTAACATTGTGTGCACGATTATTTGTTCCTGGTGGAAATAATCCTGACAGTATGGCCCAGCGGAAACATTCGTGATCATTATTCTGAACGTTAATTACAGCTTTTTTCAGATGTATATCACGGGGTAACTTAATATATGAAGACCCACGTAATGGATTATATTTATTGATATTAACATCTATATAATTCACGTTTACAAAAGACCACCCACTATCTTTTCTCTCAAAGTTTGATAATCTCACTGAAATTTCATTTACAAGGGATAAAAAAAGTTCATTTTTGTCACTGGTAACGTTAACGATATTATTACTCAATTGAAAATCAAACACATTGTTGAGTTTTTTTGTTTCTTGAGTGAAATTCGCGTTTAGTATAAAATTTACTTTTAATGAACGATGATTTGCAATTGAACGATCCAATAATGTAAAAATTGTATTTTTATTTTTTTCTAAGAAGGATTCAGGTGTATCAAGATTATTTGTATTACATGATACTCTGTAGGTTGCCACTCTGTTTCGGAACGCGCTTTCAATTAATTGAACGTTAATTAACTGACTGTCGGACTTAAAAACATTATTTTTATGCATGTTGCTGTTAAAATGATTTGTCAAATATCTCTTTGATATGAATACCTTACACTCAGAACATTCAACTTTATCATTATCTATTGTACTTACAGGACTACTCGGTTCTTGCACTGATGATATTTCTGTGATGTCGCGGCTGGTTGAAGGGTGAAATCTCTTAGCAGATTGTTCTGGAACCGAATCCCCCGCTGACCGTTTCATTCCTCGTCCAACTGGAGAATACCTATAAAAAAATATAAATAACTTATCACATTCATTATAATGAAATCAACCTACCTATAAATTAAGTTTAAAATACTAACGTAAATCGTTTTTGCATTGCAAACAATATGCTTGCATTGGTAAAACCCCGTCTATCTCATCAGTAGAATGTGATGATGATACTGCTTCTGGTTTTGTTTTTATATGACCTTTGCATGGGGTATAATAAGGTATGATTTCCGGATCATCAAGAAGAGAATCAGGCAGAACTCCTTCAATATACCACAATCGTATGTACTTGTGGAATTTACAGAGGATGAAACCTTTATTTAAACTGGCTATTTCACTTTGAGCTAGTCTATGTCCAAGATAGAACGTAAACGCCATTGTTGATACAAACAACACTAAGTCGATTACTAAAGTTACAAACGATAATGAATGAATTTGATACCAGTGAGAGCTTTTATATTATAAAAAGGTCCCCGCCCAATCCCCACTAAGCTAACAATAGTTGCATGTTCCGACTGGTTCAATCTGAACTTGATTATACAAGTTATGAGCGAACGCGTTTAAACCTTGGTCAACACTTGTGGAAAAAGGTTTTCGAAGAAAACAGATAAACAAGATGAGATACAAAAAAGTTTTAAAGTAATACTCACGATTTCTTCCGCTGTTGGCTAGCAAGATCCCCGGCGTTATACAATTCTTCATCTTCTTCAACGGTTTCACAAGCTTTGACCAGTTGTGGGTCATATTGATCACAGTACAAGCTATCCATAGCGAAGACGCAGTAAAAATGTGTTAGCAATTTACAATGAAACCCTCAGATACAACACGCACATACAATCGATGGAAAAGACAAGATAAGTAAAATAAACTAAATTTACAAGTATTGGATATCACTTATTCTTATTAGTGTCTATAAAATATTTAACATTGTTTTCTTGCGAAGCTAATTGTTTAGTAATGTTAAAAATAACGTCACGAGCACTTTGAACATGGGAATCATTATCACCGCAGGCGTAATATTTGAGTCGTATGTCACAGTGTTTCCAATGGTCTGCTGGAGCTATATCTCTTATTTTTTCCATGTCAAAGACCTCAATTTTAATCATATGTGATGCGTAGCCTGCATCATCTTTACCAGATGATAAATATGCCACTCCATCGGTAGAGGTTTTCGACACGTTCGAAGAGTTCACTTTCGCTTTTGTTTTCTTCTTAGGCCTCTCCAAGAAACTATCTATGTTATTTGCCGGTCTCTTCTTTGCAAGTGCTTCCTTTACTTTGAGTCCTACCGTGCCTTCTTCGTCGGTGGTGTCATCCTGATTTTCAGGGTAATAGTAATGCTTGAACGTATTTTCAGTGAACTGAAACAATATTTACCATTTAATTAAACACATAAGTAAATTAATAATGAAATCCACTAAACAATTAATAACACAATTATCCAATGAGATATAGTAACATACTTACATCCATGTTGCAGCCACTAATAATCACTTCACTCGAGAAAAGACTTTCACAAACCAAATGGAAACTTCACACGATATAATTTTGGAGCTCTATATATGACTGAGGACACGAAATAACTGTTGAAGTAAAGCCACTGACAAGCACCTTTTATACGAATTTTATCATACAAAAAATATCCTGTTCCCAACAAACATGTTACATCCAGTCCCTTAAGTATCACGTCCAAACATGTTTCGTGACCACACATGACGCCAAGAAAGGTTGCACGAAATGCTTTGTAGGAATATTACAATAATTTATTATCAATGAGTCTAATACCCTACTAAATCAGATGTCACATTACGGAACACGTGCATTCTGTCAAGACTGAACAGGTTAAAACCTGCATCCAAACTTATCAAACGAACATGTCACATCTAGTTCCTTAGTATCCTGCGCAAACATGTATCGTGACACCACCTGATGCCAAAAAGGCTGTAAAAAATGCTTTGTAGGAATATTACAATAATTTATTAACAGTAGGTCTAATACAACAATAAATCAGATGTCACATTATAGAACACTTAATTTTATCAAGATTAAACAGGTCAAAACCAGCTTCCAAAGTTATCAATTTTCAGGTAGTAGGAATCTTTAAAAACAAAATACCTATAAAACTTATTGAGAATGAATCACACTTTTTGCATTACTTATAAACCAAAATTAGGAGCATGGATCAAAAGTTTATGCAATAAAAATAATTAGATGTACTTATGTGCTACTGTGTAGAGTGCACAAGCAAAAAGGTCTTAAACACCGTTAATTTAAAGAGGGACATACGTTTTACTTTTGTAAAAGTCTTAACCGCCACTAATTTCATGGCGCTTACATCATTTTAATACAGGATAGGTACCAGATACCAAAATGAATATGTAGGTTTAGGTTTAGAGATGCACTCCCCACACAACTGACTCAAACCAGAAAAATAGGTTAGGTTAGGTTAGAACATTGACCCTAAGATTAAAAAAATAGGTTTAAATAGGAAGTATGTAATGCACAAGTGATTGTAATGTTGATTAGTAGCATTAAGAAAACGTATAAAGCTGATAGGGAATCGAACGGGCGGGGCGCGCAGGTACGCGGGCGGTCGGGAACAATGGGACAATAGACAGTGGTGTTAACAATAGGAAACCGAACAAAAGGGTCATTGCGTTAAATAGCACAACGTAAAAGCATGAAGGAGTTGTCGTAGAGCTTCAGGACCCAGCGCAAACGCTTCAAATGGGGGGCTATTAGTTTATTATTGTATTATTACTTTTTTTTTTTTTTTTTTTTTTTTTTTAGGTTTCGTAGTCCATCTAAGTCCACTAAAACTAGGGCCAGAGCGGGGGGCACGGCCTAGAGGGGCTGGAAAGGGGGTATGATCTAGTACCGGGGGCAGAACCAGCGAATCCTTACTACTGCCGTGCCTTTTACATTACATTATCGCACTAGTGCCTTTTCATTACATATCTTTTTAAATATTAGCAAAATAATGCAGAATATTACCTATGCCGTGACTTTTACATTACATTATCGCACTAGTGCCTTTTCATTACATATCTTTTAACATTTTCATTTTTTATTTATTTTTTTTTTCCTCGCAAATGTGTTGAAAAACGTCGTATGAAACACGTGAGCATTGGTCATTACACTTCTCGTCTCCATTAAGCCTTCGCCTTCGGCTCAGGCTTAAAAACCGACTCGAGTGTAATGACCAACTTAGCACACTTGTATCATAATGTACTGTAGGCGACGCACATGTATAAAATTATGTTTAGAAATATATACTATTCGATATACCTATGTAATGCCATTTCGTGTCACATATAGAAATTAAAGATATATAAAAACGTTGGTGGGTAGCGAGCGCAAGCCATGCACAGTACATATAGTATACCGCCAGTCAGTGTTTAACCAAAATCCGTAGACGCCGCGTTGGCTACTCGCTCGCACCATAGTTTTGCCTTGTATTTCCAAAATTACGTGTTTTCTTTGTCCCGTCCTCTACAATAAAAGTGGTCTTCGAACCAAATCTTTACTAAAAGTGATGTACAGAACTCCGGCGCAGCCTATAACGCGTAAACAACATCGGGAATTCGAGCGCATGAAATTGCAAATGGCGAGCACTTCTAGCAACGCACCCGCGGAAGCCGCGGAACCTATAGTTAAAATGTCAAACCTCGGCACCGATAGTAATAAACAGCCGAAGGATTTGGAACAAGTGAAAATGGAAACACCTAAATCTATACGTGGCTCAATTACGTCAGGAAAATCGAAGCGATCTACATCGTCATCCATGGCTAGACGTAAACAACTGGAATTTGAAGCCGCTCAAGCTAAGGCGCAGATTCAGCTGGAGCTCATTGATAAAAAGCTGGAAGCTGATCTAGCCCAGGTTGACGCTGAGGAGGAAAATGAGCACGGCAGTGAGCATTTTAGTGAGGCCGCGGTTAGCAACCGAGCGCGGTCTAATGTCGAACAATGGTTAAATCAAGGTCACGACGAGACTACTTACATGCCTCAGCCGCAAGCGCCGCATCAACCCCAGCATCAAGCACCACCAGTCAACAGTGCACCCGTCAACGTAGTCCAGCACCCCAACCTTCCTAGTGACAGCATTCAACAACTGGCCCTGACCTTGAAGGACATCATGACGACCTCGTCAGGTCAGCGTGAGGACCGCCTCCTCAGTCGCCTATCTACACCGCGAGACTTACCAATTTTCAGCGGTGATGGTGTTGAATGGTTGCACTTTAAGAGAACATATATGGAGTCTACCAGAGTGTGTGATTTCAGTGATTCTGAGAACCTGGAGAGACTACGCAAAGCACTGCGAGGCGACGCCAAGGACACGGTTACCGCCTTACTGATCGGTAACACCCCGCCCGCAGATGTGATGAAAGCCCTCGAGTTAAGGTATGGCCGACCAGACCTTATCATCATGAACCTTACGACGCAGCTGAAGAAGCTACCATCGTTACCCTCGTCGTACCAGAATGACCTCATTGATTTTTCACTAAAGGTAAACAATTGCGTAGCAACAATACGTGCACTAAATCAGCAGGATCATCTACGCAGCCCCGAGCTCACATCAGCTGTTTTGAGCAAGTTACCCAGCACCTTAATTGGTAGATGGACTGATTTTGCATACCAAAGGTTAGCCGAAAACCAACCAAAGTTGACCTTGCTTGCAGCATTTCTCGAACAAGAAGCACAAATGTTATCATTAGTTGGAGTAGCACAGATACGAGAACAAAATAAACCGAGTGAAATAAAAACAACAACAAAATATGCAAATGATGGCAAATTCCGACCTAATCGACCTATATTTACTACTAGTAGTGTCGTCGAGGAAAATAAGGTCTGCAAATTCTGTTCAAAAGGACTTCACTCACTGCCCGAGTGCCGTGTGTTCAAACGTGCAATGCGCCGTGACAAATGGAGGTTCATAAAATCTAAAGGACTATGTTACTGTTGTCTGACGTCACGGCACGATAGAAATGCATGCCCGGCGCCCGTGTGCGACATTGATGGATGTGGTCTCGCACACCACAAAATGCTACACTGGCAGAAGCCTACGAGTACGTCATCACAATCAGCTGATCCTGACGCGGTTATCGACCCGACGCCCGAGCCGGCTCCGGCGCCGGCACCCTTGGCTCCCGATACCGTGGCCCACGTAGCATCGGATAATAATAAACTTTCAAATACGGACCACGTTATGTTAAAAGTAGTTTCAGTGCAGTTGCGAGGACCTAAAGGTGTTGTGAGTACTTACGCCCTTTTAGACGATGCAGCTTCGGTCTCAATCATAGACTCTGACCTAGCAACCGAGTTAGGTCTAAAATGTGAACAGTCGAGTGCTATTAAATTCATCGACGCCTTTGGACTCGAAGTGTATCAATCGGATGCACCTACTGTCACCGCTCAGATAAGTGGACAAAATAACAATAACAAACCTATAGGTACTTATGACATTAAGTTACGCAAAGTGTCTAAGTTAAATTTACCAGAACAAAATTTATCTGTTATTAACAGTTTGAATTGCCAGCATTTATCTCATGTTAAGAGTTATGTTTGTAAAAGTTGTGTAAAACCACGCATTCTTATTGGGGAAGATAACTATTTCTTAATTGCTCCGATCGAAATTATTAATGGTAATAAACATGAGCCGTATGCATCTCGATGCAAGTTGGGCTGGTCTATTCATGGTTATTGTGGTCGCACTCACTCTAACGCTGCCGGTGTATTTCATCTCAGTCATACCGACGACGACAATCTTCGCGAATTAAATGATTTAATTAAGCATTCTTTTTCCTTAGATTCTATAGGAATTTCAACCTTACGACGTGAGAATAGTGATCATTTAAGAGCGTTGCAAATATTAGACGATACATCGCGCCTCATCGGAAATCAATGGGAGGTTGGCCTGCCGTTCAAAAAGGACGTATTCGCTATGCCAGATACACGCGAAGCTGCCTTTACGCGACTCCAGTCTTTAATGCGAAAATTTGTTAAAGATGACGCGTACGCAGATCGCTACCGACAAGAGGTAAACAAACTGTTTGCTTCTGGCTATGCACGTGAGTTAAAGGAAAATGAACTCTCAGCAGACCACATATGGTACATTCCACATTTTGGAGTTCAAAATCCGAACAAACCCGGTAAGTTGAGACTTGTATTTGATTTTTCGGCAAAGGTAAAGGAAACATGTCTAAATAACTACTTATTAACGGGACCGGACTTATATAACTCGCTTTATGGAATAATGCTCAGGTTTCGCGAAAATAAAATAGTTATAATTGGCGATATTAAGGACATGTTTTTAAGGGTGAAAATAAGGCAGCAAGATCAACATGTACTGCGTTTTTTATGGCAGGAATCGCCTGGCGCACCCATAAAAACATGTGTTATGCAAAGTTTACCGTTTGGAGGGACTTGTTCTCCCTTTATTGCGCAATATATTAAAAACAGAAATGCGTCAAAGTATGATGATTTGTATCCAGAAGCTGTACAAGTGATTGTAAACAGTCATTATATGGATGATTGTTTATATTCAACTAGCAGCGTGGAAAATGCAGTTAAGTTGATTGAACAAATAACGCAAATCCACAAAAGCGGTGGATTTGAAATTCGGGGTTGGTCGAGTAACAGTAAGGAGGTGTTAAAGAATATACCTATCGATGCGCTCGCACAAACAGCTGTTCAGTTCAAGGACGGAGCCATGAATACAACTGAGCGCACATTAGGATTAATGTTTCATCCTTCGGATGATACTTTTGGGTTTAAAATCTCTTTTCATCGGGTCCCACAAGAGATATTGAATGGAGCCGAGGCTCCTACTAAGGCAAAAATGTTGAGTCTTATCATGTCTTTTTACGACATTCATGGTTTTTTGTCGCCTTTTATTATAAAGAGCAAAATAATATTCCAGAACGTGCATCGTAGTGGCGTGGACTGGAATTGCCGCATCCAACCGGATGAACGTGCGAGCTGGGTAAGGTGGCTCGACGAGCTTAAGCTTCTAGCATCGCTGCGCATACCACGACAGTATGCTGACGCCGGCGCATGGACGCGGTGTTATGATGACCCAACGGAAGGGGTAAGTGACCCCATTATTATAAATACCGAACTGCACGCCTTTTGTGATTCGAGTAGTAAGGCTTTTGCGGCTGTCATCTATTGGCGTTTCACCCGCTCGGATGGAACCGTCAATGTGTGTTTTGTGGCAAGTAAAAGTCGAGTCACCCCACTTCGTCCGGTTTCGATACCGAGACTTGAACTTCAGGGAGCCACACTTTCAGCACGCCTCGTCGCTACTATACAGCACGAACACAAAGACATTAAGGCAAATAAAAGGTATTTTTGGACGGATTCCAATACTGTACTTCAGTGGATACGTAGTGACCCTAGGGATTATAGGCCATATGTCGCTCACCGGCTTGGTGAGATTGATGAGTTGACCACTGCATCAGAGTGGCGGCACGTACCGTCCTCTCAAAATGCAGCCGATGTTGCAACTCGTGACGACGCACCGCCCCTGCAGTACGACAGTATATGGTTCCAGGGGCCAAACTTTTTACGCGAGCGTGAAAGTGAGTGGCCGAAGGATATTAAGAGTTTTAAAAGGCTCGATGAAACGATCTGTGAGCGTAAGGTTGTTAACGTTTTATCGTCTGCTGACTCTACTAGCACGTTGCCAGTACCTAACGAGAATAACTTCTCGTCGTGGATTCGATTGCTTATGACTACTTCACGGGTTTTGTTGTTTATAAAAAAACGCAGACGGCAATGCAATCGACTCGAGAGCGAGCTATTGAAGTCAGCGGAGGAGTTGTTGATGAAAAAATGTCAACATGATTCTTTTCTCACAGATATTGAATGTTTAAGACAGAAAAAGCCGTTACCGAAAGATAGCCGGCTACTACAATTAACACCCTATCTTGACGATGCGGGCTTGCTACGCGTAGGAGGTCGTATCGACAAGACTGTCGGTATCGAGGAGTCTACCAAGAGGCCCCTGATTCTAGATGGCAAACACAGGATCACCAGGCTGCTTGTGGAGCACTACCACAGACAAGCACTGCACGGGGCTCAAGAACTGGTAGTGAACGAATTAAGGCAGCGCTATTGGGTTTTGAAACTGCGTCCTACCGTACGCGCGGTTGCAGCACATTGCCTATTGTGTAGGTATCGACGCGCCGCACCGCAGCCACAGCGCATGGCTGATTTGCCCCCGGCTCGGCTGCAGCACAACCGACGTCCATTTTCGTTCACCGGAATCGATTTTTTCGGTCCAATGGAGGTGACAATAGGTCGTAGCAGGCAGAAACGTTACGGCATGTTATTTACGTGTCTGACAGTTCGTGCCGTCCACATAGAAATAACAGAAAGCCTAACCACAGACGCCGCCATCATGGGTTTAAGGCGGATGATGGCACGTAGAGGTGCCCCTAGTGTTATTTATTCGGATAACGGAACGAACCTGAGAGGTTCAGACACGGAACTCAAACGCAGCATTGCTGAATTAGACACCAAAGCACTGCATCAAGATGGGCTCTTGAGAGGTATTGAGTGGCGATTTATACCTCCCGGTGCTCCAGAAATGGGTGGAGCGTGGGAGCGCATGGTGCGCACCGTGAAATCAGCCCTGCGAGCTGTACTGAAGGAACGCGCACCTCGCCCAGAGACTCTGTCAACCTTGTTAGCTGAGGTGGAGGCCCTTGTAAACAGTCGTCCAATCACATACGTATCGACGGACCCCAGCTCCCCAGAAGCCATAACGCCTAATCATTTCTTGATCGGCACGTCATCTAATGGACCAGAGTTTGGAAGGTATAACAACAAAGATCTCCAGCTAAAACGGCAATGGCGGATAGCTCAACGTCTCACAGACATGTTTTGGTCGCGGTGGCTTAAGGAGTATTTGCCAACACTTATTCCGCGGCAGAAATGGACACGCGAACAGCGTTCCTTACAGGTAGGAGATTTCGTTATTTTAGTGGAACCTAACTTAGAGCGTGGCTCATGGCGGCACGGAGTAGTGAGTGCGACCCTCCCCGGGGTTGACGGACGCGTCCGCGTAGTTGACGTGCGCACTCGCACGGGTACCCTTCGTCGCCCGGTCACACGCGTCGCCTTACTTGCACCAGAGATGGATCGTGATAACTAGTCATCACTAAGGGGGTGGGATTGTAGGCGACGCACATGTATAAAATTATGTTTAGAAATATATACTATTCGATATACCTATGTAATGCCATTTCGTGTCACATATAGAAATTAAAGATATATAAAAACGTTGGTGGGTAGCGAGCGCAAGCCATGCACAGTACATATAGTATACCGCCAGTCAGTGTTTAACCAAAATCCGTAGACGCCGCGTTGGCTACTCGCTCGCACCATAGTTTTGCCTTGTATTTCCAAAATTACGTGTTTTCTTTGTCCCGTCCTCTACAGTACTATATTGGAACTTGTAACACTGGTGCTAATATTATCAGCAAATTATACAAATTATAAGTAAATTTGATGGCTGAATGAGTAAAACCTTTGCCTAGGTAAGGTTTTTTTTTTTAATTAACATTTAGGCGGCAATTTGAATACTGAATGTTTTCGGCGACAATTATTTAACAAAATAAAATTGAGTACAAACGTATTTCAATATTATAAAAAAAATACGGGAAAACGTGAACAACAGCGAAAACTGAAAATGTGCGTTTTGGCAAAAATTAACGAAAAGAAGGACGTGTTATTTGGTCCATTTTCCGCAACCGTTACAAAAGAAATAAGATGTGATGCCTGGAAAAGTATTGGACAATATGCACAGAGCCTAGGTATTTTAAAAGAAAATAAAGATTGGACCTATATTCGCGATGTTATGATTTTTGATATGACGGTTTAACAATTCATCAATGGAATACTAATATTTTATAAATATGGTGCCCCTGACGTACGTAGAAATAATTACAAGTTTGTTCTAATAATTTGTGTTTTTGCTTTCATTTTGCAACATAAACTAGTAAAATTCACTAATTATATGAGTTATTAGTACTAATAATATGAAGCTTGTAGTTTATTACTGCTACTTCATTATGCAACAAAATATTATAAATTACAAGTCGAGTTACTAATATTATTAGCTTGTAATTTAGATACTTGTACATTGTATCTTATACTTTATTATGCAACATAAAAGTACAAGTTACAACCAAAACCGCTAATAATATTAGCTTGTACTTTGTTATGCAATAGGCCCCAGTTTTTCCTTTTCGACGTAGGTAGCTATATTATGTTATGCGAACCCGGAAAATATCATGCTGGTGATGGAAGTTCTTTAGATGGATATGTGGATAGATGGATGGATAGATTCGGATATGAGCACGCCTAATCTCCTGCTGTACTATGATGATGAGAGCCAGTGGCCGTCCGTGTACCACAGCACTAAGGTAAGAGATAAGATACTTCCACTGTTTTATGTGTTACTAGTACTTTTGTCAGTGTCAGATGCTAACGCAGCTCATGACGTGCCCAAAACGTTGCTGATCAGCTGTTCCTTCTCGACGTAGCTATGTAATGCGAACCTTATTTAGATGGATATGTGGATATATGGATGGATAGAAGATGAGGGATATGAACACGCCTAATCTCCTGCTGTACTATGATAATGAGAGCCAGTGGCCGTCCGTGCGTACCACAGCACTAAAGTAAGAGATAAGATACTTCCACTGTTTATGTGTTCCTAGTACTTTTGTCAGTGTCAGATGCTGACGCAGCTCATGACAAGGACAAAACGTTGCTGATCAGCTTCTCCTTCTCGACGTAGCTCTGTTATGCCAACCCGGAAAATATCAGGTAATGGAAGTTCTTTAGATGGATATGTGGATGGATGGATGGATAGAAGACGAGGGATATGAGCACGCCTAATCTCCTGCTGTACTATGAATGATGATGAGAGCCAGTTGCCGTCAGTGTACCAAAGCTCTACGGTAAGAGATAAGATACTTCCACTGTTATGTGTTCCTAGTACTGTTGCCAGTGTCAGAGGCTACTGACGAGCTCAAAACGTCGCTGATCGGCTTTTCCTTCTCGACGTAGCTATGTTATGCGATCCTGGAAATTATCATGCTGATGATTCATAAAGATGAAACAGTTTTTACTGCTGACATGATTAGGTATCATGATAGGATATAGAGTACGGTACTCTATATCCTTATCATGATAGAATACGACCGGGATATGGACACGCCTAAATCTCCTGCTGTACTATGATGATGAGAGCCAGTTGTCGTCTGTATACCACAGCACGAATATAAGAACTGACAATTTGACTGACAATTGCTGCCACTGACTTGAACTCAAGTTAGTCACCGTTACCACCCACCTGCCACCGACAATACGAAGTTCAAAAACAATAGACTTGCGTGGCGTAGGGGTGTCACCACGCATTTTTTCTGTGGCGGCAAAGGGTTTAAAAATATCTTATCTAAAACACGTTATCTTCGCAGACTTGCAAGGAGCGAGAAGCAGTGCTGAACAAGGCGGGACAGAATCAGATAATCCCGCTGTCTCACTGGTACCCCGACACGGAATACTCCGGCTGCAAAGTCATTAAGGAGAACAAGGAGTTACCAGCGGAGAAAAGGTATAAAAAGCGCACAATTAGTTATTTTGATCAAGTAAATAGTTAGGATTAGAATAGCAAAACAGTCGTTTTTCTAATGGGTGTCGTAAGATGTCGTTCTAAGTTGTCAGGGTTACCTATTGCCAAATCGCCGTAAGTAATTTAATTTTACTAAAATGGCAAGAGTCCGAGAGAAGTAAAATAATTGAAGATCTATATTATTTAGAAATGATTATTACTTAGAAATTAAGATGGGCTCTTAAGTATTTTTAGTATTAAGTAAAATCTAAAATAATTATAGGTATTTACTTAATGTTGAGTATTTTTAGTATCTATTACGTAAAATCTAAATTAATTATAGTTATTTAATTATAGGTAATGTTTATTTGATTTGTCGACAACCCTCTCTTACATCAACATACTCTCGAATTGTTTATGACCAAAAGTATGTTTCTCTCCACTATCTCGAACGTCATGCAATAGGGTTGTGGACAACCGTTTTAATATTGCTTGTTAGAGAGATAAAACGCTCGGAGATCGTGACGTCACGATCCACGAGCGTCATAGTAAATGACAATCGTTTCATATGAGGGTGCGTTTTACGGAAAAGGGACAGAATATCCCTCCTCTTAAATCTTTGGCCACTTATAACTTTGTGATTATTTAATGCCCTGCTTTACTTTTTTCTCCATTTAACAGTATTTCGACAAAATTCAACATTATTTGTTATTTTATTTGGTGTTAACACCCCTATAATTGCTGCCCCAATCAATAGGAGGGATTCATTATCTGTAAACTCACTCGAACTTTTGTGTAACTTACCCATTTCTAAACGTATTTCAGCTCATCCACTACCCCCAAACCCACAACCAAAACTACGCCGAAGCCCAAAAACACCTCAAACCTGACCCGCGAACCCCAGGACCCGTCCTACTACGACCAGTTCCTCAAAACTACCGTGGCGCCAACAACTACCATTTCCGATGCAAATTCTACTAATTCTACCACGTGGTTCGAAGTTGTGCCGACAGATGAGTTTTCAACGACTATGGCTCCTGAGGAGGATTTGTGGGAAAGTATTGGGAATGAGAATGATACTAAATCGGAGAAATTGAACGATGTGGAGATGATGTTTGATAATAGAGAGGTAAGTAATTTGTTTTACTACTTTTATCTTGCCCTTACTTATTATACGAATACGAGCAACATTGTATATTTATTTATTTGTTTGTATGGGTGCTTGTTCAATTTTGAAGTTGTTGTTACTTTAAATTCTAGCACAAAATCAAGCGCTCAACTTCGGAGCTCCTAGAGCGCTACCGGCGCCGCCGCCTCCACTCGGTGCCCGGGCAGCCTGGGTCGGGCTCAGTGGAGCGCCTGCTGGTGTCCTGCCAGAACTCGCGCCGCTTCCGCTCCGCCAGGGAGCGCTGGTGGTTCATCGCCGTCAGCAACTGCGACAGTCCGAAGGTAAAGAGAACTTAGACCACTAAACCTAACGGTGTACACCAAGCCAAGCTAAACGCCGCCTACACCTAAACCAGACGTGTCCCGCATGCTATTTGGGCTAAATTCGGCTCCCGCAACATTTCACTCGAAGCGGTTGACACCGCCAGACACTATCGTTCGCACATAGCGTGGCCGGTGTTGGCAATGTCAGTGTCTCACAAAACGCGACAACGTTAACTAGACGACAAGAGCTGCTATGCGTTAGTGAGGGTATGATTTCTAGCTGTCAAACATTGGTTTTCGTAGTCTATCGGTAATTGACGGCTACTTTTAGCTATTTTATCCAGCACGATGAAACAATATTTCCAAAATACCCATTAGCAATATAATTTTTAATGTATTAAATTCGATATAAAATAGGTATTTTTCATCTATGAACCAGACGGGTGAAGATCGTGCCTGTATTTGTATCTCCTACTATTACGTATTCTTTTTTTTTCTAGGGGCTGGACATCAGATATAGATTCCTGATGACCAACGGGCCAGACGGGGACTTCTGGCATGAACACTTTTCCGCCGATGAATTTTGTAAGTCCACTCTATTAGAATTCTAATTTAACGGGTCAATCACGTCTTTACGGTGGAACTACAGCTGGCACTGTTTTCGGACTACATTACTTAATTACAAAACATATTTATGTTTTTATTACTATGTTTAGTCAGTCGCGTCACCTAATTCCCGCACAACTGTTACTCGCGTCCGCAGGAGCTACCTATCACAACCCTGCACGTGTCTCCTGGGTGGTGCTAAAGAGTGACAAATTTTAAAGGTGAAATAATGTATGCCATTCGATTAAATAAATAAATTATAAAATTCATAAAATCGGCACGAATATTACTTTTTTTTGTCTGTAACCCAGAAAACCTGGGCACATCTCGCGGGTTTAACCTAGAATAAATACTAAGGCGGTTTCACTCGAATCTGGGGTGTCTGACTGATTCATACGTTTGTTATAGTGAGATGTTTTTAAGATGTCCGAATACTCGTTACCTAGCTGTTTATTCGGACATTTAATCACTATAACCTGCGTTCTATACTCTTCATTCCAGACGTCCTGCCAGTCCTGCTAGCCTACACGTTTGCCTACTTCATCGTGATGGTCGCCGTCGTGCTCTGCAGCATAGAGCTGAAGTCCAGACACCTCCTCCACTCCACGTATAAGCTGTTCCTCATGTCTGTGGTCGCTCAGGTAAGGAATCAGTAGTACAGTAGCTGAGGACGCTCATATGCCTGCAAAAAATATGGCTGGTGACCCTTAATCGGAAACATAGGGGTGCTTGGCCAATAACGATTGGCCATTCGACCGGTGATCCTGGTTTAGATTTGTTAAGGTGGGTCCACACTAGACGAGCCAAGCACGAGCGGAGCCCTTGTGGGCGCCGTCGTTTGCGACTCAAGTGTGGTTACGTTCGCTGTTAGTCCACACTTGAGCCTCAAACGACGACGCCCACAAGGGCTCCGCTTGTGCTCGGCTGATTAGCCGATTACCGATTATGAATGATTAGCGATTGACGCTAGATTTAGCGTGGACCCACCTTAAAATTTGTATTTTGTTGATTCGTGCGTGATACGGACAGGGGCCACTGGATTTAATTTGCTACTTATTACCAAGAGCTTCAAACCAAGACTCCAAATAAAATAACCAATAATGATAAATTTTCTCGAAAAAGGATTAAAAATATTGACAGATGGAGAAAAAAGTAAAGCAATTAAATAATCACTAAGTTATAAGTGTCCAAAGTTTTAAGAGGGGGTACCTATATTCTGTCTCTTCATATGAAATGATTGTCATTTACTGTGACGCTCGTGGATCGTGACGTCACGATCCCCTAACATTTTCTGGAGATATCTAAATGAGATTTTCCTCACTAGGCATATTTTTGCCTTCTTTCTTTTGGAGTAATAATATATTTAGAGTGTACGTACACCCCTATTAGAGCAGACACTTGTTTTGATTTTTTTTAAATAATTATTGTTATAACAGCGAATGCCTTGAAATACATACATACTGCGTCAGAGTAAAAGGGTAGGGGTCTGATTTTATTATCGTTTTTTCAGCAAACCGGCGTTATCATACAGAGCTTAGCGTACATCCGCTACGCCACCCACGGTTTTGGTGGTGATAGTGCCAAAACTATCGGTGAGTTTTGCTTATCAATCTTATCATCCATAACATAAGTTCGGGTTCGAATCCCGGTCAGGGCATTTATTTGTGAGTTTATCACGAATATTTGTTCCTGAGTTATGGATGTTATATATGTATATTATAAGTATCTATATGTATGTATCTATTATATATATCGTCGCCTAGTACCCACAACACAAGCCTTACTGAGCTTACCGTGGGCCTAGGTTGATTTGTGTAAGATTGTCCCGTAATATTTATTTATTATTATTATTATTTATAAGTATCAAGTAACATAATGAAAGTACCAACACACACACACACACACACGCACACGCACACACACGTACACGCACACGCACACACCTCACAGTAGCTTTTTTCGTAGGCGTATTTTATTTACTATCAAACACAAAATGGTCCACTCAAATAAATTTAATGTTGTCAATTCCAGGTCAGTTCCTCTGTGGCATATCAGAGACGACCTTCCTTCTGCTCCTAGTGTTACTGGCTAAAGGCTACACTGTCACCAGAGGCCGGCTGAAGGCTGGCTTCACGGTGCGCCTGACTGTCTTCATGTGCTGCTACGTGCTCGCTTACATCGCCCTCTTCGTCTACCAGGCCAAGGTAGCACACCATCATTAACCTTTTCCATGCCGGAATGACTGATGCCCTGGTAAAGGTCGCGGGAGTCCGCTGGATGCTGGTGGTGCAGAACCAGTCTCTTTGGCACTCTTTGGGGGAGGCCTATGTCCAGCAGTGGACGTCTTTCGGCTGATATGATGATGATGCCGGAACGTGCAACCGAGGAATCCCGTTAACTGCCGGAGCGTGGATGCACTTTAAAACAACCGTCGATTTTTTTTATTTTTCCTTTGATTTTAAAGTGTAATTTTGTTTGAGCGTGGATGCGCATACCAAAGGTTAAACTGTTAAATGCACAAGTGGGCATACATACTGTACTGTAACGTATGATTCTATTGATCATCATCATATCAGCTGAAAGACGTCAACTGCTGCACTAAAGTCACTCCAAATCTCCACAATGACCGGTTTTGCTCCGCCTTCCATTGGCTTAGTTACCGCGATTCTAACGTTGGTTCGCCGTATTGCCGTTGATATCTCTCCAATATGTCCCTCAATACTGTCACTGAGGTGGTCACTGCAATCTTCTGAACGGGTGATTTTCTCCCCTACAGCATCTGAGTCCTTACCAAAATCTGACATCAGCGGGCAGCCCCGCAAACTGTGTCAAAATATAGTAGATTGTACAACAAGCGCATAAAACGAGCCATTTGAGCCGAGACGTTTATATCCACCCGAGCCACCGGCGAGGGTGGTTAGTTAAGTCTAGAGGTTAAATAGCTAATTTATGTCCGAGTTATACACACTGCTTTTCACTTCGATTGCGAGAAAATAACAAATAATTGCGAAATCAAATTAAATAATAGCTCATTCCCGGCACTTATCTTTTTAAAGTTTTTATGTTTATTTTTCGACACGTGATATTAGACTTAGGTACTTCATACTGCCAAGTAATTTAAATTAATGGTTCAATACGTTTTAAAATAATAATTGACTCCTATTTTATCAGGTTTTATCAATTTAGTAATGGAAAACACGGATGTGAAATTTATTAAAGCAGATCAAATCAAATGACAAGTTTATTCTACGAAGTTTTATTGTGTGTGTGGCTGTTAGGCCCGATTATCTTAGTCTTTAAAACAATTTTACTTTGTGCACTAGAGCATAAAAGTAGCATTTTGTGCAGCATACATCCAGCACAAAGACGAACTTTGCGAGCATGGGAAGTGAAAAATATATTTGACCATTAAGGGCCATGGCTCTCACTCAAAATCTATCCTTGCAAACCAACAAGTGTTTGGTTTGCAGAGATAGATTCTGGGTTTGATCTCGTATTCTGGTCTGACTTTGAGAAATTACTACTTTCCATCACAACGGGTTAGGCCGATACGCAAAACAACCCACATAATCTTAAAGCTACTATTGAAGTATGAACACAAAACCCATTAACGCCTGCTATAAAATGCATGGCAAAGTATCGCGCTGTTGCTCTTATTCACTCTCTTCATTTAATTTCTTACCGCGCGTCTACATTAGGCTCTCTATGTTCTGTAATCTTCCCGCGTCATTGTGCCTATGTACTATTTAATTACTTTTGTTGTATTTAAAGTCTTTGTTCTTGTTATTTCATCAGCTACCTATTAAATAAATCTTGGCAGTCTTATTGTACCTTCGATTTATAAAGGAGTTAGCAGACATGACTGTGTCGTGTGGCTTTGTTTAGGACTGACGGACATTAGGTACATAAACTTCCTTGATAGTCATCATCATCATCATCATATCAGCCGAAAGACGTCCACTGCTGGACATAGGCCTCCCCCAAAGAGTGCCAAAATGACCGGTCATGCGCCACCCGCATCCAGCGGACTCCCGCGAGCTTTACCAGATATTGATTTCCTTGATATTGATTAGCGTTAATTTCCCCAGGCGTTCGACCCCGGCCAAGTCCTATATCTCTACGAGAGCCCTGCGGGCTACGGGCTCATATTTCTGCGCGTGGCCGCGTCTTGTGTCTTCGCGTATTCCACCTTCTTCACCGTCAGGAAGTATCCTGAGAAGGTCAGTTTGAATTCATTCATTTACAAGGGACTCCCACGGGAATACCAGAATAAAACTAAAAAAAACAGCCAAGTACGTGTCGGACCACGCACAACGAAGGGCTCCCAGCCTATTTGACGACCGGTTTAGCCTAGTTGGTAGTGACCCTGCCTACGCAGCAAGTGGTCCTGGGTTCGAATCCCGGTAAGGGCATCTATTTGTGTGATGATCACGAATATTTGTTCCTTAGTCATGGATGTTTTCTATGTATTCAAGTATTTATTTCTCTATATAAGTATGTATATCGTCGTCTAGTTCCCATATAACAAGCTTTGCTTACTTTGGGACTAGGTTGATTTGTGTACGATAGTACGCAAATATTTATTTATTTAAATATTTATTTATTAAATATGTCGTATCGTCACAAAAGCCACTTAAGGCACTTACGTCCTTTTCTATAGGGAAGGCAGTTTCTCAGCAATATCTCGAAAACCTTTGAACTTTCGGTGAAAAAATTTAATATATACTATGTCCATGATTTTTTTAAATTGAGTTTTTGGGTTGTTGGATTCAGGAGCGACAATCCTGACACATAGGACTGAATATACCTTTGTATTAAATGGGCCAATAATGTTCTTCTTTTTGTTATTCTGTCCTGGCCCCGTAGCATGGATATATATCGCGTGATAAGGCCCATCCATGCTACGGGGCCTGTAAGCGAGAAGACAACATTTAAGCAACTTGATCATTTTTATTATAATATTATAAGCACCCTTTTCGTCCAATATTCCGCAGTGTCTCAAGACGAGAGTCTTTGACCAGTGTGTGTTGCCAGTGATGACATATGGCACGGAAACGTGGTCGCTTACTATAGCCCTCATAAGAAGGCTCAAAGTCACTCAAAGGGCAATGGAGAGGGCTATGCTAGGAGTTTTTCTGCGCGATCGCATCAGAAATGAGTCAGCACCGATATAGCCCTCCGAATTGCTAAACTTAAGTGGCAGTGGGCGGGGCACATTGCACGTAGAACCACAAGGTGGACTGATGACCTGGTAAAGGTCGCGGGAGTCCGCTGGATGCGGGTGGCGCAGGACCGGCCATTGTGGCACTCTTTGGGGGAGGCCTATGTCCAGCAGTGGACGTCTTTCGGCTGATATGATGATGATGAAGCACCCTTTCATATCACTTTTGCCTACTGTTTAGATGACTCAGACTCAGATTAAATCATAAAAAATGGGTTTACGAAATCATACAATTTTGTCTGTTACATTTATTATAAGGGCTTGTGCACAAATCACGCGAGGTTTATTCGGCTACTTTTAAAGATCTAAGCATACATAGGGACAGACAGACAGACAGACAGCGGGAAGCGACTTTGTTTTATACTATGTAGTGGTGTTACCTTCGCATTTATATAGGTACAGTCGCCATCACATACATATCGGCACATGCACCCTAATGCCTTGAAAATGGAGGTGTGTTCCGATGTTTGTGACGTGCTTGTTTGCTCTGATGTATGTGATGGCGACCACCAGCTCGATGGGTTGATGACATAAAAAAGACCGCGGGTCATTTCTGGATGAGACTAGCACGGGACCGGGATAAGTGGCGTACGCGAAGAGAGGCTTATGCTCAGCAGTGGGCGATTACAGGCTGATGATGATGTGATGGCGACTGTACCTAACTTGTTTTCTGTCCACAGAATATGTTCTACTGCCCATTCTTTATTTGCGGTACTCTCTGGTTCTACGCGGGGCCTCTCTTCATCCTCACTGCCAATGCTTACATAGGTAACAGGCTCACATACATAATCAAGTTCCCCATTTACCATCGTCCCTTTCGGGTATACGCTAGGACGACATCTATTATATCGTCGGGTGACAAGCAAAAGTCATTACCAAAACTGTCACTGCTCTTCAAAACCTCGTATCTCGGTACGTAGTCGATATCGAGATACGACCTTTGGTTTAAGTAGGTATTTGTTACTTAGTGAGTTTTGCTTGTCACCCGACGATATCTTCTATCTACGGTTGTGACCATAAAAACATCATAAAAAACTTTCAGTTGAGGAATGCGATATAGAGAAAAAAGGGTGACCCCAAATTGGGAATGGATGAAAATTTTAGAAGTGCCTGAATATATTTTTGGTGTAAGAATTCAAATGACACTTCATTTTCAGATAAATGGGTGAGAGAGAGCGTCGTTACTGCCGTCCTCCTCCTCATCTCGTTTAACGGACACTTCATGTTTTTGGTTAGTAATTATAATATCTGTAGTCGCCATCACATACATCGGTACACTATAGGTGTTCAAAAATATCGGCACATGCACCCTAATGCCTTGAAAATAAAGGTAAGTGTGTTCCGATGTTTGTGACGTGCTTGTTTGCTCCGATGTATGTGATGGCGACTACACGTGAATGTTGTTGAAAAATATTCTCAAGCCACGACGACGACCAATGGCCTAGTTGGTAGTGAAAGCGGTAGTTCCAGGTGCGAATTTGTTTGATAAGAGTATCTTGGTTGGAGAGAATCATGTGAATTCAAGAAGATCTTTGTTTCAGTTACGATTACGGTCTTCCTAATTAATTTAATGATATTTTTTTTATTCTGTTTTTCCCTGACATAAGGTGTGGGGCGTGTACATATAATTATAGACGTAACTACTAAATGATTTCATCATCATCATATCAGCCGAAAGATATCCACCGCTGAAGTGTCCCCTTATTTCACCAACAAACATTTCACCGAATGCATGATTTCGCCGAATTTTCCTTTCATCGAATTTCTGTTACTCAGAAACCGTTAAATTTTTAGAAGAAGAAGAAGAAGAATTAAGAAGAATTTTTACACCAAATCACTTATGTGGTACCTACAAAATACATAACATAACTAAAGATATTTATACACACTTTATGCGAAATTTAAAACATGCGGTAACGATATAAAACAACTAGCTTTTGCCCGCGACTTCGTCCGCGCGGAACTCGTTTATATCGTAACTTTCTCCCCCCTTTTCACCCCCTTAGGTGATGAATTTCCAGATAAAAACTATCTTTAGTAAGGACTCTTTGGGAAGGCCCCGGAATTCAAAGTATCTCTTTACCAAATTTCATCTCAATCGGTTCAGCGGTTTAAGCATGAAAAGGTAACAGACAGACAGAGTTACTTTCGCATTATATTAGTATGGATTGTATGAAGGAAAGGGTATCGATGCGTGTAGGCTTTTTTCAGTATTATTTTGCATATTTTCATATCACACGGCCGTAAGGACCTTCTCTACTAAACCGTAGGATTAAATTAACTGACTTGTAATTTAGACATTTCATATGTTACATCTAATAGTTTTCAAAATAGCCATAATCAAACGTCTTTTTTACCCCGTTTTAGAAAACATCTTCAAAACTAAGGCTGCCATAAGGTACCTTTACCCTTGGAACGTCAATTTACTTATGTAATGTTAATGTTCCTATTCCCCAGGACTCCCAACCCAACTACCGCTATACCGTAAATGGGTTCCATCCAAATTTTCACCCCCAATTGACCCCCTTAGGGGATGATTTCTGGAATAGAAACTATTATATGTCCTTTTCCGGGACTCAAACTATCGTTCAACCAAATTTTATCAAAATGTGTCACAAACAAATTTCCACCTCCAATAACACCCCCTTAGGGGATGATTTTCGGGATAAAACTATCCTATGTCCTTCCTTATCTATCGCTATACCGTAAATGGGTTCAATCCAAATGTTCATCCACCATTTCTCACCCCCTTAGGGGATGATTTCCTCCTTTTATATGTTCCGGAATAAAAAAAATTCTATGTTCTTTCCTAGGACTCTACCTCTCTCTATACCAAATTTCATCTAAATGGGTTCTATCCAAATCTTCAACCCTCATTTCACCACCTCAGGAAATGATTTTTCGGGATAAAAACTATGCATTGTCCTTCCCTAGGACTCCTTCTATCTATTTACCAAATTTCATCTAAATGGGTTTTATCCAAATTTTCACCCCCTATTTTATCCCTGAGAGGATGATTTTTGGGATTAAAACTATCCGTTGTCATATTCCGGGACTCAAACAATCTTTCAACCAAATTTCATCAAAATGGGTCACAAACAAATTTTCACCCCCAATTACACCCCCTTATGGGATTATTTTCAGGAGTAAACTATCCTATGTCCTTCCCCAAGACTCCAACTCGCTATACCGTAAATGGGTTCCATCCAAATTTTCATACCCCATTTCACCCCCTTAGGAGATGATTTCTGGACTTAAATTATGTTAAGTCCTTCCCCAGGACTCTGAACTATCTCCATACCAAATTTCATCTAAATCGGTTCTATCCAAATTTTCACCCCTCATTTCACCCCCTCAGGAGATGATTTTCCAGGATAAAATCTATGCATTGTCCTTCCCTGGGACTCCTTCTGTCTCTATACCAAATTTTAACTAAATGGGATTTATCCACATTTTCATCCCTATTTCATCCCCTTGGGGGATGATTTTCGGGATTCAAACTATCCATTGTCATCCTCCGGGACTCAAACTATATTTATACCAAATTTGATCGAAACGGAGTCCATCCAAAATTTCACCCCCCATTTCACCCCCTCAGGGAAAGATTTCCGGAATAAAAACTATCCAATGTCCTTCCCTAGAACTTAAACTACCTCCTAACCAAATTTCATCAAAATGGGTTACATCCAATTTTTCACCCCCCATTTTACCCCCTAAAGGAAAGATTTTCGGGATGAAACCTATTCTTTAACCTTTTCCGGGACTCAAACTAATCATATACCAAATTTCATCTAAATCTGTGCAGCGGTTTAAGTAGCTCTATACAAATTTCCACCCCCCATTTCATCCCCTTAGGGGTTGATTTCTAGGATAAAAACTACCCTAAGTCCTTCCCCAGGATTCAAACTATCTCTATACCAAATTTCATCTTAATCGGTTCAGCCGTTTTCACGTGATGCGCGGTCACATAAACAGACAAACAGATAAACAGACAAACAGACAAACAGACAAAAATTCTAAAAACTGTTGGAACGTGTTCTGTTGTCGATTCTAAGTATCCCTAGCCAATTTTTTTTTGAATATCTTCCATGTACAGACTTTCGACCCTCTTCAGCTTTATTATATGTATAGATGAACAAAAACTAAAATAAACTCATAAACAACTTCAACAAGAAACATGTCCCAGTTTAAATCTAAACTCTGTTATGCGATAAGAATGTTAATACTTTTCTACAGAACGCACCAATACTGTCAGCAAATATGTCTATACCGTCGGCTTCCTGTATTATATGGTTTAGGTACAGATAAAAGGTAATTCTGTAGAACCCATTAGGTTAGGTTTGTTTTATAATAACATTCTTGAAAAGTTTACTGATTCTGAAAAAAATTAAATGAAAATTTTCCGAAACATACATTCGATTGAAAAATGGTCGGTAAAACAAGGTGTACAACCATTTAGCACATTACTCGTAGAACCGATGGCTGTTGGGGCGGGAAGGTTCTCGAGTGGCGGTGCTACGTGTAATGTGCTAAATACGTTCAGAAGGGAATAATATGCATTGAATTCTGTCTTCAGCTGCTGACATTGCCCGTATTCGCTAACAAGAATTTCCCGTACCACGTACGGACCACGCAAATTGGAGTTATGGAGGTACGTAGTTAATTGTTGTATTTTCTGTCTTCCATCAGTTATTAATTGTGCCAATAATTACGTCAATTATTAATTTAAACGTTGACTAGAGCGAACAGACAGTTGTTGTTAGGTTTCGGGCTTATCAGGGGTACCTACTTATATCAAGCGTGACGCGCCTCGCAGGAGCGATTATTAGGAAATAATACTCAACTTGGTAAAGGACTCATGATGAGCCCGAAATACTTATGTCACTAATTGCTGTATAAATATTGAAAGTCGCTTATAATATAATACTAACACTTAGATAAGCCATACATTTGTATGTAACACTATATATGGGTTCTATGCCTGTTTCGCTTGGCAACTACAGTTGACAAAATCGATTTAGGAGTGTGCGTATATGGCCACTCTGATTACTAACAATGAGTGACTGAGTAAGTTGTAACGAATATTTGGTTATTAGTAGTATACCTAGTTAATCGTTTTTCAGGTGACCGGAAGTTCCGGTTTAGATGGCTTTGGACACAACGCGTACCACCCCGGAAACGGAACTGCGCAGACTGTCATTATACCCCTCACAAGGTACTTAACCATCCATCTAAAATACCTCGTTGTGGGTTTAAACCGCGTGAACGAGCATTTTTTAGATTTTTTGGGCTCCATACGTCCTAATGAAGAAATGTAACCCATATCTAAACTACTTGTAGGTATACCTGTCTGCTTGTCTGTCACAGTTAATTTTCTCCGAATCTACCGAATCGATTAAGTTGAAATTTGTTCACAATATGCAGTGTTGCATGTGATGATCAAATGATGGTGACAGGTCGTAACTTGCTGGAGGCAAATTACTTTTTATTTTAACTAATTAATACTTACCGAGGATATTTATAAAGGTTAAGGGTGGATTGCAAAAAAATTGTACATAGTTAACATACACTTTTATCATTTTCGTAACGGTTAAAGCGTAGATTAGACTAAGGCTCTTAACTACCTATGTGCAATTTTTTTGCAATCCACCCATTTAGAGTTTAACTTGCAGTAGCATATTTATACCTTGTCGCCTGAAAGGACGGTGTAGTTTGCGTCAAATCCGGTAGTTCTGATTTTTTGCAAACTTGTTTATGATGTTTAATCTAAGTTTGTGACCTCGAGTGCCGATCGCAACTTTGTCAAAAATCTATTATAAGTACTGCGAACCACTCGTTTTTGACAGTATCTTTTAAGGACATTTTTAAAGTAGACTAAATTTACTACGAAATGAGACTAGAATTGTTTCTGAAGACCCCAGGCCCAATAGTATCCGAGATAAAGCTTTTCAAAATTCATAACTTTTTCGAACTAAGCAATTTTTTGCAATGTTATAGATAGACGTCACTCGAACAACTCTAGCGGGATGAAGTTCCAATTACTTAACGTGCTATGAATGAATGAATTAATGAAATTATTTATTTGCTTTAAACATGTTATACAAGAGGTGGTATTTTATAATTAAGTTGCGAATACATGTTTAACCATAATATGGCATGCAAAAATTTTTGAACACATTATAAAATAATGCTATATATATTATAAAATATAGCTAATGTTGCGAAGTTCGAAACATTATAAACTTTGAAAGGTTTTATCTTGGAAACTATTGGGTCTACAGAGACAATTCTAGTCTCATATTGTAGCAAATCTAGTCTACTTTAAAAACGTCCTGAGAAGGTACTCTCAAATACTAGTCCTTTAGGGTTATAATAACAACTAACGCGGTATTTTCGATTTTTGGCAAAGTCATAAACAAGTCTGCAAAAAATCAGAACTAGAAAATGCTGACAGGAGGTGGAAGCTCTCCAGGCCCCGTAGCATGGATGGCGTTATCACGCGATAAGTGATAGGATAAGCGCGTCGTCTCATTCTATCGAACGGTGTCAGCCAGGGACGGCAGCTCTATCCTATCACTTGTCGCGTGATAAGGCCATCCATGCTACGGGGCCTGGATGGAGAATTTATCGTGAAGAGAATGGTCTGACGGGAAACGAGTTAGGTACTGAAATTGCCAGTTTACTGTATTTCACATGATTTTTCTAACAATGCTGTAATGAAGTCAGGAGTAAAGTTTGTAAACCATCTTATTGCTTCGTATTGCCATCGTCTTTTATGAATACCCGAGATCCCAAGATACGCCCACAGCCCACGCAAGCTCTGCTGGATGTATAAGGTTACTGGACTAACAATATTTGTAACATTCCAGACGTACAGAAGAGCTTATAGGCAACATGTACAGCCAGTACATGGCGTCGGCCCCCGCCCCCCTCGACTCCCCCCCTCTCAACGGCCTCAAGCGTATCCCCTCCCTCTCCCCCCGGAACCAGCTCGTGCAGCAAGACAGCACGGACACTAACACGTCAGACGACATAAAACCAGTCGTCAACGAGATTTTTACGGTTTCCAACCAGATGTCAAAGCTGGAACAAAATGGCAAGCCAAATCCGGTGTTGCCAGTGGAGGAGAAACTGCGTGTGAGTTTAAATAATTGTTTACAAGCTTTTATTTTTAGTTTCACCTGTCCCGTTGTATGTCTGTAATCAAATCTTGCAAGTTAAATTTGACCCACTTCCCGGTTTCCGATTGAGCTGAAATTTTGCATGAATATGTATATCGCATGACAATGCAATATTATGATGACATGGTGCAGGGGACCGATTTTTGACTTTCGAGCGCTCGACTCTTTCACTCGAAAACTGACAAAAATTATGAAATACTATTTTGAAATAGCGTTAGAAAATTGCAAAACGAGCGGTACTGACCACTCGTATTCAATTCTTTCGGTAGAAAGTAATTACCTACAATTATGACACTACAATCGTATATACTTTTATTTAATTTTCGAGCGCTCGAAAGTCAAAAATCGGCCCCCTGATCTGATGCTGGAACTGGAAGGTGGCCATAGGAACTCCGCAATAAAACGACACAAACCCATCGAGTTTGAGCTCGTTAGAATCGTCTCTATGAGTAGTACCAGAAAGGTATGCAGAAAAGTACAGTCGGTAAAAGCTTGTACCAAAAAATAAATTTTTGACAGAAACTTTTTTTTTCTTTCTTTCCTGCGGTTATGTTATGATGGTTCATTGTGTAGAATAGCCTAATGGATTCTATATATCGCCATGATGCTGAGTTAAGATTGGGTCCATTTCGTGACATGTTTATTTTGTTTTTCTGATCGTCGTTTTATGTGTCTTCTAGGGTAAATCGCCAATAACTGGCCACCGTTCATTAACTGGCCACCTCATACTAAAGAACTCTTATCACCTGTAATGTAATTCATTTTTAGTATAAGGTGTTAATTACTGGCCACCCTTCAATAACTGGCCACCGTTTATTAACTGGCCACCTCATACTAAAGAACTCTTATCACCTGTAATATATTCATTTTTAGTATAAGGTGTTAATTACTGGCCACCCTTCAATAACTGGCCACCGTTCATTAACTGACCACCTCATACTAAAGAACTCTTATCACCTGTAATATAATTCATTTTTAGTATAAGGTGTTAATTACTGGCCACCCTTCAATAACTGGCCTCCCTTCAATAACTGGCCACCGTTCATTAACTGGCCACCTCATACTAAAGAACTCTTATCACCTGTAATTTAATTAATTTTTAGTATTAGGTGTTAATTACTGGCCACCCTTCAATAACTGGCCACCGTTCATTAACTGGCCACCTCATACTAAAGAACTCTTATCACCTGTAATATAATACATTTTTAGTATAAGGTGTTAATTACTGGCCACCCTTCAATAACAGGTGAATAGAGTTCTTTAGTATGATATGGCCAGTTAATGAACGTATTGGCGATTTACCCTATTTCTAAATCTTTGTCTGTTTAGAATAGAATAGAATAAACAAAAACAGGCATAAACGTCATTTCTATTTCAGTTGCCTCATGAACATCTAGAAGATTCTAGAAGCGAATTGCCGAGTGTGCTAAGGTCTAGAAGGAATATTCTGGAGCCAATTAAGAGGGATGATGTGCCTGTGCCGTCGTGGTCGCTGGCTAAAGGTCCTAGTGTTATAGCTATGCACAAGAAGAAGACTGACGAAGGTAAGAACATATTTATAACTTTTTTTTTTTTTTGACGGAGTGGAAATGCACTTACGCATCCCCCCAGCTGGGAAGCTATAATGGGGGGTATGTGGGACTCACACCCTCCAGCCATCTCTATTTAAAGAGAAGGGGGAGGAAGTCTACCCACTAAAACCACTCCGGCGTCTCCGTCCCTGCCGTTAATGGGAGTGTCACCACGACGCCCCCCGAACCCATTTATACCTACCCTCTTATTTAATAAAACTAAACAATCACAAATGTCAAAGTGATTGATAAAGACAAACGAATTTGAACGGGATTTTAGCTAAAATAGATTTGATGAACGCACTCATCCACAAAGTACCCACGTTATTGTAGTGAAAGAACTCAAAAACATCCAGGCCTCAGTATTCTCAAATGTATGGTCAACCAATTTGATTCCTAGGCCACCGTAAAACCCTGTCATTTTAACTGCTACATAGCGACGCAATAATCCTAGTAACCCGTATTGATATGTCATTTACAACGGCAAGGTTCTATGATGGCCTAGGAATCAAATTGGTTGACTGTTGTACAATAACTGTTAATGCTACATTAAATTATTTGTTCTACTCCTGTACCGTTATCTGTCATTTAAATGGGCTGTAGCTCAAATACAATGACACCACTAATAAGTCGTCGAAAAACTCTATGCTCTATGGCCCAAAAACGCACTATTTAGCGTACTTTTTTAGTTCATACATTTTTCATAAAAGCACTGTTTAACTTTTTTTTAATCGGCCGCTATATTGCAGTGGTGCCAACTTCATAAACAAATATTTCGAAATAAAAGTATTTATTTACGATTAAACATTTGTATATTATACATTATTTACTACAATAATAATTAATCATCATCTATTGTGTGTTAAATTACATGTTCTATAATTTTTTGGTATTATTTATAAAAATAAACAGTTCGAATTGGCAAGTGCAAACAAATTATAAACAAAACAAACCATAAGCAAGAGCTGTCACATTTCATTTCCGATTTCCCACCAAAATACAGTTCAAAATGAAAAGACAAAAGTGTACGTGAAGCACCTTACCTCCTGAGTACTACTCACGATTTTCTCCAATACTAGCATCCGTCCGTTGCCAGGCGGTGAAGAATCCTCGCTACTCGCGAGCCTTTGTTAGCGGAGCACAATCCTGCACCTTCATTTCGTTGATTACTACCCATTTTGTCACTATCATGGAACATTTCAACAGAAAATTGCAAGGAATTTTCCATTTTATAAGCATATTATATGTAGTACTGCCGAAGCTAGTACTACGTGTTGCCTCTGCAAGAAAAACAACGCCAATAACGGCCCCGCGGCGCGCAGCCGATGTCGGGCCGTTGCTGGTTCAAAGGTGGGAGGAAAAACCGGAATTATAGCACCTGTCACTTGGAACTAGGCAGTGTTGCCAGGGAAAAAGATGTTGCCATCTCAATTGTATAGGCTTGGAATAAGGTACAATACTTAATAACTGCACTCCTGAAGAAATTGCGTGAGTAGCAAAAATACGAAAAGAAAACTTGCTGCCTGAAAAGTTAAACTATTCTGTAGTCTGTTATTTATTTAAATTTTGTCGTAGAAAAAGTATTGTATGCAACGGTGTATAACTGGTCTAAAAACGCTCGTGGCGTCTTTTATTGCGATGCTCGCCAAGGCTCGCATCGCAACCCACGCCACTCGGCTTTTAAGACTCTTCTTATACAACAGTTGCATAAAATACTATTGTATAAAAAGCCAAATATTTTTTTTTAATAATTTACGGTTTTAACTCGTAGACCCAGAAACCGCCAACGGTAAGAAGGTGCCACCAGTCCGCAATGGTCTCCACCAGAGTTCTGGCGAGATCTCCACCATCCACGAGGGTCGTGAGCAGACCTACCCTCCAGCCAGCACGCTGCAACTCTTCAGTGCGGGGAGGGGGGAACAGAGAGATAGTGGGACCTGAGGGGGGGACAGAGATATTAGCGAGATGACAAGCCCTACTTCTCTAAAGCGTAAATTAATACGAGTATTTTATTTGTTTACCAAAGAAATACTGACTGCCAGCCAAAATACTGACTTGCACATAAAAAAAATAACAATTGCACATCATGTGTTTTGGCATTAAGTCCGCCATTTGTACTTCTTTTATATTGTGCAATAAAGTTTAATAGTAGTTTTATGTGACTGTACATAATGAAGGGCATTAAACACGAGTGTTTTAATGCCTAATTATGTACAGTTACATACACTATTTTATCTGCCCCACATGTTATAAATCCTCAATGATGTGTTCGGGAATCATTAGAATAACCGCCATTGCAACGCCATGGCTGACTAGATTTCAAATCATGACCGACTCCACCGGACCTGCACCACCCCAACACCAGACCAGGTTTCCATAACAACATCGATTGTCGATGCTATTATGATTTTTCATACATTATAATAACACTGGCACAGATAAAACGCTGATGTTACGTTACTGGTTGCAATTATGGTGGTCGTTATATATGGTTTCCGAACACATTCTAGAGGATTTATGACATGGGTGTAGATAAATAAATAAATATCACCGATTGCTCTACCTGATATACCTGATCTAATGTAATTCTAATTAATCTGTATTATTGACATGCATTATTTTACAGGCTTTCTATTAACTTGCAATGTAAATATGTAAGTAGGTACCTAACTAAGTATGTTTGTTCGGGTGGAAAATGTAATTGCAACTAAATTTTGAAGCAGATATCTTCAACCGATTGAGCTGAAATTTTGGGTAAAGGTATAGTTTGGAATTCAATATTATGGTATCATCGAGCTGATCTGATGATGGAGACAGAAGGTGGCCATGGGGATTCAGGACTTAACCGACGTAACCCCGTTGAATTTGGGCTCGTCGTCGCAGTAGTTGATGACGGTATACAAAAAAGTACAGTCAGCAATAAAAGCTTGTACTAAAATTGGCAGAAACTTATTTTCTCTTGACTTTAATTAATACTAATTATACTGACATTGGTTCTACGTGCAATGTGCCCCGCCTACTACCAGGGATCGGAAAACGGTATTGTTTGTATGGGAACGAAAACGTTATTTTTTCGTTCTTTTGTTAATAATTTCATTTCTAATTGGGCAATCTAATAATACGCACTCGTTACCTCAAAACACAACTGAGTTCTACATATGAAGTATAAAATAGTTCGAGATTTGTGGTAAACCGAGGTTTTTGCAATTAACCGGTTCCGATCCCTGCACTACCACTTAAGTTTAGCGATTCGGAGGGCTAGGTATATCGGTTACCTTTTCTTTTTTTATTTCTGATACGATCACGCAGAAAAAGGATGCAGGTGGCGCAGGACCGGTCATTTTGGCACTCTTTGGGGGAGGCCTATGTCCAGCAGTGGACGTATTTCGGCTGATATGATGATGATGATGATACGGTACTGACATTGCTTTCTATTCCAATTGACTTGTAACTGCTTCGTGTTAAGTTTACCTAATTATGGCATGAATGTGTTTCTGTAATGTTTAATGTGCGTGTGTTTTGGTTCAGCAATGTGAACTTGCATGTGCAAGTGTGCAAAATATGTGTTTTTATAAATAACTAAATCAAAACCGAATGTTCATGACCGATTAGTATTTTAGCTGTGTCAATCAGTATTTTTATGTTGTTATGTTCTTTTAAGTGCCTTTAAATACTAGTCATTGATAAGGAAGTAGTTCAACTCTTAATGATATTACGCTACTGATGATATTATTAAAATTGACTTATTTTGCCATGTATTTTAACTTTTGTACTTATAGATTGATTGCGCCTGGAAGCAAGACGGCAAAACGATAGGAAATAATTCGCGTCCAAATATCTTTCTCTCTCTTTATGCATGGGTCAAAAAGAGATAAATGGATAAACGTGGTTTATATGTAAGGATACTCATGAACTGTGTCACTTTCAGGAAAAAAGGACCTTAATGCAAGGTGCACTAAGGTTCCTTTTTGCAGAGAAGACACATTGTTATAGCATGTATAACTCGACCAAGCTTACTACTTGGTAGATAGATCTCAGAATGATCTCAAATTTAGTACCTAAACTACGTAATTCCGTTAGTCATTTGTTCGGAAATATATTTTTTCCAAACATAATTCCCAAAAACCATGTTTCGCTGAAGGATATTTGATTTTCCGGATATAATAGAATATGAAATCTCTTTTATGAAATCTCGGAATTTTGAAATTTCGAAATAATTACAAATAGATACCTTACATACCTACTAACAATAATAACATGCATATTATCAATGTACAAATCTCATAAACATAATATAACACAATAACAAATTTACTTGTTCCTCTATTTTTTTATGTTATTTACTATCACGAATATAGGGAATATTCAATCGAAGCTTAGAGATAAATGGATAGGTTTTTCTATCGTCAAGTTGCAAAATTAAAGGCAAATTGAATATAGAGAACAACTGTAAACAACTAAGTAATTTAGTAGGCTGGCTAGGTTACAAATATTTATCACAAATAATTTAATTTAGACAATAATGATCAACATTTGCTGTACAGTCAAGTGCCAAAACATGTATCCATTTAATCCTCTCATAAACATGTACCGAAACCATGTGAGCTGTCTAATGCTTTGTAGACATTTGGCAACACTATTAACTTTTTGAACGCCAAGAACCTATAAAGTGGTCGTGTGTCGTCGTGCCCACCACGCCAAGAACCCCTATAGCGGTTATGACGTACGCTATCTTCTCTTGTGGAAAAAAGGTTGGCGTGTCAGTGACACTTTGGTACGTGAATCATGGCGTTCAAAGGGTTTAATGCATAGTGTTGCCAAATGTCTACAAAGGGAGGCTGTGCATTTAAAGGTTCCGCTGACATAACAGCGATGGGACATATTTATAAGTAAGTTGTATACACCCATATTTTTAAACTTGACTGTACAGTGTACAGTCGGCAGGAGTAGCTACGCCTGCGAAGGCCAAAATGATCTACTCGCGACTTTATTATAACTTCTAGCTGCTAAAATAACTTTTTAACCGACTTTTAAAAAGGTGGTTCCCAATTCGTGGGATTTTTTTATGTTTTATGTATGTTCTCCGATTACTCAAACACGCCTGGACCGATTCTCAGGACCTGGTGGTCCCATAGTCATGAGGTCGGAATCTGATGATGGGATTCTGGAGAAATCGAGGGAACTCTTCAAATTTCATAGGCAAATTTGAGGCGATTTGGGTACTGATTTGAAGTCGGTTAAAACTTTGTTGTTCATGAAAATTATTAAAAAAAAATAAAAAATATCCTACCTATAGTTGATTCAAATTTCATTGCCAATTTTTCCTGTATGGTGGGCGGCACGAAGGAGCTTGTGTAGATAATTGTAAACACTTCGCCTACGTAGATACTTTTGCTGCCGATTGTACTTTTTTCATATTTAATCAAATAAATCGCGGTATCAATGAATTATAGGCAAAATAACCCATTGGCCATTGTAAACAAAATTAAACTGATAAACCCAGAGTTACACAGATTTTGATATTCATTCCAGTCACTGTGTTATGCGTGATGTGATTTATAGCAATTTTTAGTGTGTTTCTAGTCATTTCAATAAACAATTTGTCCACAATAATGTGTTTATCTCTATACTCCCTTGTCTCTGTATGCGGGGCCTTAGGAGGCTATAATAAGGGGTCTTATTATAGCCTCCTAAGGCCCCGCGTACAAAATTTTGTACAAATTTTAAAATCAAGTTTGAACTTTTACTAAATGTCAAAAAGTTCCTAATTCAATAGGTGCGTCCACACCAGACGCACGCTCACCCGAGCGCGGCTCGCCCTAGCGTGCGCGCTATGTGTGGACGGCGATCGGCTCACCCGAGCCGAGCCGGTGTGGACGGTTGTTTTGTGTGGCCGCACGCTCACCCGAGCGTTGTCGGCTTTTTGGGCGAAATCAAAGGGGCCGCGGCGCCATGCTACTGGCAATGTACTTATTTATTTATTTATCGTTTTCAAATGAATAACGTGAAAATTATAGAGCGGCTCGGGGGAGCGTGCGTTTGGTGTGAACGCACCTAATGACACAAAATCGTAGTCTAGGCCCCAGGAGGATAGTATAGATAAACAGTGGTAAGGTGTCATATCAAATATAAATAACACTTCAATATTAAGAAAAAAAACGATTTATTCCATAACAAAATAAATACTAGAAGTCCCAGAAAATATGCCTTAAAATAAACATGTGACAATAAAACATCGTGAGCATTTTTCGAGCGAATCTATGTCAAATACATAAAAAACATTGGAATGACTGTAATACATCTATTGTATAAGACTATAAGTGATCGCACATACAGTCGTGGCCAGACAATTAAGAACACAATTTTTTTCCCCATACAGTTGCATACAAATTTTTTTTTTTAATTTGATGAAAATTTATAATGTGTTTGATTAAATTTGTTTCTGATTATACGGATGTAACCGTGTTTAAACAGTATTTAATATAGTGCATAAACAGCTTCTGTAAAATTTAGACTTTAAAAAATACAGGCGATCAAATCACTCTTTATAAGTTCATACATTGTTTCTAATTACAGTATGAACTTGTAAAAACTGGCCATTTGACCATCCGTATTTTTTTAAGTACAACTTTTACAGGAGCTTTATATAAACTTAATTAAATCTTGTTTATAAACATATACCTCCATATACTCAGAAATAAAATTGGCCTAACATATTTGAAATCATCATTAAATTTGAAAAGTCATATTAGTATGCAGTTGTATGGGGAAAAAATCCTTGTTCTTAATTATCTAGCCACGACTGTATGCGTTTTCGGCAGTATGCCCAGTCAAAAATATTTGAGTTCCTTCAACCATAAGGAACATTGGAGCATTCATGTAACAATTGACAACATTTCAAACTGCCATATGAAGTTGTCAAACGAGAGAAAACGACAAGGTACTTTAGGCGTTCAGCAACTATGAGGCCGACAGTACAATTAAGAAAAATAAAATTTGAATACTGAATATTTAAGTACCTATTTGAAGTCTACTATCTATTTTTAACCCCCGACGGAGAAAGAGGGGTGTTATGTTATAAGTTTGACGTGTTTGTGTGTCTGTCTGTCTGTGTGTGTGTCTGTCTGTGGCATCGTAGCTCCTGAACGAATAGACCGATTTGAATGTGGTTTTTTTCTGCTTCAGTCCTTTGTGAGATATTGAACTGTGAAATGATAATGTCGGGGGTTAACCAACTATTCTAAGTTGCAGTTATATATAACAATATAACGGTCTCGTAAATTTTAGACATATTAACATATGATAAAACGGGTCGCTCACGTCATTAAGGTCGATAGCTCGACATGTTTAGAACCGATATGCAGCTCTTAGTCTGAGCGCTGGCGGTCCGACGCGGATAGCACTAAACACGTTAAATATTATAATGGGGAATGGATGAAAATTTTAGAAACGTTTGATTTTTTTTTTGGTGATAGGAATAACCTTCCTTAGCACCAGAAAAAAGTTGCAGACTTTTCAGATGCGTCAATTATTTTTGAAAAATATAAACAGTTTCCTCACTTACGTTTTGTGGTTAGGACGGCGAATGAGACAATTTCCTTGATCCGTCTCATATTACATAAAAATATCATAAAAAGCCGTGGTAAACTGACACTGGCAATGATATTGACAGCTGCAGCTATATTGGTCATTGCCAGGGTCAGATATTTAAAATATTTTTTGTAATATGAGATGGATCAAGGAAAGTGTCTCATTCGCCGTCCTAACCACAAAACGTAAGTGAGGAAACTATTTATATTTTTCAAAAATAATTGATGCAGCTGACAACTCTGCAACTTTTTTCTGGTACTAAGGAAGGTTATTCCTATCACCAAAAAAATAATCAGGCATTTTTAAAATTTTCATCCATTCCCCATTGTGTTATTTTGAAATGTTATAAATTTATTCTATATATATTTCATTCATAATTGTACATAAAAAGTATGTAATAGTAAGTAAATATGTCGTATATCTCATGACTCATAAATTTAAAATCGAAACTGGGTTAAAGCACTAACTTTAAAAATGTTAAATATTCTAATTGTGTTGTTTTGAAATGTTATCAATTGATTCTATACATAATTCATTCATAATTGTACATAAAAGTACGTAATAGTAAATAAATATGTCGTATATCTCATGACTCATAAATTTAAAATCGAAACTGGGTTAAAGCACTAACTTTAAAAATTAAAGCATAGTACCCAGTAATAAGTTTTACAATTCCATGGCTATAAGTAACAAAAGAGAAACGTATAGTTTCAGATTATTTCAATGTGCCCGAATTCTTATAGAACTGTCATTGGAATACGAATATTTATATACCCTAACTTAGACAAACTCAAGTATAGGTATATTTTTATTCGGTTATTTTTTTCCGACAGAGGTTAATCCCCTTTTAGATACGAACATTACGAACCCTTTTAACACCGACGAAACTTTTAGCGGGTTAAGTTTTAACGGTCAAGTTTTAACGGGCGTGCCTGCAGCGTTACTCTTAATATGGCTTAGAGGTTACATTCATGATATAATTAACGAAATTAAGAACCGAATACGCATCATAGGTATTAAATATAAATTCGTTATATGCATTTATTTTGTACAAGGCGTAAACATTCAACAATCTAAATTTAGTCTATTGGGAATAGGGTAAATTGCCAATATCTGGCCAACAAAATGTTATTAAAGCTGGCCATTCTCGAGCAGTATGCCGAATGGAACAGTTCCGCGCCAAAATCGGAAACATTTTATTAGTAATATTTTAGACGCATCAGAACCAAGGCAACCGATATAGCTTAAGTGGCAGTGGGTGGGGCACATTGCACGTAGAACCGATGGCCGTTGGGGCGGAAAGGTTCTCGAGTGGCGACCACGTGCCGAAAGGCGCGGCGTGGGTAGGCCCCCCACAAGGTGGACTGATGACCTGGTAAAGGTCGCGGGAGTCCACTGGATGCGTTGGCGCAGGACCGGCCATTGTCGCACTCTTTGGTGGAGGCCTATGTCCAGCAGTGGACGTCTTTCGGCTGATATGATGATGATGATGATGATTTTAGACGTGTCTCACGAAAGTTTAGTTCAACAAATCAGTTCTGAATCTAGTTTACTTGAAGAACCAGCAAAATAATTGTATTCGCCAGTTTTGGGAGGACAGTAAAGGCAATTTACCCTCATTCGCTTCAATAAAGTCTACAAGACCGTTCAACACGAGATTGGCTTGCTACGGGCTACAGCGTAGCACACAGCGCTATACATGCGCACTGAAAGAGTATTATATACTAAACAATACAATTCATGTCAAAATAAAATACCTACACGAGATTAACTGGTGGGTCGACAATAGTACAACAACCTAAAAGCGCTATCTGGGGTCCATTTTTCAAATGCTTATTTATACTCGTAACTTGTAATACACTTCTACACCTCTTTTCAACTCCACAAAAATCTCTTTAATCTAAATACAATTATGAATAATGCTGTATTTTCTTGAAAAAGGATTGCAAATGTAGTCAAATGAAGAAAAAAGCAAAACAATAAGTTAAATAATCACAAAGTTATACCTAAGTGTCCAAAGTTTTAAGAGGGGGCATGTTCTGTCCCTTTTCCACAAAACGCACCTTCATATGAAACGATTGTCATTTACTATGACGCTCGAGGATCATGACGTCACGATCCACGAGCGTTTTCTCTCTCTAACAAGCAACATTGAAACGGTTGTAACTCGGTAATTTTTTGAGATATCTGAATGGGATTTTCGGCATCAGGCATATTTTTTTGCCTTCTTTCTTTTGAAGTAATAATCAATTTTGAGTCTACACCCCTATTTTATAAATGTTGCATGCCATTGTAAAGTGAATTGTGCAGTTTTACATGTTATATTGTTATCATCGTTTGTACCATAAATCTAGCAAATAAAAACTTACAAATTACAAGCTTTTGAGAAATGGGCCCCTAGCTAGGGCCTACTTCAAAACGCTACAAGTTACAATTTTACAAGTCTTAAATTGGCAAAACTGACCTATAACGATTCAAAAGTACAGTGTTGCCAGTTCGAACTTGTACAATTGTAGCTTCGTGAAATGCGTGAGACTTTCTTGTTACTGCCTTTGGTGGGTACAAAATTTAACGCCTCCTCAGGTCCAGGAAGTATTATCAGGGCGGTAATGATCACGTTCCTGCCAGGTGTGGCGTAAAATCTTCAAAAGAATTCATCAATTGTTTTTTAATAAATAAATAAATAAATCAAATTATTTTGAAAACGGATGTTTATATAAACATACATTTACCATTGTTATGTAATCTATTCATTTCAATACATACTTGATTATAAGGCACACTTGCCTTTACAAAGTATTTGTGCAGTATACCTAAACTTTATACAACTCTCAATGGAGTATTCACCTCTCGCTCATTCCCCATAATAATGAAAGAGACCTAGGTATATATATTAAAAAAATGAATATGACACTTTAATATGCGCATGTCCTTAGAGTCATTCAGCACATTATAATGATAGGTGACTACTGACTGACTTTTTAAATACCGTATACCTCCCAACTAGTCAAAATCACCTAAATATGGTCCAAATGAACTCGATATTACACGATTGGCTATTTGAATCGACTAAGTACTTTGATGCAATTGGGTATTTGACCACAGTTAAAATGAATTGTTTTTTCATTACCAACAGATAAACATTACAAAAATACTCGGAAAATTCAAGCTTTCATTTATGTTTGCAATACAAAAAAAAAAAAAAAAAAAAAAAAACTAACGATAAGGCCGTTGTTTGATAGTGACGTCACAAACATGTAATCCCTACAAATTCCATACTAATGGACCTTTATTGACGTTTCATAAAAATAAGCAGGGGACCGATTTTTGAAAACTGTCAAAAATGATGAAATGCTAATTTGGAATAGCGATAGAAAATTTAAAAACTAGTGGTATTGACTACTAGTACCTATTCAATTCTATCAGTAGAAAGTTAGTAAGTGCCTGCAATTTTGATACTGCAATCGTATTTACTTTTATTTCATTTTAGTTCGCTCGAAAGTCAAAAACCGCCCCCCTGATTTGACTTTTGTCAAATACCGAATTCGGCAAACTCAAATACTCCCCAGTATACCAAGTAAGAACTAGATTTCCGTGTTTACCCATTAAATCTAGACTACAAAGGCCCCTTGAAGAGACACTATTTCCCAATATATTCTATAGAACCCGCTATGATATAGCACCGACGCTATATACTATAGTACCATGAAGCTACCATACCTCGAACTGTTATGTACACTAACAAATATTATAAGCTTCTAAGAATTAGTAATATAATTTTCTCAAACATGCAATTAAATGTCGGCATTTCGTGGGTTATATCAGGCTTCAAAGTATCACGTTTCGGGCGGATCAACTCGAGAGAACTGTAAAGGATTTTCATACGAAATTGAAGGCCTAGGCCGGGAAGTAATTTTTGTTTAATTTTCATTCCACTATGTGTGGCACAGCATCACGGCATTCAGCCATGAAAATTAGTTGGATTTGAGGAGTTTTTAATTATTTATTTCATTGCATGTTTGAGAAAAGCACTATACGTGCCTGGCCGTGAAAAGGGCTTGCCGGCTTCGTATCACTATCCGGGCTCCCTACGGTCGGCCTTCTATACCTACTCACCCGGCAAACCCTTCTTTCCCGGCGTCTGCAGTAATGTACTATTTTGCAGACGATATGAATATTGTACACCTATATTGTGGGTAAAACATAGAGATATTATATTTTGTATACCAACAATACTTGCAACAAGTTTAACTATGTTAAAAATAAATGAATTTAAAAAATCCGTTGGTATCTCAACAAATCAAACATTTGTCATGCATGCCATTAATGGGTGAGGAACATTACTGCAATGTTCTGCCGCCAGCACTAACACTAACAGTAAACCAGTATTGGAATACAGGGATTCACACACACATGCACAATTGATTGTCAAATGAGTGACAAGGATGCTTGCATAGACAATACCGCAAGTGGGAACGAGATACAATGTCAACGCTGCTAGTGTCGCCACCTACGAAGAGTTTTGCGTAATGTTCCCTATTGTCAATAACTGTCAAAATATAAATAAATATTTGCGGACAATCTTACACAAATCAACCTAGTCCCAAACTAAGCAAAGCTTGTACGTACAGTCGCCATCACATACATCGGAGCAAACAAGCACGTCACAAACATCGGAACACACCTCTATTTTCAAGGCATTAGGGTGCATGTGCCGATATTTTTGAACACCTATAGTATACCTATGTATGTGATGGCGACTGTACTATGGGTACTAGACGACGATATAGATACTTATATACAGAAATAAATACTTAAATACATAGAAAACATCCATGGCTCAGGAACAAATATTCGTGCTCATCACACAAATAAATGCCCTTACCGGGATTCGAACCCAGGACCTCTTGCTTCGTAGGCAGAGTCACTACCAACTAGGCTAAAGCGGTCGTCAAAATATAATTTGAATTAAATTGAATTGGTAGCTATATTTTTTGATTCAGAGCTTAAGTCTGTGTCGTTACGGAGTATATTTTGAGTCGTTGTCAGATATATAATGTACTGGAAAAATCTGCAAAATGACTTTAGTTTAACGGATTTGTCTAATATTCTTATTTATAGACTCGTTAAATCTATTTCATATAAGCTTGTTTCCCTCTGCTGTAGCTTTAGACTAGTGTTCCGTAATAAATTAATCCAATGGAACACCAATTAAATTAGGAGATGAATTCTATTTTAACTAACAGAGTTTAGTTGATAAGTTTCATTTTTATAATTTGAGTATTCGGTGCCAGAAATAGCTTATAATATTTGTCAAAGTACACTTGAGAACACACTCAACCCTAAAGTTTACGGGCATTTTCAATAATTCGTGCACCCAATTAGCGTGAGTTTTTAAATAAAAATTAACTCAGTGTCAGTTTTGTAACGAAAGTTAAGCATACAAATGATGTCAAACTGAACTTTTTTCGCATTTAATTAAGGTATATATGCATATGATTTATATATTGAAAAGAAAAAGTAAAATTTTATAAGTAGTTTAGTTTTAGATATAGTTATAATAAGTTTTGTGTTATTTTTTCTATACAAACTAAATACTTAATTGTCGTTACAAAACTGACACTGAGTTAATTTTTATTTAACAACTCACGCTAATTGGGTGCACGAATTATTGAAAATGCCCTTACACGCAATATTAACCTTATTTTGAGTGCGATAAGGTTTAAATTACATTGGCAGAATAGGGAAGATCCTCTTTGCGTCATCGAGCCACCGTAGTAAGTATATAACTTTTCCATAACAGTACTTATTCCATTGCGTTAAGGTTGAGTTTCGCTTTATTTTTTTCACTGTACTCTAAGGTGAAAATCCTGAGTCGCAGTCGAATGTAGAGTCGACTTCGTGACGTCATCTGGCCGCTACGGTGGTGTCGTCCATATGGCAAATGTATTTTAATTGACCTGGAATTAATAGACTGATTAATTACATACATACATACATATATTCACGTCTTTATTCCCAAAAGGGGTAGGCAGAGCAAATGAAACTTATGTTCCAGCGCCACTTTTAGCATAAATGTGGGTATAAAAGATAGACAAAATGTGATATCGCAGTGATAGGTTGCTAGCCCATCGCCCACAACACACTTCGACCCTGTTCCCTTAGTCGACTCTTACGACACCCACGGGAAACTTATTTATTGTCACCCTATAATAAGATGATTACATATTTAAACGCTGAGCCCCGAGCCTATTGTCGCGCTATTTTTTTTTCAGTTATGTGTTGTTTTATATAAGTACCTACAATAATAATTATTATTTTTCTGTTAGATTTTGTGTCTTTTGTGGTTTTTTTCTTGCGACAATAAATCTTTTTTTTTGTCGTAACAGGCGAGATTCGAACCCGCGAACCTTGCATTCCGTGCACTGCTTTTAACTAACCAAGTCATCGTGGGTGCCACTTCGTAGCGACGATTTTTTCAGTCATAAACACAATAGCTCTAGTATAAGTTTTAACGATACATATACGGTTTCGAACGCGTTTGCGTTTAGTTTCAATTTGTATGGCAACGCGTAGTTCCTAATAGTTACCACCAGAGGCGCTGTTCGCGTTGCCATACAAATTGAAACTAAACGCAAACGCGTTCGAATACGTATATGTATCGATAAAACTTATACTAAAGTCGCCGTCAATGGACTTTGCTAACTATGTAAACAAACAATGTATTGGAATTGACATTTTAAATGTCAATTATAAATTAATTGTATTAGACCTACAGAAGCGACTGAAATACTTTCATGAGTATCTCCTGTGTGATCCTGGCAAGGTCGCCATGTAATGTGCGGAGTTCGGAGATTTTTTTTTAATTTATTCTATAAGTGTGGTATAAGATGTAGTATAAATAAATAAATATTACGGGACAATCTTACACAAATCAACCTAGGCCCACGGTAAGCTCAGTAAGGATTGTGTTGTGGGTAGTAGGCGATGATATATATAATAGATAAATACATATAGATACTTATATACATATATAACATCCATAACTCAGGAACAAATATTCGTGATAAATACACAAATAAATGCCCTGACCGGGATTCGAACCCGGGACCTCCAGCTTAGTATAAGTGTGATATAAGCTACGTACATATCTATATCTAGAATACACCACAGGACCCACAATAGCTCAGTTGGTGGCAAATTTTATGTTGTGTGTAATGTAAATACGAATTATTTATGAAAAGATTCCACATTAACACAATTAAAATATAAGGATACAACTTTTACGAGCAGAAGAAATTTTGCTATTTTTTATTCAAACTATTTCGGTAACGAATTCAACAGGCGAAAAAAGGTTTATTACTAGGGAAAGCGACGTAAAGCTATATCCTGACGTTTCTGCTTCGAGCCAAGAAGTGCAGTTGGAGACCACAATTTGAATTGGACGATAGTTTTTAAGTGACCTTTTTTGTACAATAAAAACCTTTTAGGGTTTTTATTTAACAATGAAAATAAACTACATTAAACATTACTAATATTGTTCCTATTACTTAGTCGTTTGATCTAAGCATGTAATAAATATCAAAATAAATGTGATAGTTGTTAAGGGGACGTAGGTTCGTGGTCTTCGCTCCCTCTCACTGAGCATAAGCGTGAGCGAGATGGAAGTGCGTGTTTGGAAGCGCAGATATCATGTTTTTTAATTTTATTTCTTCGTGCGTTTTAATAAATAAAAAAGTAATAGTGATTTCCCTCAAGTATGACATTGCCGATTTTAAGAACCAATAATAATATGTTTAGCTGTTGTGCACAATTTATTACGATTTTTTTAAGTGCATTTTAGACCTATGTTCGTGATTTTTTTCTATCGAGCGAAAGTCAAAAACTCAGTATTCGAATAGCTGATTTCCCTCGAGAAAGGCCTCAAGATTGCTAATTAAATTTAAGGCAGCCGTATTATAATCCAAACAAGAGCTACGATTTTTTAAAAATCCGTTTTTGGAGCTCACGTCGCCTTAATTACTGGACGAACTCTTATGCATCGGGGCTAGTAGTAGGTATTTATTTAGTGTAAGCAATATAAAACTTGGCTTACCCGTGACGCCTTGTCTGTTAACGTGACTGTGGACGCGTTGGACGCTATGTCTGCCGGCCGAGCGTCCGACTTCTCAGAGTCCTGCAACATACAAAACCATCATTCAACACTAAAAAAATACTTTTTCTCAAAAATGGCCCGCAAAGTGAACATAACTCGCTACATATTGGAAGGTAAAGTGTATAGTTTAAGGCCAGATCAAAATTAAAAAATAAAAAAACATTGCAGGCCGCCTGGAATGTTACATATAAATTACTTTATTTGTCGAGTACCAAACTTTTTAAAAAGTAGAAACTGGCATATAAAAGACGGCACAGGTCGTATTCAGCCAAATCAAGTCGTATTTTTCTGTTGCAAACGCGACATTTTTGCATGTGTCATAAAAAGATTGCGTTTTTCGGTGGAAAAATACACTTGCGATTCTGTTTAAAAAAATATGACGTTTAATTTTATGTAATTTGCAGTATCCTCAACTTGTATTTAATAATAACGTTTGATTTCAATTTAGTCTTTTTTATTCCCCATTTTTGAGAAAAGCACTATATTAGCCTCATTTCATTTCACTCGCAAGCTCGTCCGTTTAAACAAAATACTCAACCTGCAATTGCCTCCTTCCCGGCCACGGCAATAATGTACTATACCCAGTGTTGCGTTATTGCTGACACGCAGACAGACGGACACACAGCGGAGGCTTAGTAACGGGGTTCCGTTTGGAGCTGGACTCTGTAAAATATCTAGTTGAATTCCCTGACCCCAAATATGCATATATTGTCGCGAAGCCACTTCTGGTCACTCTCATGGCCGCGAATGAGAACCTATAGCATTCAAGCTAAGACACCCGTATTAGCATATATGCAACTATAAACATACCCTTACAACTTGCGGAATCCTTTATATATCTGACATAGGGGCTGCCGCCTCGTGCGTGCCAGCTCCCTATGACGTGTGGGGACTTTCGTCCCCGAGAATGTCCTCCAACCTCCCCTTATAGACATCCCTTACCACCATTGATACTGTCCCAATTCACACGCTATTGTTCCAGTTACCCGGGTGCACCCTTGACTGATGATGATATGGCCTGAAGCCGAGACTACCGAACTACCCTGTTGTTACACTTGTAACTAATCCTCTAACACTAAAGAACTCCACAACTAAGAACTGTGTTGTGTGTCCTACAGGTCACGTACATGCGCGACCTGTAGGAAAACCTTATTCATCTACATGATATACCAATACGCCTCCCAAAGAGAATGAGACCTGTGGACGCACATAAATACATCGCATCATAAACTATCATCGTCCGATCTGTGAAAGCACATGAACACACGTGTAAATGATACCAAATCGTTACAATATCATAGGACGCATCGAAAGTGATTATGGAAAGAGCTCACCCTGGTTTTCCTCCAAATCAACCACTACAAACCGCACTTAACTGTTCGTTCCCAATATAGCCGTTAGGAACTCTGACAGCCCGCCTCGCCTACCTGTCAACCTTGTTATAAAAATGATTCCTTGTAGGTGTTGCTACATAAGATAAATCGGCTGTTTGAGACATAATTATAAACACCAATGTAAATACTATCGTGAATCATGACCATTCACGACATATATATTTAGACACCAAGTTTGTGATTCCAAGTGATTTAGAACTCGAAATATTAATAATAACATTATAATATTAATATTAATATTAATAATGTACTCCTTGCATTTCATTAAATTGTCAAAAGGGCCTCTACGTGTTGGCTCAGTTGGTACTTTGTAGGTACCTAGCCCCACGCACGCCTCCCAAAGGTCCGGGACATCATTGTCCCGTGAGCGGGAAAGACCTATAATTCAAAATGACCGCCATAAAATAATTAACAACTTAGAAAAGTTGAAATTCACCGGACATTTTCATTTCAAAGTTCAATATCTCAAACACGGCTGAACAGATTTTGTTCAAACGTGTACATGACAATTTCCGTTAATTGCAAGGGGGCATAGTTTAGATCAAATAAAGTTAGTTCCTCCAAAACAGTAGTATCTTAACTCCTACTGTTATCAAGATATTCAATGTTTAATTTAATCAGTTTTGCAGATTTAACCAGTGCAAATGGGTCTTAACTGTGACATATGACGTCACAGTTAAGAGCATTTAAATTGTGTAAGGCTCCTATACACTACAAGAAGGTTTACAAAGTGAGTTCGGTAGATATTACATATTTTTTACATACATTTTTTTTTCATGTTTTTCAAAACCCTTGTACAATAAGACAATAACCGTTAAATGCTACATTAAACGAATTTGTACAAAAATAAAAAATATTTTTTTTTTCGTATTTTTTTTTCTCAAGAAATAATTATGCTAATGTGTTTCTGTGAATGCACTCTGCATTATGCCGAAGTTAACGGAAATTCCCGGGAACACCCTGTATATAAGTGTGATATAAACTTATACTAGAGTTGCATGAGGCCCACCCCTGTACACTGGCTCGCGGCTTTAAGTAACATCGCTCCCCCCCCACCTCCGCCGTCAACGCCACCTGCTTAGGGAGGTAGATAAAGCCCATAAACGACCGGAACTGCCAATCAATCGGGATTCAGCTGCCTTTACCAAAAAACGACTTAAGTCACGTAACCCTCCGGCGTTGCTGGCCCACCAACCTAGCTTCCAACGGAGTCTAAATGAGGCTTGGTCTGATGAATGGTCTGCCGCTGCCACCCCTCCTGAACTTTTTGACCTGGACCCGGGCAGCCACCCAACTGGATTCAACGAATCACGCCGCGTCTGGTGCATGCTGAGCCGACTGAGAACGGGCATAGGCCACTGTGCCCATCTCCGGAAAAAATGGGGCTGGAGCGAGCAGGGATGCTGCGATTGCGGATGCCCAAAGCAAACTGTGCGGTATATCGTCTTGGAGTGTCCACTAACCAAATACGATGATCCAGCAGAAGATTTAAAAAAATGTATTTAGATTATAAAAACAGTGTATTTGAATAGCCATACGATAAATAAATAGATAATACTAGAGTTACTTGGTGGGCACACCGAGCGATGCATACCTCGTCCAGCTCGTGCGCATGGCCGTTGCGCAGACTCTCGCGCAGCGTGTCATCGTCATCGTCCGTGTGCACGTCGTAGAACTCCTCGCTGTCTAACTCGTGGTCCGTGCCTGCGACAAACATTATAATCATTAAAGCCGCCACACATCACTAGTGTAGTGGCCGCCATTAAACGCGACCACTGGTGGTACAGTCGAGCCACAAGCTGCCACCAGTAGCTCTAGTATAAGTTTTATCGATAAACATACGTTGTCGTTTGCGTTTAATAAGGGTGTAGACTCAAAATTTATTATGTCTTCAAAAGAAAGAAGACAAAAAAACATGCCTAATGACGAAAACCCCATTCAAATATCTCATAAAATGACGAAGCTACAACCGTTTTAATGTTACTAGTTAGAGAGAGAAAACGCTAGACGATCGTGATGTCACGATCGTCTAGCGTCATAGTAAATGACAATCGTTTCATATGAAGGTGCGTTTTGCGGAAAACGGGCAGAACATACCCCGTCTTAAAACTTTGGACACTTATAACTTTGTGATTATTTAACCTCTTGCGTTGTTTTTTTCTCCATTTCACTACATTTTTAGGGTTCCGTAGCCAAATGGCAAAAAACGGAACCCTTATAGATTCGTCATGTCTGTCTGTCTCTCTGTCTGTCCGTCCGTATGTCACAGCCACTTTATTCCGAAACTATAAGAGCTATACTATTGAAACTTGGTAAGTAGATGTATTCTGTGAACCGCGTCAAGATTTTCACACAAAAATCGAAAAAAAAAACATTAAATTTTAGGGGTTCCCCCCATACTCAGAACTGAAACTCAAATTTTTTTTTTTATCAAATCCTTACATGTTTCTATGGATGGGTCTTCAAAAATGATATTGAGGTTCCTAATATCATTTTTTTTCTAAACTGAATAGTTTGCGCGAGAGACACTTCCAAAGTGGTAAAATTTGTGTGTGTCCCCCTGTAACTTCTAAAATAAGAGAATGATAAAACTAAAAAAAACACTCACCGAAAATTGGTTTGAACGAGATCTATACTTCGTTTTTTTTAGCATTAGAGAGACCTTTGCAGAACGAGATACTTATAAGGTTTTTTATCGGGCACATTCTGCGGATCGAACAGTGAATACGAGTTAATAAATATCACGTATTAATTTTTTTTTTTTTTTTTTTTTTTTGTAGCCTAATTTGTGTCCCACTGCTGGGCAAAGGCCTCCCCTTTTTTCCGCCACTTGTCTCGGTCCAGTGCTAGTGTTCGCCAATCTGTACAAAATGTGTCAAGGTCGTCCCGCCATCGCCTTTTCGGTCTGCCTCTACTTCGAAAGCCATCTTGTGGGGTCCATTCGGTGGCTAATTTGGCCCATCGTTCTGCGTGCATTCGGCAGACATGTCCAGTCCAGTCCCACTTAAGCTTCGCGGTCTTGGCACCCACATCTACGATGCCAGTTTTGGTACGCAGCTCCGTGTTCCTGATCCGATCGATCCTGCGAACTCCGAGTATGCTGCGTTCCATTGCTCGCTGGCAAATCTTGAGTCGGGACTTTTGGGCTTCTGTTAGTGACCAAGTTTGGGCGCCACGTATTTATTATCATGTTTTATTAATACATACATTATTCAGTGTTGTGAACAGATAAGAAACATAATATTAGTTAATTTATATTCTAAGAAGAAAATATAAGAATTTTAATAAATTGCGTTTGCAATTTTTCATGGAAAGGTTGTACATTAAAAAACCTAAAGAGGCAGAGTTCTCACACAAAGGTCTATTTTTAATGACACTGTTACTATCTGTCAACTATCACTCATGTGGGTTTTTCATTCGAGTTCATATTGTTGTCGGTTGAGTCGGTTGTGATTTATATTGCTGTAAGCTTACTTAAAGATTGTTGTTATCGTTTTTGTTGAATTTTGTTATTAGTTATTGATCTATTTAGATATTTTGTTTGTTGGTGCACATTTACAATGGATGAAGCCGAGGCTGGCCCGAGTGGGCTACAGAAGTCGCAGCCGGTTCCGGCTAATGTTTTTTCATCTCCAAAGAAGAAAAGGCAAAAGCAGAATCCTCTGACTGCCAGTGAAAAGCGGATGGTGGTGAATATTTACAAATGAGTGTCAGAAATGTGCCATAGAAAGGAGTATCCCACTAAATCGGACCGTGTGAAAAAAGACTGCCGAGACTGCTGGCATATCGTTGGCTACGGTATACAACATTTTAAAATAAAATATATGCGTTCAGCTATCGGTAAATATCAAATGATATGTACTCGTATGTACATAAGTTCCGAGAAATTCAGTGGTATCAGTCGAAATCGAAGAAGGAAGGTTTACGACCACTGCTTCTTTGTTTACGCGTTTGACAGATAATTCTAATCTTAAAAAATACGAAGTATAGTAAGTAGTTTTTTTTAATACGTCATAAATCGTAAACCGCAATTTATTTTACGGAACCCTTCACTTGGCCGCTTTTAAATCCTTTTTCGAGAAAATACAACATTATTGATTATTCTATTTAGTGTCTACACCCCTATTTCAATTTGTATGGCAACGCGTAGTTCCTAATAGTTACCACCAGAGGCGCTGTTCGCGTTGCCAAACAAATTAAAACTAAACGCAAACGCATTCGAAAACGTTTTGTATCGATAAAACTTATACTAGAGCCTCAAGCGGCAATTACACTTCGTTGTTCACATAATGCGGTCGCCGCATTAGGTGAACAACGCCGTGTATTTGCCGCTTTACGGGTCTTTACACTTTTGCGTTCGCCGCATGCAGTCGGTGAAGTACTCCAAGATGACTCCAAGTCAACTCACCCAGCACGGACTGGTAGTCGGTGAAGTACTCCAAGTCAACTCACCCAGCACAGACTGGTAGTCAGTGAAGTACTCCAAGTCAACTCACCCAGCACGGACTGGTAGTCGGTGAAGTACTCCAAGTCAACTCACCCAGCACGGACTGGTAGTCGGTGAAGTACTCCAAGTCAACTCACCCAGCACGGACTGGTAGTCGGTGAAGTACTCCAAGTCAACTCACCCAGCACAGACTGGTAGTCAGTGAAGTACTCCAAGTCAACTCACCCAGCACGGACTGGTAGTCGGTGAAGTACTCCAAGTCAACTCACCCAGCACGGACTGGTAGTCGGTGAAGTACTCCAAGTCAACTCACCCAGCACGGACTGGTAGTCGGTGAAGTACTCCAAGTCAACTCACCCAGCACGGACTGGTAGTCAGTGAAGTACTCCAAGTCAACTCACCCAGCACGGACTGGTAGTCGGTGAAGTACTCCAAGTCAACTCACCCAGCACGGATTGGTAGTCGGTGAAGTACTCCAAGTCAACTCACCCAGCACGGACTGGTAGTCGGTGAAGTACTCCGAGTCGGAGGCGCAGCTCTGTTCTCGTGCGTCCACTGTGTCGCCTTCGCCAACCATCTTCGGCTTCGGCTTCGGCCGCAGCCGCCGGCGCTGCTTCTGTCTAAGCTGGCTGTAAACACAATACAAATATGTATAAGAGCCAATTAAGTCTTGGGCTGGATGGCGCAGGACCGGTCATTTTGGCACTCTTTGGGAGAGGCCTATGTCAAGCAGTGGACGTCTTCAGTAATCAGTATCTTTATTGCGGCTGCCGCGACACTGTAGTGCGTCCGGCATGTTCGCGGACGCTCAAGTGGACGGTTTCCGCGCGACACTGCGCAAGCGCTGCGCCGCGACGCTCCGCAGGGTGCGCGCCAGCCGCCACAGTCTCCTGAACGTGGTGGCCGACAGATGGGACGGCAGCCTACTGAGGCCTCCCTACATTTAAGTTTAAGGCTTAACATAGTTATATAAGTCTTCTAGTACCTACTAACAACCTATGGATCTTTTTTAAAGTTGTCCGAAATAAATGCATTTTATTTATTTTTAAAAGAAAGAAGGCAAAGAATATGCCTAGTGACAAAATCCCATTCGAATATCTCAAAAAATTACGAAGCTACAATCGTTTTAATATTGCTCGTTAGAGAGAAAACGCTAGGGGATCGTGACGTCACAATCCCCGAGCGTTATAGTAAATAGGTGCGGCCACACCAGACGCACGCTCACCCGAGCGCGGCTCGCCCTAGCGTGCGCGCTATGTGTGGACGGCGATCGGCTCACCCGAGCCGAGCCGGTGTGGACGGTTGTTTTGTGTGGCCGCACGCTCACCCGAGCGTTGTCGGCTTTTTGGGCGAAATCAAAGGGGCCGCGGCGCCATGCTACTGGCAATGTACTTATTTATTTATTTATCGTATGGTAGTTACACACTGGTACATACATACTATACTACTACATGGTACAAAACAAAGTCTGTATGTCCCTATGTATGCTTAGATCTTTAAAACTACGCAACGGATTTTGATGTGGTTTATTTTTAATAGATAAAGTGATTCAAGAGGAAGGTTTATATGTGTAATACATGCATGTAGTATATATCGTGGGTCGCTAGTAGTATATATATACATCAGGTAAATAGGCATGCATGTACGTAGTAGGACTAGTAGGTACTTCGACCAGTCGCTCCTCGACAATACCAGCCCCGCCACTGGCGGATCTAAAACAAGTTACAGAATAGCGGGGCTGGGATCTTATTCGGAATGCAAACTCACGTGCGGCTCCATGACGATCGCGAGCTCAACTAAAAGCGCGTAGGTAAATTCGGCCGAGCGCATTTGGCTCAGACATGCCGCGCGGTGTCCGTCCACACCAAACGCACGCTCACCCGAGCGGCTCGCCCGAGCCCTCCGCACGCTCACCCGAGCGGCTCGCCCGAGCCCTCCGCACGCTCACCCCAGCGGCTCGCCCGAGCCCTCCGCACGCTCGCCTGAGCGGCTCGGGTGAGCGTGCGGAGCGCTCGGGCGAGCCGCTGGGGTGAGCGTGCGTTTGGTGTGGCCGCACACCGCGAAAATAATTTTCACGTTATTCATTTGAAAACGATAAATAAATAAATAAGTACATTGCCAGTAGCATGGCGCCGCGGCCCCTTTGATTTCGCCCAAAAAGCCGACAACGCTCGGGTGAGCGTGCGGCCACACAAAACAACCGTCCACACCGGCTCGGCTCAGGCGCGCCGATCGCCGTCCACACTTAGCGCGCACGCTAGGATGAGCCGCGCTCGGGTGAGCGTGCGGCCACACAAAACAACCGTCCACACCGGCTCGGCTCGGGTGAGCCGCTCGCCCGAGCGTGCGGACGCGAGGGCGAGCGGCTCAGGCGCGCCGATCGCCGTCCACACTTAGCGCGCACGCTAGGATGAGCCGCGCTCGGGTGAGCGTGCGGCCACACAAAACAACCGTCCACACCGGCTCGGCTCGGGTGAGCCGCTCGCCCGAGCGTGCGGACGCGAGGGCGAGCGGCTCAGGCGCGCCGATCGCCGTCCACACTTAGCGCGCACGCTAGAGCGAGCCGCGCTCGGGTGAGCGTGCGGCCACACAAAACAACCGTCCACACCGGCTCGGCTCGGGTGAGCCGCTCGCCCGAGCGTGCGGACGCGAGGGCGAGCGGCTCAGGCGCGCCGATCGCCGTCCACACTTAGCGCGCACGCTAGAGCGAGCCGCGCTCGGGTGAGCGTGCGGCCACACAAAACAACCGTCCACACCGGCTCGGCTCGGGTGAGCCGCTCGCCCGAGCGTGCGGACGCGAGGGCGAGCGGCTCAGGCGCGCCGATCGCCGTCCACACTTAGCGCGCACGCTAGGATGAGCCGCGCTCGGGTGAGCGTGCGGCCACACAAAACAACCGTCCACACCGGCTCGGCTCGGGTGAGCCGCTCGCCCGAGCGTGCGGACGCGAGGGCGAGCGGCTCAGGCGCGCCGATCGCCGTCCACACTTAGCGCGAACGCTAGAGCGAGCCGCGCTCGGGTGAGCGTGCGGCCACACAAAACAACCGTCCACACCGGCTCGGCTCGGGTGAGCCGCTCGCCCGAGCGTGCGGACGCGAGGGCGAGCGGCTCAGGCGCGCCGATCGCCGTCCACACTTAGCGCGCACGCTAGAGCGAGCCGCGCTCGGGTGAGCGTGCGGCCACACAAAACAACCGTCCACACCGGCTCGGCTCGGGTGAGCCGCTCGCCCGAGCGTGCGGACGCGAGGGCGAGCGGCTCAGGCGCGCCGATCGCCGTCCACACTTAGCGCGCACGCTAGAGCGAGCCGCGCTCGGGTGAGCGTGCGGCCACACAAAACAACCGTCCACACCGGCTCGGCTCGGGTGAGCCGCTCGCCCGAGCGTGCGGACGCGAGGGCGAGCGGCTCAGGCGCGCCGATCGCCGTCCACACTTAGCGCGCACGCTAGGGCGAGCCGCGCTCGGGTGAGCGTGCGTTTGGTGTGGACGCATATTGGTTATTTTATGTGGTATCTACAGTAGCCCAGAGCGGGTTGGGACTTGGCATACCTAACCTCTTTGACTTTCGTCGCAGATGTACGCAGGTTTCCTCACTATGTTTCCCTTCATTGAATCGTTTATTATGGTTACGTTACGTAAGTTTAACATTGCTAGTGAAATTTGAATCAACTGTTATATTTATTTAATCGTATGGCATACATTATTTGGCCTTTGAGTTTGTCACTCTTTAGTACCACCCAGGGGACACGTGCAGGGTTGTGGTAGGTAGTTCCTGCGGACGCAAGTGACAGTTGTCCCCCCTTTGTCAAGTGAGTGGGCAACTCGACTGTTATAGGAAATAGAGTTACTAGTAGAGTTCGTTTTGTTTTGAAATCAAATAAAACAAAACAAATGCCAGTCCATTCCAATTTAAAATGATATAAATAGGAAACATTACGCAAACCTCTGCGTAGGGGGCGCCACTAGCAGAGTTGGCATTCTCGTTCTTACTTGCGGTATTGTCTATGCATGCAACCTTGTCACTAATTTGACAATCAATTGTGCATGTGTGTGCGAGTCCCTATCTTCCTCTACCGGTTTACGATTTGTGCTAGTGCTGCACTCTGGTGGCAGAACATTGCAGTAATGTTCCCTGTTCCATTGAGCAGGATGGGTTTTATTAGGCCTTTTGGCAGCTAGAGAATATGCAAAAAGGTTGATGACCCAGATAATATATGGTACAGGCTCTTACTTTTCTTTTTGCAGTTCCCGGAGTGCTTCTAGTTCTGTTCTCATGGAGGACACTTGCTTGTCGAGGCGGGCCATTTCACTCACTGAAATACCAAATACATAATGCATATAATAACAACTGTATTCACCCGCGACATTTTCATTTCAAAGTTCAATATCTCAAAAACAGCTGAACCGATTTTGTTGAAACGTAGCCATCGCGATCACGTCAGCTTTTGGATAGAAAAAATCGCATTCGAATCGGTCATTCATTTAGGAGGTACAGACACATAAACGCACACAGACAGACAGACACGTCAGACTTATAAGTTATATCACCCCTCTTTTTCCGGGGGTTAAAAAGGGTGATATTGCTGTGACATCTTTAATATTAGATATTTACATTAGCATACAATGCAATATGCAGATGAGTATCATTATGAAGACAAATGAAGTTTGTGTTAGTGAGAGAATATAAAGTAATAATAATGAAAATGTTAGTTTGTATGTAGGGTGTAATCTCCAGAATGATGGGCGGATATGTATGGAAACCAGCCTGATAACCAATACAATTGTAATGTATGAAGACTGATTGACCCTGTCATTAATCATAATCTTCATTACACAAATGTGCAATGGTTCCACTATACATGTTAGCTATAATTGTTATTAAGACTACTAGACTCTGAAAGCTGGGAGAATGTTATATAGTGCAGTGGTAGTTATAGGACAACACACTTGAATAAGTTTCTGTCAAAAATTTCATTTTTGGTGCAAGCTTTTATTGCCGACTGTACTGGTCTGCATACCATCATCTACTACTCATTGAGACAATTCTAACGAGTCATAACTAAATGGGGTTGTGTCGTTTTATTGCGGAGTTCCTATGACCACCTTCCAGCTCCAGCATCAGATCAGCTCTAAGTCATCATAATATTGCATTGTCATGCGATATACATATGCATGCAAAATTTCAGCTCAATTGGATAACAGGAAGTGACTGAAAAATCGATTGCAAATTTTGACTGACAACTTACATATTTACATACATACGAACAGTCCAAGTTAATATAAAGCTTGTAAAAACATAAGTGAATTCAAATATTTTTTTTCTCAGCAAGCTTTTAGCAGCCAAGGGCCACATAGTAGCTAACGAAATTAACGAGGGCTGCACTTGTTGATAATTTGAGACTTTATCAGGCAAGAAGTATCTGAAAGTACATAACTACATACAAAACAGCCAGGCTAGCGGGCTGCGAGTTAAGGGCCGCCTGTTGCCGACCGCTGCTCTAATGGATACACAATTCTATTCCACAGGTAAATGTTTGTGCTTCGGACTAGGATATCATTCCTACATTAAAGGTTATACTGACCTAGCATTGCTCTCCTCTTCTCGTTGTATACCTGCTCGTAAATGAACACACCGGCGGCCCCGACCAACCCTACAATAGCCGCTCCAACCATCATGCGTGGGGACAGGAAACTGTTCATCTTGCACAACTATGGCTCCTCTACCTTGAGAATTCAGCGAAATCTACCGAGTTTACAACCTAATAATCACGTAAATACGCACGGTCACGCGACACAATGTTAGTATTCCGTACACAAACACCAACTCATCGAAATTGGTGGTAAATAGGGGATAAGACCAGATAAACAGACTTTCTAGTGAAAGGAGATTCTTAAATAAATTCGGTGGGAAATTATAGCATTAAGATATAGGTGAGGTTAAGGCACAGCGAAGTTAGTCCAGCTTTAAAATTGAATATTAATTAAATAACAATGAATTCCGTATTTATTGCAAAATTTGCAATTAAAATAAAATTGCCTAACAACCTGTCAAAATATTTGTGTCACTAAAAGGACGTTTTTTTAACTAACTATTCTTTTTTATACATATTTTTAAATTCTTTGTAATTTTCTGTTATTCAGTAAATTTGTATAAGACAGGGCAAACAATACATAGGCACATACCTAAATAAAATATTTTTGAATTAACTTTATAGTGGTAAGGACGCGTAATTTTTTTTCACCTTAACAATTTATGAGTTAAGAGATTAGATACGCCTCAATGTTTTTTTAATCTGGCAATACATCACTTAAAAAATATATTTTGTAGAAATGGCATTTACATGTTATTTTATGCGTATATACACGTATTTATTTCTGTCCATAATTATTTGATAACTATTATATGGCTTTATGATCCGCAAAGGCGACAATATTTAATTTCAAGCATGTTATAAAAAGCAACATGGCGTTTGTATTTTTTTGTAATGGCAACTTGTTGCACGTAATGTCAAACAAATGCATTGCTATTTGCTATGCTGTTTATGCAGTTTCTAATGGCCGACTGTAATAGCTTTCCGTCTTTATTGTACCAAAATAGACAACAAATGTGTTAAATACAATCACTACTAACTCTACAAGAGAATTTGCAACATATTACTAACAACTGTGCAAATTAAATGTATACAGAAACACTTTCTGTGAGTATAGTTCGTCGGTGTAGTTTCTCGTAAATCAATTCAAACATCGTTCAAAATGAGTGCAACCGGCGAGGATACTAAAAACCTTAATAAAGGAGGAGAAACTCCTGCTGCTGTGCTTTCTGAAGATATTCCCACTATTACACCAACAGATGTAAGTAGCGGTATGAAAGATGTCGTCCAAACACCACCTCTAGAAATAGACCCTAAAGAAATCGAGTCTATAATTGAGAAAAAGCTTCCAAGTGACAAAGAGAAGGCTTTAGATGTCGACAGTGAATTAGACTTTGAACTGAAGTGGGATGACGACACAGATCAGGGAGACACTGATGATATAGATCTGGATAGTGTAGATAAAGAACTGGAAAGCGAGTTAACATCTGAAGAAAAAGGTCTGGATAGGACAGAGAAAGAAACGGTAGGCCTTAAAGAAAAGGATACTGATAGTCTGGATAAGGAGATTGATAGTGCTTTTGCATCAGAAGAGAAAGATCTTGATAGTCTAAACGAAGAAACTGACAGTTTTATAACCATTGATAAAGACCTTGACAGTATAGACAAAGAGATAGACAGCACTGTAATGTCTACAGAGAAAGATCTTGAGCATGAAATTGAAACCAACTTAATGTCCATAGAAAAAGATGATAGTATTGATAAAGAGAAAGACAGCTCTTTCGCATTGGCGGAGAATGATGCTAGTAACCTAGACAAAGAAATCGGATGCAACTTAATTACTACTGAAACAGATCTTGGTAGTGTAGACAAAAAAACAGATAGTGTTACACCTGTGGACAAACTCAACCAAAGAATTCAAGATGCTGCTCCAGAAAATGGCCTTGGTATTGTGAACCAAGATATACAGGATGCCATAACAAGTATCGAGAAGGATAATGCCTTGGATGAAATTGCTATGGATGTTCACAATGTTTGTGAAGAAACCCAACCAAAAGCAGTTGCCAATGAATCTGAAATTGTACCTAAAGATTTTGATGATGCCCTAAAGACAGAAGAGGTCCTCGAAGACAAAACAATCAATGCAGACACCATTGCCAAAATAAATATGGGGATCAAAACTTCACCAGATGAATCCGAGACTAACTCCTTGTGTGAAGAATTAGTTTATTCCGAGGGAGAAGCTCCTGATATTGAAGATAAAAACCTAATGGATGAAATTGATAAAGAAATTGCTGCTGAAATATATAAAGATAAATTAGAAAGTGCTGAAATACCTCAAGCCTCATCTGAAATATTAACTATTCAGAAGCAATCTGAAGGTAAAACAACTGCAAAAGAAGCAGGTGACATGGATGTTGATGTTAATTCAACAAAATCAAGCAATTTAGCAAAAGATCTAAATGAGACCTGTTCATCAGTCACTGACTTGGAGACTTCAACATATGATATCAATAATGAACATGGATTGGACAGACCTGATGTGATGATCGACATTCCTACTCAAGAATTTATTGAGTCATTTGATGACACTGAAGACATTACTGAAGATGCCAATAAGAAATTGGATCATTCTCAGATTAAGATAAGGGATAAACCTGACATTGAAACTATGACTAAACATAATACGCAAAAAAATACAGAACTACAAGTAATTGAACATGAAATCAACTTGGAAAAAGATATTGCTCATGAAGTTGAGGAAGCCAATACAGCATTTGATAAGTTGCTTACAGATGACATAGAAAGCTCTGTTGAAACAAACAAATCTGTTTGTGATACTGTCCAAGCAGAGAGCATGGAGGTTGATACTTATGATGTTTCCAAAGAAATAGAAAAGCCAGATATCATAGATAACTCTGAACTTAATTCCAATGTAGAAACAAGCAAGTTTGATCAAGAAAACATTAGCATATTGAAAGAGAAAGTAAGTCATGCTGATCTAATCCTAGAAGCAACTACAGAACTAGAAGCTTTAATATCTGCTCCTGAGTTATCAAAACTGGCCAATGAACCTAAAACTGTTGAACCTGACAATTTAAAACTTAAACAAGATACCACCTTCGATTCACTTATTGATGAAGCTCAACTACCTACATCATCTAAAGACAAAGATGAATTGTCAGACATTTCAAAACTTGAAGAAGATTCTACATTGACAGTCCATGTTGACGAAGCACATCTAGTTACATTGGCAGTCAAATTTATTGAATCTTCCGATGATACAAAACTTAAAGAGACTGAAACCCAGGAGGTGCAACCATCTACATCTAAAGAAGTCAAAGAATCTTCCGACAGTTCAAAACTTAAAGAAGTTGAAACAGATGAGGCGCAACCATCAACATCTAAAGAAGTCAAAGAATCCTCCGACAGTTCCAAACTAAAAGAGGTCGAACATGAGCAGCAGCTATCAACATCAAATCATTCAGAGTTATCCGATGAAGATCAAGAAGCAACAGACAGTCTCGGCTTGCTGGCGGAGTCATCGAGGGTCATGGATGACGATGATGAACAGGAACAGGAGGCTGAGCCGGATGAAGATGATGACGATGATGATTTTGATCAGGATGATGGTAAGAACTTTTCCTACAACTATGTCAAACAAGTTCGAGTTGCGAAACCCAGAGGTTGCGATAGAAGAATCACGAGCGCGTCGCCGACTCTTTATTGATTTGAAGATTTATTGTTTTATAGATAGATTAGGAACATTTTATCATAACACATCTTTACTCCTATCCTGACTTGTGATCAGATGACCAGATTTTCTCAGTCTCACAAGGAGTCTTAATTCTTTACACCAACTGCACCCCGTTTCACAAAGCTACAAGTTAGAATTTTACAAGTCTGAACTGGCATTGTATCTTCTTGAAACGGTTTTAACGAACTTAACGAAAATTGGCGTCGCCTTGGTTATATTCGACGACCGCTTTAGCCTAGTTGGTAGTGACCCTGCCTACACCCTGCCTACGAAGCAAGAGGTCCTGGGTTTGAATCCCGGTAAGGGCATTTATTTGTGTGATGAGCACGAATCTTTGTTCCTGAGTCATGGATGTTTTCTATGTATGTAAGTATTTATTTATCTATATAAGTATGTTTATCTTCGTCTAGTACCCATAGTACAAGCTTTGCTTAGTTTGGGTCTAGGTCGATTTGTGTAGATTGTCTGCAAATACTTATTATATATATAACAAATGACATCAACGAAACGCTGAGCTGGGCTGGTCTTCGTTTCAGCAGGGTTTAGATTTTCGATAGATAACCAAGTTTGTTTAATTATTTCAGTTGAAAAAGTATTGTATACAATAGTTACACAATTTGCTCATTAAACAGGGTACTCGACTCTAAGAGCCCAGAGAGCATTGTGTAACGATTGTGCAGTCGCCATCACATACATCGGAGCAAACAAGCACGTCACAAACATCGGAACACACCTCTATTTTCAAGGCATTAGGGTGCATGTGCCGATATTTTTGAACACCTAAAGTGTACCTATGTATGTGATGGCGACTGTATAAAATACTTATTATATGGCTGTAAATGTAAATTGTTATTTTTAACCCCTGACACAAAAAGAGGGGTGTGGGTGAGTCTGTCAGTGCCATCGTAGCTCCTAAACGAATGGACCGATTTAAATGCGGCTTTTTTTGTCCGAAAGCTGACGTGATCGAGATGGTTCTTAGCTACGTTTCAACAAGTTATTCAACTTAGAAAGGAACACGTCAGGGGTTTTTCAACTTTTCTAACCATTACATACATATACATTACATATAGTTAAAGATATTATGGATAATATGGAAAGATAATATGGATAACAATATTATGGATATGGATGTACAGTCACCCGGCATCAATATATGATGAACCAAAGGCCGCAAAAATATCTGACACGCTCTTACGGCTCTAGGAATAGAGTTGTCTACAGAAGTTTTTGCGGCCTTTGTTCCATCATATATTTATGCCGTAGACTGTCATCATCATTTCCTTGCCCTTATCCCATTTACTTGGGGTCGGCGCAGCATGTCTTTTTCTTCCATACTTCTCTGTCAGCCGTCATATCATCATTCACTTCTTTTCTCTTCATATCGTCTCTCACACAATCCATCCACCTTTTTCTTGGCCTACCTCGTCTTTTACATCCATCCACATTCATACCTAATACTCTTTTGGTCTTATGCCGTAGACTGTGCAAACAAAAAATGACCGAAATAAATAAAGTTATTCTATTCTATTCTAAGTTGTTTATTATGAATGTATAATGTTACAGAAAGCAATCAAATGACAGCAGAGCATTCAGAAGACTCCAATGCTCAGCACTCCGAAGCCGAGGTCCCAAGGGAGGCCATGGAGGTAGATGAGTCAAGCGACGCTCAGGACTCTCATGACATGGCTGACACACATGACATGGATGACGCCGGTGACGACCATGAGGATGAGAAGTCAAATGATGAGAAAGAGGAATCGAATGATGAAAAGGTTGAGTCTAATGATGAGAAAGATGAGTCTAATGATGACAAAGATGATTCAAATGATGAGGGAGTTGATATGCAAATTCAGATTGCGGATGTTGTTAGTCAGACGGATGAAGATGTGGCTAAGGTGAGTTATATTATTTGCTCGTCCTTGAGTGCAACTATTTTTTTATTTTTTTTTATACAACGAGGGTGGCAAACAAGCTTACGGCCTGCCTGATGTTAAGCAGTTACCGTAGCCTATGGACACTTGTGACTCCAGAAGAATCACAAGCGCGTTGCCGACCCTTTATTCACTTGAGGATTCGCTATGTTGGCAGATAGAGACATGCAACTAGTTTATATTGTAGCTACATACAAACGTTCACACCATTTAATCCTCTTAGGGGATGATTTCCGGGATAAAAAACTATCCTATGTCCTTCCCCGGGCTCAAACTATCTATAACAAATTTAATCTAAATCGGTTCAGCAGTTTAAGCACGAAGAGGTAATAGACAGACAGACAAACTTTCGCATTTATAATATTAGTATGGATTTTAAACTTTATTGCAGTAACAAAAAGTAAAGAAGGCGGACTAATACAAATCCTTATTGCCCATAGTACATAAGACAAAAACAGAGGTAAATTAAACTTAAACATTGGTAGACAACAGGCGGTCTTATCGCTAAAGAGCGATCTCTTCCAGCCAACCTAAGGGTGGTGGAGACGATGCAAAATAATCATATGATTTTAATAAATAAAAAAAAAAAAAAAAAATAATGGACTATAATCTAATCAATATTTAAAAAACTATACCTATCTAAAACTAAACTACTTATAAAATAAAATAACTTATATCTAAAACTAAACTACTTATAAAATAAAATAACTTATATCTAAAACTAAACTACTTATAAAATAAGATAACTTACAAATAAAATATTTGTCCGAGTTCGCCGTCGCTGGGCAACGTGCCCAGAACGCTGGCAGCATTGCCACGTTGGATGGCAATGCTTATCCTCTGTGCGAGGTATGAGCCAGCCCTCCGGTCACCCGTTATTTCGGCGAGTCGCTTCGAGCACTCTTTAAACTGTTTATTTCTTTTTTTAAATTACGTATTACATCATACCGATGAGGCTTAATCTCATTCTTTTGAGATTTTAGGTAGCCTAATCGAAATTTATAATTAGACATTACTTATTTCTAGCGTGCGGACTGGCGGTGGCATTGTGGACAGAGTGAGAAATGGAGTCGCAAAGCTACATTTTATGATTGAGTGAATAATGATTAAATGATTTTTCTTAATTTAAAGTAGTGCCAAATTTTTTTAAGACTGAAAAATGAAATTACATGTTTTTGTGCATAATATAGTGCTCACTGCAATGTTTAACAGCAAATGGCGGCTGGGATAAGAAATTCGAAATCTTCTTCATCTTGCTCATTTAATACGGTGTTGTTTTAAATTATCTAAACATTTATAATAATAATAATAATAATCTCTCCTGACCGGTTTCGGCCTCGGCGACTGCCTCAACTCTGGCGTTGATGTCGTTCATGTGCTCTGGTGTGACTCACATAGCCGATCTTATTTACGAAGACCCGAGTACACAACGGGCACGTGAGCACACCATTCACAAAGTTATAGCTGACCGTCGCAGGTGGTCGGGCTTTCAGCTCGTCCCGTTTGAAATCAAGAGCCATACGTCGACGGGATTCAAAGGTGGATGTTTTGATTTTAACTGAAGATCCCCATTTCTGGCGGTTGGCTGCCTGGTTCTCCCACTGCAATGGGTCAATTTCACAATTTTTCATGTGACGCTTAAGCACATCTTTGTACCTGAGGAGTTGTCCGCCATGCTTTCGCTTGCCCTCCTCAAGTTCCGAATAAAAGATGTGCTTTGCCACTCGACCCGCCGCCATCCTTGAAACGTGGCCGCCCCAGCGAAGTTGTCGTCTCATGAGATAGGCTTCGATTCCACCCACGTTAGCTCTCCGCAAAACTTCGGTGTTCCGTATACGGTCGGGCCAGCTGATCTTTAAGATTTTACGGAGGCATTTTAAGTGGAATCGATCTAATGTGCGGGTGTGTCGACGATATACGGTCCACGTTTCAGATGAGTAAAGGAGATTAGGCAGCACAATTGCCATATATATGGAGACCTTTGTGCCTAGCTTCAAGTCATGCGAGCGAAAGACCTTGGCATCTAGCTTACCGAACGCTGCAGCAGCAGCACTGATCCTGCTGTTGATCTCGGTATCAAGGTCGCACGAAGATGTTATTACGCTACCCAGGTAGCGGAATTTGTCCACCTGCTTCAACACATCTGCGCCAAGTTTGACATCCATTTACATTTACAAATATAACAAACAGTTGTCTGAATTGACAACATCAAATTTTATTGTCATATCTATAGTTCACAATTTGTAGGCAGTAATTTACGAAGGTTGTATATGGCTAATGTTGAGTTTGTAAAAGATATTGGTTAAATTAATGTTAGAAGAGAAATGGATTTTAAAAGAAAAAACATTTAATATTTGAATTTATTCATTCAATCATAAGAAGTTTGTAGATAATAACGACTCCATTTCTCACTCTGTCCACAATGCCACCGCCAGTCCGTACGCTACTTATTTCAATATAATTTAACTTAATAGTGTAGGTAAATTATCTATTAACATTTTCTTATATAGTTTTATTATATGTTTATCAGACTTTTTTTGTATCAAGTCATATGGAAGTCTATTTAAAGCGCATGGCAATGCGTTTGTCCAAACTCTTTTGCCATACTCATTGTTAGTAGATGGAATTACAAATGGTGAGGGAAGGTGAAACAGAAAACAGAATATAAACAACCTAACTATAAGAAAGACTAAACACTTACATAAATATATATATATATATATATAAACCTACATACACATACAATAACTAAAATGCCTTTCACTAATGCCTTTAAGGTGGTTCGATTTCCAAACAAAACGTTATTTGACATTCGCAGGCTAACGGCGTGATATTAAGAAAATTATGTAACAGACTTTCATAAATTGGATTTCCATTTGCGCGAAATTCCCCCCACCTAGAATAAACTTGTATAAACTAGAGTAAGTTGAGAAATTAGTTTGGGACATTACTTTGCTGGCACCACGGAATATACATAACACATATTCAATTTTAATTTTACTTGCCAAACTGACAGAACAGTTTGTTGGCGAAACCGTGCTCATTTTTTACAGGTCTATAATGCACCTAAGTTACTACTTAAACACCAATATAAATCTGATTAAACTAAACTACTTAACTAGAAATTGGATCAGCAAAATTAAGCTAATTTTTCTAATAATTAATGTCTGTTTTCTGCTTTTCACTACATTTAAACTCAATTTTTCTCTTTTCGGATGTATTTTTTTATATTTTTTTATTTTTAATGTTTGTTACCTCAGAACTCCGTCATTTTGAACCGATTCGTACAATTCTTTTTTTAAGGCGACGTGAGCTCCAAAAACTGATATTTAAAAAATCGTAGCTCTTGTTTAGGTTATAATACGGCTGCCCTAAATTTAATTAGCAATCTTGAGGCCTTTTTCGAGGGAAATCAGCTATTCGAATCCTGAGTTTTTGACTTTCGCTCGATAGAAAAAAATCACGAACATAGGTCTAAAATACGCTTAAAAAATCATAACAAATTATGCACAACAGCTAAACATATTAAAATTGGTTCTAAAAATCGACAATGTCATGTTTGAAGGAAATCAGCTATTACTTTTTTATTTATTAAAACGAACAAAAAATTAAAATTAAAAAACATGATATCCGCGCTTCCAAACACGTACTTCCATCTCGCTCACGCTTATGCTCAGTGAGAGGGAGAGAAGACCACGAACCTACGTCCCCTTAACTGAAAGTATATGCTTCCAGATTGGTCCCATTGTTTCCAAAACCCCAGTTGGATGATGGGAACCATGAGGAATTGAGGGAACTCCTTAAATATATTAGGCACGCGTGTAGTAATTTCGGTATTTTCTATTATAACACGTGTATTTACACCCGGAAATCATAAATTTGGTGAAGTGGAAGTGATGATGAAGACCACAGATGGCTTGTGGAACTTCTCAATGATGTACTTCAAACTATATAAGTACGTCACATATTCTGATATTATTCCGTTGAAATAGCAAACAATGAAGTGCCAAAGGTAATTCTGAGATCCTTGAGTAATCGACGGAAGTCCTCAAATATTATCAGCCCACATACAGCGATTTGGTTTATTGGTCTAAAAATCAACGCTTTTGTTCTCGAAAATCAGTTCATGTGGTAAATTGGAAAAAAAATGTAGAAATGTTACTGTGGTTTGGCGGAGTACTGAATTGAAGTCGGTTAAAACTTTGTTTTGAAAGTAAATTATTAGCCAGTTAAATTCGTTACAACAACTTATAACTACAACTAGAAAAGTTGAAAAACCCCCTGACTTTTTCATTTCAAAGTTCAATATATCAAAAATATATATCGGCTGGACCGATTTTGTTGAAACGTAGCTAAGAACCATCTCGATCACGTCAGCTTTTGGATAAAAAAAAACGCATTCAAATCGGTCCATTCGTTTAGGAGCTACGATGCCACAGACAGACAAATACATAGATACACAGACACACATGCACACAGACTTTTTCCGTCCGGGGTTAAGACAAGAGACATTTGACGACCTCTGTAGCCTAGTTGGTAGTGACCCTGCCTACGAAGCCGGAGGTCCCGGGTTCGAATCCCGGTAAGGGCATTTATTTGTGTGATGAGCAACGAATATTTGTTCCTGAGTCATGGATGTTTTCTATGTATTTAAGTATTTATTTATCTATATAAGTATGTATATCATCGTCTAGTACCCATAGTACAAGCTTTGCTTAGTTTGGGACTAGGTCGATTTGTGTAAGATTGTCCCTAAATATTATTTATTATTATTATTTTTTTCCTTCCTCGAAAGCTCTAGGAATCCATCGCTTCTGGAATGAGCTATGCTGAGGTTTTACCGAGGGAAAATTCACTAAAGGGTTCTTATAGATAGATAGATGTTTATTTGTAAAGTCATGTACATGAGATCTTAAGATTATACAGAAAGGCTTCCATGACACCCTGTTAGGGCACACAAATAGTCTTAATAATAATAAAATAAATAATAAAAAGCATTTATTCAGTATCTTAAAATATTTACATAGTCTGGAGTTGGTGCCTCTTTTTAAGCATTAAAATATGCTTGTGTTAAGAGACCCCGCTCTTCCACATGTTTATCTTAATAATTTAATTTTAGGTGTACACATATTATACAAACTTACTTAGCTTAACCTAAAATCTAGAATCTTTATATTTACTTTACTTTACTTAATAAATAATAGGAGAGGATAGTCCCGCGTAACGCGGGCCTTATGTATGTGTGTGTGTGTGTGTATGAGTGTGTGTGTGTGTGTGTAATTTGTGTGTGTGTGCGTGTGTGTGTGTGGGTGTGTGTGTGTGTGTGATAGAGAGAGTATGTGTGTGTGTGTGTATATTTGTGTGTGAGAGATAGAGAGTGTGTGAGTGAATGTAAATAAGAAATAGTATGTGAGTTGTGGATTAAGTGTTCTGAAATAGTAGATTTTCAATATCATGGTAGTTTTTTGTTTTTAACCATTCAGTTAATTTAGTTTTGCATTCGTAGAGTGTATTAGGGTAAATATTTATGACTTTATTTATAGCATTATAAAGTTTTGCCGATCGTGATCTTTGCTGTCTCCTGGCGTAAGCAGTTTTCAACATCGGAGTATTAATTATTTTAGTCTGTTTCCTTCGACGAGTAGATGCAGGTGCTGGTGTATACACGGATGTTTTGTGTGTTTTTAGGATAGTATTTAATATGTATAGTTTCCTGACAGACAATACATCAGCAGTAGTATATAGTTTACTTGTAGGGAATCTATACGGTTTGAGGAGTCTTATAAGTAACTTAATTTTATATTTCAGCTATTTTATGAAAAGTAATATAAATGTCAAAAATATAAATAGATGTCAAAGTTAAGGCTAAGTTATACAATTTACTCAATTGGTTCAATTACAATTTACTTACTACTATTTATTACTAAGTTACCTACTTTTATGATGCGTCAGGGTTTCATCATTTAAGAACTCTTCCACTGAGTAATAGCATTTATGAATGAGAAACGTTTTCAATTTTTTGTGAAACTTTTTATCACTCGGTTCGAATTTGATCTCGTCGGGTATTTTGTTTACAACTCGAATACATACAAAATGAGGCCCGTTTCTATGGATAGCTAGTTTAGAGTTTGGTATTTTTAACTAGTTTCTATACTGGTTCCTGGTTTTATACGTATCTGGTTTGACTTCAAATAGATCGGGGTATTTCCTATAAAAAATAACGGCCTCCATTACATACATTGCCGGGAGTGTAAGTAACTCAAACTGTTTGAAAAAAGGAGTGTATCAATAATCAATACTTAACCTCATAATGCCTTGGTTTCACGTACCGAGTAAACGGGCGAGACAGCGCTCTCAGCCGAGTACTCGGTGCGTATAACATTGCGAGTGACTGTTTATACGCACCGAGTACTCGGCCGAGGGCACTGTCCCTCCCCATTGCTCGGTACGTGTGATTAAGGCATTAGACCCGGCATACAAAATTTTGTACAATATTTCAAAATTAATTTTGAGCTTAAACTGAATGTCAAAAAGTGAAAAACATAAAAGCGTACTCTGGGTCTCAGGAGGAGGGTCGGCAACGCTGATGTGACACCACGCAGGTCGTATGTCGCGGTACCTATGTAATAATAATAATGTATACATTTAAATTTATACTAAGCAGAAACGTCCGCTAACCAAATTCTAAGTTTCGATCAAAGTGGAAAATTATTCACTACGAGAGGGATTTGATTCGTTGCCACTAGCGGGAGCCACGGTAGCTCAGTTGGATAAGAGCAATGGACGGATTCCAGAGGTCGCGGGTTCAAATCCCGCTCGTGTCGAATAATTTTTCAATTTGCCACTTTGATGGAAACTTAATGTAATTTGATTATACTTCACAGCTTGGAGAGAGTGTGGAAGCTTCTCAAGAGGCAGAAAAGGCATTTGAGGCTATTCTAGAAGATAATAAGGAAGAAAGTGCTGATGTGAGTATTTTTTTTTTCAAAGCTGTCAAAGTGAAAAGCTGTCAACCGTACGCCACGTCAACGTCTTTTGCGTTGAAAAGGTTATCAAGAGTGACAGGAGTACGTCAAATTGATGACCTGTGTAGCCTAGTTGATAGTAAACCTGCCTACGAAGCCGGAGGTCCCGGATTTGTGTGATGAGCACGAATATTTGTTCCTGAGTCATGGATGTTTTCTGTGTATTTAAGTATTTATTTATCTATATAAGTATGTATATCGTCGTCTAGTACCCATAGTACAAGTTTTGATTAGTTGGGTTGGGGACTAGGTCGATTTGTGTTAGATTGTCCACAAATATCTATAACCCTGCATAGCCTATTAGTATTATATTGTAGGGTTCGTATGAGGTGGTCACATGTGCAGTCGCCATCACATAACACAACACTATAGGTGTTCAAAAATATCGGCACATGCACCCTAATGCCGATGTAACATAAAAAAGCGGCCAAGTGCGAATCGGACTCGCACATGAAGGGTTCCGTGAAATAAATTGCGGTTTACGATTTATGACGTATTAAAAAAAAACTACTTACTTACTAGATCTCGTTCAAACCAATTTTCGGTGGTAGTTTGCATGGTAATGTACATCATATATTTTTTTTAGTTTTATCATTCTCTTATTTTAGAAGTTACAGGGGGGACACACACATTTTACCACTTTGGAAGTGTCTCTCGCGCAAACTATTCAGTTTAGAAAAAAATGATATTAGAAACCTCAATATCATTTTTGAAGACCTATCCATAGATACCCCACACGTATGGGTTTGATGAATTGAGTTTCAGTTCTGAGTATGGAGACCCCTAAAACTTAATGTTTTTTTTCGATTTTTGTGTAAAAATCTTAATGCGGTTCACAGTATACATCTACTTACCAAGTTTCAACAGTATAGCTCTTATAGTTTCGGAAAAAAGTGGCTGTGACATACGGACGGACAGACAGACAGACAGACGGACGGACATGACGAATCTATAAGGGTTCCGTTTTTTGCCATTTGGCTACGGTACCCTAAAAAGTGGTAGATATGTCGTCTATACGAAATTCCCTGTTTAAAAATGGCCAGGCACATCTCTGACAGCTGAGACACGTTTACGTTTCCATCGACGCCGCGGAACTGAGGCAGGTGCAATGGGGAATGGATGACAATTTTAGAAGTGCCTGTTTTTTTTTTGATAGGAGTAACCTTCCGAAGGCACTGGTCCCACCGCGAGCGAGTAAGCTATGAGCTATCGGCTATTTTATAACTCAAGAAACGAACAAAAGATAATCGCTTTCGTGTAAATAAAAGAGAGTTATATATTTATAGTTTATAGCTGGCTGTTCACACCGCCGGCGATGAACTAGAAATTTATTTACACTTGAGCTATTATCTTTTGTTCGATTCTTGGGCGAGTAATCGGCGATAGCTTTTAGTCTGTAGCTGGCGGTGGGACCAGTGCCTTAGCACCAGAAAAAAGTTGCAGACTTTTCAGCTGCGTCGATTATTTTTGAAAAATATAAACAGTTTCCTCACTAACGTTTTGGGTTTAGGACGGCGAATGAGACACTTTCCTTGATCAGTCTCATATTACAAAAAATATTTTAAACATCTGACCCTGGCGATAACAAATATAGCTGCTGCAGCTGTCAATATCATTGCCAGTGTCAGTTTACCACGGATTTTTAAGATATTTTTTTGTAATGTGAGACGGATCAAACAAGGTGTCTTATTCGCCGTCCTAAACCCAAAACGTAAGTGAGGAAACTGTTTATATTTTTCAAAAATAATTGGCACAGCTGAAAAGTCTGCAACTTTTTTCTGGTGCTAAGGAAGGTTATTCTCAACACCAAAAAAAGAATTAGGCACTTCTCAAATTTTCATTCATTCCCAATTGACTCAGTTTTAGTGTGCCAATTGTGGAGCGCTTATAACTTTTTTGTACTCGTCGATTAAAATCTGTGTATTAAGATTTCATAGAGAATACTGCAACGCCACTCTTTTCATAGTTGTAGTCCATGTTACTGTCAAAACAATCGAAATAACTGTTTCGATACGCTCCAGACAACCGAAAAAAAATTGAAAAAAGAACTAAAATAAATTCGACAATCACGTGGCTGCTTTACCGAACTGTAATGAATTGGACCAATAGAATCGCTTTATGATTATTGAGTTTACTCGTTGATGTCGTACGCTCGTTGATGTCTTTTAAGATATCAACGAGCGTACGAGCGATGAGCTGCACTTCGTTTCAACAGTATCGAGTTTGTTTAATTAGTTCAGTTGACTCGTAGAAAATGAATTTTAATGAACTCGTATAAAAAGTATTTTTCACAATAGTGTTATAATCAAGCTTTTTAATCTCGTACCTTACTTAGGCCACTCAGCAAGCTTCGTGGCCTAAACACGGTACTCGAATAAAAAGCTCTCTATTATAACACGATTGTGAAAAATACTAATCTAGGTTAAATCGCCAGCCACCCTTCAATAACTGGCCACCTCATTCATTTTTAGTATGAGGTGGCCAGTTATTGAACGGTGGCTGGCGATTTAACCTAGATTAGTATTTTACCAGTTACTGGCGATTTACTCTACCTCCTTTTTATTTCAAGCTTTTATTTAGCTCACCCCTTTTGTTTAATTTTTCTTTCTTTGGTCAAATTTAGTAATTGAAATTTCGCCCTCTTCCTGTCTACCGATTGATCTGAAATTTTGCATGCATATGTATATCGCATGACAATGCAATATTATGATGACATGGAGCTGATCTGATGCTAGAGCTGGAAGGTGGCCATAGGAACTCCGCAATAAAACGACACAACCCCATCGAGTTTGGGCTCGTTAGAATCGTCTCAATGAGTAGTTGATGATGGCATGCAGAAAAGTACAGTCGGCAATAAAAGCTTGTACCAAAAATGAAATTTTTGACAGAAACTTATATTACATCATTGACATGTACAATGTAATTTTGACAGGTACCACCAGTCACTGCAACCGTGGAAGACAAGGAGGCAATCAAGCAGACTGACCCTGACAGTGACAGCGCAGCAACCAGCAAGCTTAGGGAGCTACTTCTTCAGGATAAAAGTAAGTTTATTATTATTACTAGCTTCTTTCCGCCCCAACGGCCATCGGTTCTACGTGCAATGTGCCCCGCCCACTGCCAAAAAGGCCGGTTCTCGAGTGGCGACCACGTGCCGGCTTGCGCGGCGTGTGTAGGCCCCCCACAAGGTGGACTGATGACCTGGTAAGGTAGAGGCCTATGTCCAGCAGTGGACGTCTTTCGGATGAAATGATGACTTGCTTCTGCCCGCGACTACGTCCGCGTGGAACTCGTTTATATCGTAGGTCGAACCAAATTTTCATCCCCCATTTCACCCCCTTAGGGCAGTGGTCGGCAACAGGCGGCCCGCGAGACCCTTGCTTGGGGCCCGCGAGCGTCCCTGGCTGTTTTGTATGTAAAGGTCGTCGAATTCATAATTTCTGAATTGCCTGATAAAGTCAAATAATTAAGAAGTGCGGCCCGCGTAATTATTGTTAGCTCCTATGTGGCCCTTGGTTGCTAAAAGGTGGTCGACCCCTCCCTTAGGGGATGAATTTTGGGATGAAAACTATCCTATGTAAGGACATAGCCATAGCCCGGGGAAGGCCCGGGACTCAACTATCTCTATACCAAATTTCGTCCAATAATTCTAATAATTTCCCGCGTACAAACTTTGCACCCCTATTTAACCCGATAAGGGGTGGGTTTTTCGAAAACCCTAAAATCACTTTTCCTGTATTGTAATAAGGAGTCCATAGACAAAGTTTCAAGTCTCTCACTTAAAAATGTTCTCCATCCCCATACAAACTTTCAACCCCCTTTTTCTCTTGAGGGTGAAATTTTCATAAGTCTTAGTAGTAGTAGTTGTACAGCAAGACCCAAGTAATAAGGCGCGTGGATTAAGCAATAATAGCCTTTCGGTCAACGAATTAAGCGCTTTTACGCGCGCCATATTACTTGGTTCTTGCTGTAACTATGTTTGTTCGGGTGGAATATGGGTGCAATCTTGCAACTTAATTTTGAAGCAGATTTTCTTCAACCGATTGAACTGAAATATTATGGTACCATCGAGCTGATCTGATGATGGAGACAGAAGGTGGCCATGGGGATTCAGTACTTAACCCGACGTAACCCCGTTGAGTTTGGGCTCGTTAGAATCGTCTCAACGAGTAGTTGATGACGGTATACAGAAAAGTACAGTCGGCAAGAAAAGCTTGTACAGTCACCGGCATCAATATGTGACGAATCAAAGGCCGCAAAAATATCTGGCACGCTCTTACGGCTCTAGGAATAGAGTTGTCATCAGATATTTTTTCGGCCTTTGTTCCATCATATATTTATATGACTGACTGTACCAAAAATGAAATTTTTGACACAAACTTATTTACAGGTTCCTCTGCAGATATAGTGGAGGCTGAAAAGAAATCGCCGAGCAAGACTAAGAAATTAGAAATATCAAAGCCGGGGAATGAAATCAACATTGTTGAATTGGAAGAGAGCTCCTCTGAAGATGGTAAGAAACAATAAAAATTACTTTACAATGCACGGGAAGTGGTCTGTGCCGGCATGGCGTCGCCGGGTGGGACCTGCCCGTGCGGGAATGGATTGCAGGCCAAAATTCCCGCACATGGGAATGTGCGAGAATGGGATTTCGTGACAATTAAAATTTCACCTTTTAAGTATATTTTTTATTTCCTTGCGTGATGCAGTGTAAAATGTTGTATCATGATACACGTGCGGATAGGTAATTCCCAACTAGTGTCGATCAAAAATACTCCCTGACGCTCGTGTTTTTGGTCATCGCCACTCGTTGGCAAATTACCTAATTTCCGCACTTGTATCATAAACAACTATATCATACATGCCCTTTTTATAATAAAAAGGCAATATCCGATCAGTCTGAACTAGGCTGATCCTAGGTTCGAATCCTGGTAAAGACGTTTATTGGTGTGATGAGCACGAATTTGTGTTCCTGACTCAAACGATTCTCTTTTTTTTTTTTTTTATTCATAATCATAATCATATTTATTCATAATATTTCATATTACATGTCAATATTTTAATCATAATTGTAAAAATAATAAATAATCATAAAAGTCAAAAAATAAAATTAAAGCATAGGTACAACGAATTGTATATACATAATTGTACACATTACACAAATAAAGTGCGACCTATTGCGTACTAAAGTCGCTAAATCTATAGAAAGTGTGCTCGATAAGCCATAATTTGAGTCGTGATTTGTAGCTGGTCAGTGATGGTGCATCTGTGATATGTGCCGGTAATTGGTTGTACACCATTGGTCCCATGACATGTGTTAGTTTGCCAGACTTCGCTAGTCTATGTTTAACACCAACAAGTTTGTTAGCGTTACGCAGGTTACGACCGTGTATAGAGTATTCGTCTAAATGACACCGCACGTATGTAGCCACCTGAAATATAACGATGGAAGGTAGCGTGAGTATCCCGAGGGACTGGAAGTAAGGTCTTGCAGAGACTCTTTGGCCTACCTGTGCAATCGCTCGTACGGCTCTCTTTTGCATGCGAAATACGCGCTCCCAGTCGGCGGCGCGGCCCCACAACTCTGTACCATATTGTAGAAGCGAGTGCACAGTGGCGAAATAGCACGAGCGTGCTACATCTCTGGGCATTATCCTCGCCAAGCGTCGCAGGGCAAAGCAGGCACTCCCCAGCTTTTTACTTAGTTTAGTGATGTGCGATTCCCACTTAAGCCCTCTGTCCAGCTCGAATCCCAGAAATGTAGTATTTTGCACTTGCTCTAATTTGGTGCCATCGACAAGAATCTCAAGGCTTCTCGGAACCTTACCTCCCAGATGGAAGTGGATGAAATGGGTCTTTTTTAAGTTAAGTACCAAGCCATTGCTCCGGAAGTATTGTGACACCTGATCGTACGATTCGTACGGCGTATATTATTTTTGACCTTTTTGGGTTTGTCACTCTTTAGTACCACCCAGGGGACACGTGCAGGGTTGTGGTAGGTAGCTCCTGCGGACGCGAGTGACAGTTGTCCCCCCTTTGTCAAGTGAGTGGGCAACTCGACTGTTAGAGGTTCTTAAGCCGCCCGAAGGCCTCTAACTCGGCTTAACGACTACTGTCATAGACAGCAACCGGGATCAACTGCTTAGCGTGCCTTCCAAAGCACGGAAGCGCTCATTTATAGTAACCACTCAAACAGGCGGTCACCCATCCAAAGACTGACCCCTGCCGTCTTTGCTTGACCTGCGTTATCGTTACCGATATCTTCCTGTATACCGATTCTCGTGAAATTTTGTGAGCAGTTCGTCAGATAGTTTTTTTTGACGAACCAGTCTGAAAATTAGCAAAATAAAATATAAAAAAAAACATAGACTTGCGGGGGTCCCATCGCTTAGAGAGCCAATAGTCGTATAGGATATATCAATATCGCTTGTTGGTATAGGATGCCATGCATGAATCAAATAAGTGTCTGTCAAATATTCATTTTTGGTACAAGCTTTTACTGCCAACTGTACTTTTCTGCATACCATAATCAAGTACTCATTGACACGATTCTAACGAGCCCAAACTCAATGGGGTTGTGTCGTTTTATTGCGGAGTTCCTATGGCCACCTTCCAGCTCCACCATCAGATCAGCTCCATGTCATCATAATATTGCATTGTCATGCAATATACATATGCTTGCAAAATGTCAGCTCAATTGGATAACAGGAAGTGACTGAAAAATGGATTGCAAATTTTGACGGACAACTTACATACTTACATACGAACAGTGCAAGTTAATATATAAAGCTTGTAAAAAATCAGAATCAATCAAAATCAAACATTTATTCTGCAAATAGGCCACAAAGTCCACTTATACATGTCAATCAATAGGCTCACTTATGTTTAATTTAGCATCTTTTCATTTCCCAACCTCTTAATATTTCAGAATTTTTATAAACTAAGTTTTTTTTTTTTTTTGTTTTCCCATGGGAAATCCTTTATGTATGTATGTAGTGGGTATGTCCGAGTGTCACGGACTAAAACCCCTGGGGTGTTCCACTGCTCGCTTGTAGACAGAGCCCCAGGAACGCTATTGCACACATCCGGAACTCTGTCAGCGTTGCCCTTGCGGGCCCACGTAGGTGGCAGGGTGTAGTGCCCTAACCACTCCGCTGTTGGCACCTCAGAACATCATGGGGGCCTACATCTCGGGACCTTTTCTAGGCGGGTGATGGCACTCCCGACCCATCACCCGCAGGTCCCGGTTTTATAAACTAACCTAACCTAACCTATAGGGTTCTACACGATGGCCCTGAAATCCTGAAATATTTACAGTTCCAGAGTTTGGAAAATGAAAAGTTGCGAAATGAATCAGTTTGCCAAACGTTAGTTGCGAAAAGAAGGTGTTCCCAATCGATAACGTATGTATGTATGTAAATGCTTTATTGTAACATTTTTGATAAAATAGGTTGAGTTGGTACAAAGGCGAACTTATAATTGTAAGGGAGCTCTTTAGTTAACCTTAACCCTAACAATTAACAATAAATGTCGGTTCATCATCATCATCATATCAGCCGTAAGACGTCCACTGCTGGACATAGGACATTGCACTCAAAAACCATCCCTGAATAGATCAATGGAAATTGGTATTTGATACATATTTTATTTAGCAGTTATTGCAGATGTGCAAGTGGTGAAGAAATCGGAGCCAGCGCCACCCGCAGATGTGACGTCATTGATCGACACGGCGGAAGTGGAGGTGACGCCGGCGGCCGCGGATAAACCTGCGCCGCTGAAACTGGTCAGTTCCATATTTGACTAAAGTCAAATCAGCTTCTTTTTAACCAAGTTCACAAAAGGAGGAAGTTCTCAATTCGTCTGTTTTTTTTACATGTGTTTGTTACGCGATAACTCGGTAATTTATGAACCGATTTGTAAAAAAAATACTTCCAGATTGGTCCCGTTGTCGAGGGAACTCTTCAAATTTTATAGGCAAACTTGAAGCAATTTGGCTACTGATTTGAAGTCGGTTAAAACTTTGTTTTGAAAAGTAAATGATTATGTTTACTTATTTTAGTTTAGTTTTATTAATCTCATTATACAGGGTTCACATAATACATTTCAGATCATATTACTTGTCGTACAGTGATCCATTGATGGTTAGATCCATTTCCGTATATCAAACTATGAAATTCGGCATTTTCCTGTGATTGTAGATACAGGGTTTCTTAGCAACACCTGTTCCTTGCATCCAGCAATAATAATTTACGCAAAAAAATAGTCTGATTTTTAGACAGATTTGACGGGTTCGATTCCCGGCCGTGTACTTATAAAAAACTACATTGAATGTATTGCCCCGTTTGAATAATACACCCTGTATCTCGTATATATCAGTGGCAGAGCGCCGATACAAACCGGCTTCCCTCAAATTTATTTTTAGGCAAACCTATTGTTACTCTGTTATGTAGAAAAATGAAACCTCTGAAGTTTTTATTTAACTTCAATTATTCTAAATTTCAAAAAAGGAAAAAAAATCATAAAAAAAATAATTTACAGTTATTGTTTCCAGGTGAGACTGAATACCGATGAAGTGTCCATCAAGACCGCGCCAGCTGCAACTCTCGTTATTCCTGAAATTAAGGTAAGATACTCGTTTTGCGGGATAAAAAAATTTGCGGTCTCTAAAAAAAAAAAAAAATATTGTCGAAAAAAAACACAAAAAACACAAAATCACAAAATCGAACACTGATGTAGACACATCAGTGATACTACTCACTAGCAGATAACTACTCAGTGTGGTTTCTTTTTCGACGACCACTTTAGCCTAGTTGGTAGTGACCCTGCCTACGAAGCAAGAGGTCCTGGGTTTGAATCTTGGTAAGGGCATTTATTTGAGTGATGAGCACGAATATTAGTTCTGGAGTCATTGATGTTTTCTATGTATTTAAGTGTTTATTTATCTATTTAAGTATGCTTATCTTCGTCTAGTACCCATAGTACAAGCTTTGCTTAGTTTGGGACTAGGTCGATTTGTGTAAGATTGTTCGCAAATATTTATTTATTTACTTACTTTGTGTTACCATAGAACATTTTATAATAAACACATTAGATTTATACTTTATAGTCAGTAAACCAGCTCCCAATATACCTACGTCTCATGACAACACGATAAAATGCATAGCAGCAGGTCGAGAAAGTGCTGAGCAAGAATCTGAAGATTATCGCACCTACAATGGGGAATGGATGAAAATTTTAGAAGTGCCTGATTTTTTTTTGGTGTTAGGAATAACCTTCCTGAACACCAGAAAAAACTTGCAGACTTTTCAGGTGCGTCAATTATTAAGTATTGTACCTTATTCCAAGCCTATACAATTGAGATGGCAACATCTATTTCCACAGGCAACACTGCCTAGTTCCAAGTGACAGCTGCTATAATTCTGGTTTTCTCCCCACCTTTGAACCAGCAACGGCTCGACATCGGCTGCGCGCCGCGGGGCCATCATTGGCGTTCTTTTTCTTTTGGTAGGGCAACACGTAGGGGTTTAGGACGGCGAATGAGACATTTTCCTAAGTTCGTCTCATATTACAAAAAATATCTTAAAAACCCGTGGTAAACTGACACTGGCAATGATATTGACAGCTGCAGCAGCTATATTTGTCATTGCCAGGGTCAGATATTCAAAACATTTTTTGTGATATGAGACGAATCAAGGAAAATGTCTCATTCGCCGTCCTAAACCCAAAACGTAAGTGAGGAAACTGTTTATATTTTTCAAAAATAATTGACGCATCTGAAAAGTCTGCAATTTTTTTCTGGTCTTAAGGAAGGTTATTCCTAACACCAAAAAAAAATCAGGCACTTCTAAAATTTTCATCCATTCCCCATTGGCCGAAAGTTTGAAAAATCCTTCACTTCCGGTCACAATTGTAAGCTGCATTAGTAAAATTAACAAAGTGACCAATGTTAAATGCAAATTATGTTGTTGGGAGCCAGCATTGTGTGGCAAACTGCTAAGCTTATTATATAGTTTTATATATATGTTTGTCACGAATAAATCATTTTCATTTAATTTCAATTTGTTCGTGTTTCAGGCTGCCAAAACATCGGATTTGAAGGCATCTATCGACTTTGGTCTGGAGATATACAGCCTAGACTCTGACGATGAAGAAACGGAAGTCAGGAGTGAGTACTGTTTATCTGTCCTCGTCAGGCCCAATGTGCATTACAATGTACACTCCGTTTCAATGCGATTTGAACCTTGTATAAGACGAATAAAGATTTATTTTGTTTCGTTGATTATTTTTACAAATAAAATTCAATCTGATTTTCTATGCAAATTTCACACTAAATGTATGGAGTCGCCTAAGTATTTTTATGATTAAATAAATAACGAATAAATGATTAATTTTGCATAATAATTTTTAGGAACTTATAGAAATTATCTTACAAGCATACAAATATAATGTAATATGTTGTTAATATCTATAATACATAAAAATATGTTTTCTTATCAAAACATTATCATTACTATTCCTGAAATCGATTTATGAAAATAAATGTTAAGTACTTACTTACCATACTAAGTACATTAGGTAAATGAATAATTTTATTATTCAAGCCTAAAATAATAATTATATAAAAACGACTCCATACCTTTTGTGTGAAATTTGCCACCGGTACTCCGCCCTCTAGTTATATGTTCCACTGTATGTATATTTTTTTTATGTATGTTCGCCGATTTCGCTGTCAATTGTGTACCGATTTCCAAAATTCTTTTTTTACTCGAAAGAGGATACTTCCGAGGTGGTCCCGTTGTCACCAAATCAGGATCTGATGATGGGATCCCAGGGAAGTTGAGGGCAACCCTCATATTTTATAGGCACGCATGTAGTGATTTCGGTATTTTCTATTATAATTCGTGTATTTACGTTCGGAAATCGCAATTTTGGTAAAGTGGAACTGATGATGAAGACCACAGATGACTTATGGAACTCCTCAAAGATGTAAAGTTCGTCAAAGATTCTGACATGATTCTGTTGAAGTAGCAACTCATGAAGTGGTAATTCTGAGATCCTTTAGGAATCGACGGAACTCCTCAAATATTATCAGCCCACAGATAGGGAATTGGGTTTTTTCTGTAATCATCAACGCATTTGCTCTCGGAAAGCAGTGCATGGGGTAAATTGGAAAGGAAATGTGGAAATATTCATGTACCTATGTGGCTTGGCGAAGTACTGAATGGGAAATGGATGAAAATTTTAGAAGTGCCTGATTTTTTTTTGGTGTTAGGAATAACCTTCTTTAACACCAGAATAAAATTGCAGATTTTTCAGGTGCGCCAATTATTTTTGAAAAATATAAAGAGTTTCCTCACTTACGTTTTGAGTTTAGGACGGCGAATGAGAAACTTTCCATCGTCTCATATTACAAAAAAAAATTTGAATATCTGACCCTGACAATGACAAATATAGCTGCTGCAGCTGTCAATATCATTGCTAGTGTCAGTTTACCACGGATTTTTAAGATATTTTTTTGTAATATGAGACGAATCAAGGAAAATGTCTTATTCGCCGTCCTAAACCCAAAACGTAAGTGAGGAAAATGTTTATATTTCTCAAAAATAATTGACGCACCTGAAAAATCTGCAACTTTTTTCTGGTGCTAAGGAAGGTTATTCCTATCACCAAAAAAAAATCAGGCACTTCTAAAATTTTCATCCATTCCCCATTGAAGTCGGTTTGAACTTTGTTTTTAAAGTAATTATTTTTAATCCAATGTCCAGTGAAACATTATTGTTAATTCTGACAAAGGAGAACCAGTTAGTATATATAAGGGCTGGTTGAACCAACTTACGGTTACAGACCGATCAACGTTAAATATGGCGCCGGCAGCTGTCATTCCATACAAACTTGTCAAACTTTCCATACATTCAGAATTTAACGAACACCGCTTACGACTACAGACGTTTTGGTGGAACCGACCCTAAGACGTTGGATCACCAGTCTGTGCTGTGATATTTAGACTAAATGCATGCTTTTTCAACAGGCAAGCGTAAGAGCAAGCTAACAGCCATAGAGCTGGATAAAGCTCGACAGATCAACAAGTGCATCAACATGCAATGCACCAGTGACGGTTCAGTGCCACTGGTTCCATCCTCAATGGCCGCTGCAGTGTATTTCGCTGCGACCCAACACAGAGGCGGCGGACTTTGCTTGTACTGTGCGAAGCGCTTTGAAGAACGTAGTGAGGTATGTATACTGTATAGTCAGTGCTTGAGTGATGATTCAGTGCCACTGGTTCCAGTTAAAATGTTTATATTACGCTGCAAATCAACAGAGGTGGTGCACTTTGCTTGTGCTGTGCGAAGCGCTTTGAGGAACGTAGTGAGGTATGTATAATCAGTGCAGCGACAGTTCAGTGCCACTGGTTCCAGCCTCAATGGCCGCTGCAGTGTATTACGCTGCGACCCAACATAGAGGCGGCGCACTTTGCTTGTGCTGTGCGAAGTGCTTTGAGGAACGTAGTGAGGTATGTATAATCAGTGCAGCGACAGTTCAGTGCCACTGGTTCCCGTCTCAATGTCCGCTGCAGTGTATTACGCTGCGACCCAACATAGAGGCGGCGCACTTTGCTTGTGCTGTGCGAAGTGCTTTGAGGAACGTAGTGAGGTATGTATAATCAGTGCAGCGACAGTTCAGTGCCACTGGTTCCCGTCTCAATGTCCGCTGCAGTGTATTACGCTGCGACCCAACATAGAGGCGGCGCACTTTGCTTGTGCTGTGCGAAGCGCTTTGAGGAACGTAGTGAGGTATGTATAATCAGTGCAGCGACAGTTCAGTGCCACTGGTTCCCGTCTCAATGTCCGTTGCAGTGTATTACGCTACGACCCAACATAGAGGCGGCGCACTTTGCTTGTGCTGTGCGAAGCGCTTTGAGGAACGTAGTGAGGTATGTATAGTGAGTGCAGCGACGGTTCAGTGCCACTGGTTCCCGCCTCAATGTCCGCTGCAGTGTATTACGCTGCGACCCAACATAGAGGCGGCGCACTTTGCTTGTGCTGTGCGAAGCGCTTTGAGGAACGTAGTGAGGTATGTATAGTGAGTGCAGCGACGGTTCAGTGCCACTGGTTCCCGTCTCAATGTCCGCTGCAGTGTATTACGCTGCGACCCAACATAGAGGCGGCGCACTTTGCTTGTGCTGTGCGAAGCGCTTTGAGGAACGTAGTGAGGTATGTATAATCAGTGCAGCGACAGTTCAGTGCCACTGGTTCCCGTCTCAATGTCCGTTGCAGTGTATTACGCTACGACCCAACATAGAGGCGGCGCACTTTGCTTGTGCTGTGCGAAGCGCTTTGAGGAACGTAGTGAGGTATGTATAGTGAGTGCAGCGACGGTTCAGTGCCACTGGTTCCCGCCTCAATGTCCGCTGCAGTGTATTACGCTGCGACCCAACATAGAGGCGGCGGACTTTGCTTGTACTGTGGGAAGCGCTTTGAGGAACATAGTCAGGTATGTATACGTATAATCAGTTCAGCGACGGTTCAGTGCCACTGGTTCCATATAACACTTAAAACTCTAGCGCTTTGTACACATATTTAAATTACTGTTTTACGCGGGTCTAACACACACGGGTGTTTTGTTCCGTTGCCCACGTGATATATTGAGATTTGTATTGTAATCATCATCATCATCATATCGGCCGAAAGACGTCCACTGCTGGACATAGGCCTCCCCCAAAGAGTGCCACAATGGCCGGTCCTGCGTCACCCGCATCCAGCGGACTCCCGCGACCTTTACCAGGTCATCAGTCCACCTTGTGAGGGGGCCTACCCACACCGCTCGGAAACGTGGTCGCTTACAATGGGCCTCATAAGAAGGCTCAAAGTAACCCAAAGGGCAATGGAGAGGGCTATGTTGGGAGTTTCTCTGCGCGATCGTATCAGAAATGAGGCTATCTGTAGCAGAACCAAGGTAACCGATATAGCCCTCCGAATCGCTATACTTAAGTGTATTGTAAAGGCATAAAATTGTAACTGGAATTGAAATCTTCTACATTAGACGATACAGTTGCTTCTTGAATGGACTACTTTGATGCAATTAGGCCAACCCAATCTCAAATAAATAATGCGTATTAGTATAGTTTGGATGACAATTCAATATTATTGTACCATCGAGCTGATCTGGTGATGTAGACAGAATGTGGCCATGGGAATCCAGTACTTAACCGACGTAACTCCGTTGAGTTTGGGCTCGTTAGAATCGTCTCAATGAGCAGTTGATGATGGTGTACAGAAAAGTACAGTCGGCAATAAAAGCTTGGGCCAAAAATGAAATTTTTGACATAAACTTATTTCTCTTACAGAAACTAATAAAAGGAGTGAAAGACCTGACCCCGTTCCTCTCGATGGACATGTGTATGATCCGCGAGGAGTTCGTCGAGATCTCGGACTCGGACTCCGACGACGAGCCCGAGGTCAGCAAGGACGACGAGGTCATTGGGGAGACGGGGGGCAAGTAAGTCTTTGATAAAATAGGATTTAGACTCTTCACTGCGCTCTGGATTCTATATTTCGATGAAAGAATTGGTTTTGAAGCCTTCGCTGCGCTCTGACTTCAATATTCCGCCCTCGTCGCGGTCGATTCGAGCGCTAAGTCAGTATTGATAGTCTTTGAAGCCTTCACTACGCTCTGACTTCAATATTACGTCCTTTGTATTGGCATTGAGGACGCTTAGTGAGTACGCTTTTACCTTCACTGTGATCTGACTTTAATATTCCGCCCTCATCATTAGCGTTGATGGCGCTGAGCATCTATGTGCTCTGAAGCCTTCGCTACGCTTTGAGTTCAATATTCCGCCCTTTGCTCAAGTAGGAAATTAAACCTTTTGAAGCCTTTACTATGCTCCAAGTTAAATATTGCCATTACAAAAAAAAAATAGCTGCGCTCCGGCTCTAATATTCAGATAAATTTGATTTGCAACATTCTCTCAGCTCTAACTTCAAAGTACTGCATTCATCATTAGCGAAAATGCGCTTATTGGGTACGGCCACCTTCACAAGAGGGGCTTAACTTAACCTTTGTACCGTGTCGCATTAAACGTCATGTTAAACTGTCATATGAAGCTGTCAAACGAGTGTGAAAACGACAAGGTACTTAGGTGTTCAGCAAGGCCGACTGTACTAACTCGCTCTACTTAGAAACGTTTGCACTTAGCGCTAAATATTACTGTGTTAGAGTTGGTGATAAAATCATGTCTAACAAGTGAAACCAAAGATTTTTCAAAAAACCCAACTGCTTTTTTGCAAATATTATAGTCTATGTCACTCCTACGATTATGAGGAATTCAACGACACCTCATACGTCGAAATCCGTCAAACGGTTTAGGCTACAGGGCGTGTCAAAGAATAAGACATACACACATACATACTTACATACGCTCGAAAAACATAACCCTCCTCTCCTTCGGCAGTTGGGTAATAACCAATGATTTCTATCAAATCCACCCTCTTATTTGTATGTAACATCCGTCATATTATAATTTTTTTATACAAAAGGTAGCCTATGCCTATGTCACCCAGAGGATAATTACGAACAGTTGACATTTCAAACTTTCGGTTAATTTTAAGTGCGATAATCTCCCGATTCTTGGTCAGCACAACTTTCTCGACCTGCTGCCATGCATTTTTCACCTCACTAGCTTGGAAAGGGCTTTTTGTATGTTTGTTAACTATTGAGAGAATCGCTTTTTATCCACATGTGAAGAAAGTAGACGTAGAACGTTGAAAGTACTATGACGTAGAACGTTAAATGTTTATTTTAGTTTTTTGTAGGTATATTTTATGACATATTTTTTAAACTTTTTAAAAAAAAAATTAAACTTTTTTTAAACTTTATTATACTTTTTTTTACCCTTTTTCTTATTTTCCTTGCTGTAGTGAGGTGAAAAGATTTATGTTATACACGGGTGAAAAGTTATTTTACGTCTCGTGTGTTGAAACACTCGCTACGCTCAGGATTCTATTTTTGAACCACTCGCCTCGCTCGTGGTCAATCATAGATTCCTTTCGCTAGCTCGTGTTTCAAATGAACACTCGCAGGTAAAATACAACTTTCCCCCCTTGTATAACAAATAACTATTATCGTGTTGTCATGAGAAGTAGTGTATTGGGAGCGACTACTACTTGGCCAGCAATCCCTATTTTCCCGGCCTCTGCAGTAAAGTGCTATTTCTCAAACATGCAATGAAATATTCTCTTTGCGTTCTTTATAATAGACTCGGAAGTATCCTTTTTCGGGCGCAGCATCTCGAGGCGGCCTGAAAGGGGATTTCATACAATTTTTCAGGCCTAGGCCTGCAAAGTAACTTTTTAATTTTCATTTCACTATTTGTGGCACAGCATCACGGCATTCAGCCATGAAAATTAGTTTGATTTGAGGATTTTTAGGGTTCCGTACTCAAAGAGTAAAACGGGACCCTATTACTGAGTCTTCGCTGTCCGTCCGTCTGTCTGTCACCAGGCTGTATCTCAAGAACCGTGATAGCTAGAGAGTTGAAATTTTCACAGATTATGTATTTCTGTTGCCGCTATAACAACGAATACTAAAAACAAAAAAAAAAAATTTAAGGGGGGCTCCCATACAAAAAACGTGATTTTTTGCCGTTTTTATAGATAATCTGTCACCAGGCTGTATCTCAAGAACAGTGATAGCTAGAGAGTTGAAATTTTCACAGATTATGTATTTCTGTTGCCGCTATAACAACAAATACTAAAAACAAAATAAAACATTTTTTTAAGGGGGGCTCCCATACAACAAACGTGATTTTTTTGCCGTTTTTATATATAATGGAACGGAACCCTTCGTGCGCGAGTCCAACTCGCACTTGGCCGGTTTTTATTTTATTTATTTATTTCATTGCATGTTTGAGAAAAGCACTATACATGCCTCGGCGTGAAAACGGATTCCCGGCCTCGTATCTCTATCCGTATCCTAATCCGTCTATACCTACTTAGCCGGAAATCCGTTTTTTCCCGGCCTCTGATGTAATGTACTATTACTCAAGCTTACCCTGTATTTTGGTTTAGATTCTTGGAAGAGCACCTAGCAGACGTGTTCAACGTTGCCTGGGTCAAGTTCGATGTAGAGGAGCGTTTGCTGGCCGCCCAGGCGGAGATGAATGTGGAAGTAGGACAACTAGAAGGTAAGTCCAACACTTGTGTGGTAGGGTAAATCGCCAGTAACTGACCACCGGTCAATAACTGGCCACCTCGTACTAAAAATTAACTCTATTCACTTATAATAGAACTAGCGACCCGCCCCGGCTTCGCACGGGTTTATATCGCCAGTAACTGACCACCGTTCAATAACTGGCCACCTCGTACTAAAAATTAACTCTATTCACTTATAATAGAACTAGCGACCCGCCCCGGCTTCGCACGGGTTTATATCGCCAGTAACTGACCACCGTTCAATAACTGGCCACCTCGTACTAAAAATTAACTCTATTCACTTATAATAGAACTAGCGACCCGCCCCGGCTTCGCACGGGTTTATATCGCCAGTAACTGACCACCGTTCAATAACTGGCCACCTCGTACTAAAAATTAACTCTATTCACTTATAATAGAACTAGCGACCCGCCCCGGCTTCGCACGGGTTTATATCGCCAGTTACTGACCACCGTTCAATAACTGGCCACCTCGTACTAAAAATTAACTCTATTCACTTATAATAGAACTAGCGACCCGCCCCGGCTTCGCACGGGTTTATATCGCCAGTAACTGACCACCGTTCAATAACTGGCCACCTCGTACTAAAAATTAACTCTATTCACTTATAATAGAACTAGCGACCCGCCCCGGCTTCGCACGGGTTTATATCGCCAGTAACTGACCACCGTTCAATAACTGGCCACCTCGTACTAAAAATTAACTCTATTCACTTATAATAGAACTAGCGACCCGCCCCGGCTTCGCACGGGTTTATATCGCCAGTAACTGACCACCGTTCAATAACTGGCCACCTCGTACTAAAAATTAACTCTATTCACTTATAATAGAACTAGCGACCCGCCCCGGCTTCGCACGGGTTTATATCGCCAGTAACTGACCACCGTTCAATAACTGGCCACCTCGTACTAAAAATTAACTCTATTCACTTATAATAGAACTAGCGACCCGCCCCGGCTTCGCACGGGTTTATATCGCCAGTAACTGACCACCGTTCAATAACTGGCCACCTCGTACTAAAAATTAACTCTATTCACTTATAATAGAACTAGCGACCCGCCCCGGCTTCGCACGAGTTTATATCTATATGTATTATACATATAAACCTTCCTCTTGAATCACTCTATCTATTAAAAAAACCGCATCAAAATACGTTGCGTAGTTTTAAAGATCTAAGCATACATAGGGACGGACAGATAGCGGGAAGCTACTTTGTTTTATACTATGTAGTGATTCATCTATACATATAAAACTCTTGCGTTACTGGTCGATTGACAGACAGCGCACAGCCTAAACCGCTAAAGATATAAACAAGAAATTTGGAACATATTTTCTTTTAAGTACGTGGACGTGTTCTAAGAAAGGATTTTTCAAAATTCAACCCTTAAAGGGGTGAAATAGGGGTTGAACCGTTGTATGGACATCGTTCAATTGGAAAGTTATATACTTGAATCTTTGTATAAAGGTTTATTTCTAAAAAGCAAAACAAATTATATAGCGTTGTTATAAAATGGAAACATGTCGTTTTTAAAGTTAGACGTTTAAAACTTCAGTCATAAGCTCCTAATGTCCAGTTAAAAACATTGAAAAGGGCATTTTTTTAAATTCATCCCTTGAAGGGGTTAAGATGGGCGTTGAAAGTGTACATAAGTAATTTGTGATTTTTAATGATAAACTGTGGCTAGAAACATGAAAGCAGGACAGCAGGTTTCTTTTATTTTTATTTAAACTTGCTCCATATAGGAGCTACGGTAGCCTAGTGGTTCAGGCATGCGGCTGTCGTGGGTTCGAATCCCGGCTCGTACCAATGAGTTTTTCGGAACTTATGTACGGAATTACCGTTAGCTTTTCGGTGAAGGAAAACATCGTGAGGAAACCGGTCTAATCCCAATGAGGTCTAGTTTTCCCTCTGGGTTGGAAGGTCAGATGGCATCGCTTTCGTAAAACTAGTGCCTATGCCAAATCTTGGGATTAGGTGTCAAAGCGGACCCCGGGCTCCTTTAGGGGCACAACCGGGAATAATAACGCTAGGGGGATGATGAAACTTGCTCCATAAAGGGGTGAAATAGGAGTTGTGACGATAAGGCGTTCATTTAAAAATTTAGAAATTAAATTTCGTATATACCTTCTTTATATATAAACCAGATAACATAGCGTTTTCATCAAAATTCATTCCCTAGGGGGTGGAAAGACTATATGGAAAACATAATTTAATTTATTTATTTATTTCAGACTCAGGGTCCATATAAATGTTAGTGCTTAGGTAGGTAATTACAATACACATACTTACTTACAAACTACAGGTTAGTACAAATTATACATTAAAAACAAACAAGAAAAGGAATATAGCAATGTCAATATAAAAAAATAATACATAATAATAATATTTCTGCGAATGTCAATTTGTTTATATATAAAAAAATTAAACATTCTTGAACAATTACTTTTATTATTTAATGTCAAATATTTTAGGCCTATCACCCATGTGAATGGAGTTCCAGTGCCTCACTACAGGGCAGTCGAACCTGTCCAGCACATAATATGGGAGATGAAACTTTGCGCACGGGCTCTTTTTTAACCCCCAACGCAAAAGTAGGGGTGTTATAAGTTTGACGTGTCTGTGTGTCTGTCTGTGGCATCGTAGCTGCTAAACGGATGGGCCGATTTAAATGCGGTTTTTTTTTTGGTCTGGAAGCTGACTCTTAACAACGTTTCATCAAAATCGGTTCAGCCGTTTTTGAGATATTGAACTTTGAAATGAAGATATCGGGGTTCTTTCAACTTTTACAAGTTGTAGCTATAAAGTGTCCGAAGTTCTAAATAAATAATAAATAAATATTACGGGACAATCTTACACAAATCAACCTAGGCCCACGGTAAGCTCAGTAAGGCCTGTGTTGTGGGTACTAGGCGATGATATATATAATAGATACATACATATAGATACTTATATACATATATAACATCCATAACTCAGGAACAAATATTCGTGATAAATACACAAATAAATGCCCTGACCGGGATTCGAACCCGGGACCTCCAGCTTCGTAGGCAGAGTCACTACCCACTGGGCTACGGAGGCCGTTCTAAGCTAATGCTGTCCCTTTTTCGCAAAACGCGCCTTCATATGAAACGATTGTCATTTAATATGACGGTTGAGAACTGTTACGTCATGAGTCTCGAGCGTTTTCTCTCTCTAACAAGTAACCCTTCCTCTCCCAGCGACCCACATGTGGGTCATACGGTAGGTCCCACATGTGGGTAATTTTTATTACCCTGGAATCCAATGACCCACATGTGGGTCATGATTTATTTTTTAATTTGAACCATATATACAAAATACTCCAGGGTTCATTTTCGAGGTCTGACTGCTGGACCAATGGGACCACACATGCCGACATACATGTGGGTCGTTGGAATTCCAGGCCTTCCAGCATCAGATTGCAGGGAGAGGAAGGGAAAACGGTTGGAGCTGATAATTTTTTGAGATATTTTAATGCGATTTTTGGCATTAAGTATATTATTTTACGTTTTTTCTCTTGGTGTAATAAAAAAAATATCGTCCCCATCCCTAGGAAGGCCTAGGCTATTATATTTTAGCCAAATAAAAGATAAAGCTGATGTCGAGTCATATGAGGAAGTCAAGAGGCTGGCAACAGAGAAAAGTGGCGGTTACTCCACCGACAAGAGCAAGACTCTTAAGTGATGATGATGGTGATCCCTATTCTTAATGTTTCAGAGGAATGCAAGGAGATAGACGCCATGTTGAACGAGTGCCAAAGGGAAACGGATAAGCTTCGGAACGATCTGTACACCAGGTTTGCTGAGGATCGGAGGGAGCTTCCTGCGATCACGATATGTGACACGCCTACTAACCAGGTGCGTTATACTAGTTTATCTACACCCATATCATAAATCCTCTATAATGTGTTCGGAAACCATACATAATGACCACCATTATTGCAACCAGAAACGTAACATCAGCGTTTTATCTGTGCCAGTGTTATTATAATGTATGAAAAATCATAATAACATCGACAATTGATGTTATTATGGAAATCAGGTCCGGTGTTGGGGTCGTGCAGCGTGATGTAGTTGGTCATGATTTGAAATCTAGTCGGCCATGGTGGTGCAATACAGGTTATTCTAATGGTTCCTGAACACATCATTGAGGATTTATAACATGTGGTTACACATAGTGTATGTAACTGTACATAATTAGGCATTAAAACACTCGTGTGATGTTATTATGACCCACACTCGTGTTTAATGCCCCTCATTATGTACAGTCACATAAACTACTATTATCTACACCCATAGATAGATAGATAGATAGATTCATTTATTTCATTTTGAAAATTTACATGTCATTTTTATAAGTTAAAATAGCATGAATTCACAAAAAGATCGTCAGAGTGTATAAGAATAACAATAATATAAATAGTCAAATACAAATAAATCAAAACAAAGAGCAAAATTAAAACAAACAAAACAATCATAATATTAAAAAGGTACAATGTCAAGGAAGTAAATTGTTTAAATGTCAAATTATTAATAAAAGCTAGGGCATCCTAGATATAAATTGTCAAAAGTGGAAAAAATATATATCTATACAAAATTCATATTAAAATAATAATTTCATTTTAAAACTAAACATGGCATTAAATAAAGATACAATACAATTTACAATGTCTGTTCGTTGTATTCCTTTATGGAATACAACGATTTTGATAATAAAAGTTCCTTTAGTCGGCGTTCAAATATGTCGTTTGAGGTCTCATTTTTTATAGTGGCGGGTAGGCGCTCGTACATCGACGGGCCTGCCACGCGCGGGCTCCTATCGAGCAGCGCGAGTCGCCGCGATACAAGCAATAATCGCCCCGTCTGACGGGTGATTCTGCCAGGCATATTCATTCGCTTAAATAAGTGAATGTTTCGACGCGTGAACATAATTACTTCAAATACGTATAGTGAATAATGTGTCATCATCTTGTACTGTTTAATAGTACATTACTTACCTAGGGCGGTTAAACAAAGAATGTCTCAGATCGCAGGTATTTGGCGCCCGAGCCGAAGGCAAGGGCGATAAATATGCGCTCTGAGGCTTTCTTTATTACCGCCCGTGGTGAGTACAAAATTTTACGTCTCTATCTGGCCAGGAAGTGGGGTTTTCCGCACGCATAGCGTGCGGTAATTCCCACTTTATGGCCAGGTATGACGTAAATAGTTTTATAATTTACCCCTGCCAATATACGTAGGGCTCGTTTTTGTAGTTTGAATACTCTATCAGAGTTTGTTGAGTTCCCGTACAAAATAATACCGTAGGACATTAGTGAATAGAAGTATGCATAGTAGATCTGAAGTAGTGCGTCACAGGAGACAATTGGCTTTAGTTTGCGCAGTGCAAATACAGCACTGCCCAATCTTTCACACAAGTTGTCTACATGTTCTTTCCACTTCAGCCTGGCGTCAATAGTAAATCCGAGGAACTTGCAAGAGTCACAGTGGGGTATCGGACCCTGTACTAGTGGAATGTGCGTAGTGTTTCCGGCTGAGAACAACATCACGTTGGATTTTGACACATTGAGTATGAGGCCGTTTGCCGAGAACCACTCGTGAAGTTGGGTACACGTTTTTGTTACCTTTTGCTCAAGTTGTGAGTACGTGTGAGCGGTTACTACAACGGTGGTGTCATCGGCAAACAACACCATAGTACCTTCGGTTACAGAGGAAGGGAGGTCATTGACAAAAATTAAAAACAAGGTATTTCCAAGCGAAGAGCCCTGTGGAATTCCATACTCGAGTACACCCGCCTCAGATTTTAAGATTTTTCCCTCCATTTTGACCTCAACCGTCTGCCGCCTATTTTGTAGGAACGATGTGAGTAATCTTTGAGTGTTATCCATTATTCCATAATGCCCTATCTTTTTTAATAACAACTCGTGATTAATCACATCGAACGCTTTCGAAAGGTCGCAGAATACCCCTGCAGCCTTTTGTTTCGCATCCAACGCCGTTGTCACGCAATCGTATATCTGATATGCAGCTGTTGTGGTACATCTATTTTTTCGATAGGCAAACTGTCTGTCCGTCAGTAAGTTGTTTGTCTCATATCATAATAACAGCGATAATCGATGTTATTATGATGACCTATTTATTGATTTAAACTTTTTAATTTATTTATGACGAACTATATGGCTACGAATTAAAAATATTGTTTGTTTCAGTGGTCTGGCTTGGAAGAAGGCGTGCAGACGCTGCCACCAACACCCGAAGTTAGAGAGGTACTAAGATTATGCTCTTTAGTTTTATTTTAGCCTTTTTTTAACCCCTGACGCAAAAAGAGGGGTGTTATAGGTTTGACGTGTATGTGTGTGACAACAAAGTGCTTGCCTTACAACTGGTTTATTACTGACTAATTCATGACATGGACATGACAGGCTGTCTGTGTGTGTGTGTGTCTGTCTATGGAATCGTAGCTTCTAAACGAATGGACCTATTTGGATGCGTTTTTTTTTATCGGTAAGCTGATGTGATCGAGATGGTTCTTAGCTACGTTTCATCAGTATCGGTTCAGCTGTTTTTGAGATATTGAACTGTGAAATGAAAGTTGGGGGTTTTTCAACTTTGCTGAGTTGTAGTTAGTCAGTTGAGTCAGATTATCTAATCCCAAGTTATAAAGACCCAACCCATAAGGACATTCCTTCCACCTCCTTATTGGTTTTTCCTGCCTGTCGGCGTACAGTCGCCATCACATACATCGGTATACTATAATATCAAAAATATCGGCACATGCACCCTAATGCCTTAAAAATTGAGTTGTGTTCCGATGTTTGTGAGCTGCTTGTTTGCTCCGATGTATGTGATGGCGACTGTACAGATCGAACCTTTAGCACTCATGCGCACGGAATAGGGAACATTACGCAAAACTCTTCGTAGGTGGCGACACTAGCAGCGTTGACATTGTATCTCGTTCCCACTTGCGGTATTGTCTATGCAAGCATCCTTGTCACTCATTTGACAATCAATTGTGCATGTGTGTGTGAATCCCTATATATTTCTATCATCTTCATCATATCAGCCGAAAGACGTCCACTGCTGGACACAGGCCTCCCCCAAAGAGTGCCAAAATGACCGGTCCTGCGCCACCCGCATCCAGCGGACTCCCGCGACCTTTACCAGGTCATCAGTCCACCTTGTGGGGGGGCTACCCACGCCGCGCCTTCCGGTACGTGGTCGCCACTCTAGAACCTTTCCGCCCCAGCGGCCATCGGTTCTACGTGCAATGTGCCCCGCCCACTGCCACTTAAGTTTAGCGATTCGGAGGGCTATATCGGTTACCTTGGTTCTGCTGCAGATAACCTCATTTCTGATGCGATCACGCAGAGAAACTCCCAACATAGCCCTCTCCATTGCCCTTTGGGTGACTTTGAGCCTTCTTATGAGATATTTCTATACTGGTTTACTATTAGTGGTAGTGCTGCCTCTGGCGGCAGAACATTGCAGTAATGTTCCCTATAACAAACCATTGGAAGTGGTGAGTGGGCGTTCCCGTGTCGCCAAACATGAGCTTAAATTAGCTCACTTCTTGCACAGATTTTAAGTAAAAAATTATGAAAGACACCTAATGATCATTTTAAAATACTTATTCAACGATACCCCACATTACATAGTTCGTCGACTTATTTTTTTTCTTTTATACAATTTGGCGTCTGCTGGCCGCATGGACGTAGGGTTAACCATATTGTCAGTCACATATCAACCGCGGGCGGCGAATGACATGAGTAAAATATGAAAAAAAATATGTTTATTAACGGAAAATGTGTCTCATAGAGGAATTTCCTATCATCGATATAGATTATTTTAGAATATATAGAAATAATTCAATTTTCAATTTCTCAAACACAATTTGCGCCAGAAGTCACGGAAATATCAGTTCTATTTCTCTAATATTAGGTTCATAATCCTGCGTATTTTTTCGCTATTCTGAACGTTCCGAGGTTCGCTACTCAAATGCTGTGGCTATGGTCGATAATTGTTACGATTAATTTAAAACTTGACATTTAATCTTTTTTTAATTTTATGAACATAAGTAATATGTAAATTATATGTCATATTAAATAAAAGAATTTTTCTACTCCTGTACCGTTATCTGTCATTTATATAGGCTGTAGCTCAAATACAATGACACCACTAATAAGTCGTGGAAAAACTCTATGCTCTATGGCCCAAAAACGCACTGTTTAGCGTACTTTTTTGGTTCATACATTTTTCATAAAAGCACGGTTTAACTTTTTTTTAATCGGCTGCTATATTGCAGTGGTGCCAACTTCATAAACAAATATTTCGAAATAAAAATATTTATTTACGATTTAACATTTGTACCTACATTATGAATTATTTACTACAATAATAATAAATCATAATCTATTGTGTGTTAAATTACAGGTTTTATAAATTCTTGGTATTATTTATAAAAATAAACAGTTCGAATTCGGTCCGGGTCCGGATTTGGTTTGGTTCGGATGGCAAGTGCAAACAAATTAAAAACAAAACAAACCATAAGCAAGAGCTGTCACATTTCCGATTTCCCACCAAAATACAGTTCAAAATTAAAAGACGAAAGATGATAAACTATTAGTCCTAAACTATTAAGATTTTATTCGTGTTTGTGAAGACAAAAGTGTACGTTCCTTTTAAAATGGTCGAAGAAATTAATAACTGCACTCCTGAAGAAATTGCGCGAGTAGCAAAAGTACGAATAGAAAACTTGCTGCCTGAAAAGTTTAACTATTCTGTAGTCTGCTATCACAGATAACCTCCGCTATCTGTGTCTGCTATTTATTTAAAATTTGTCGTAGAAAAAGTATTGTATGCAACGGTGTATAACTGGTCTAAAAACGCTCGTGGCGTCTTTAATTGCGATGCTCGCCAAGGCTCGCATCGCAACCCACGCCACTCGCCTTTTAAGACCCTTCTTATACAACAGTTGCATAAAATACTATATTATAGTCTTCCCAAAGACCCAAATAATAAGGAAATAGTATTTTATGCAACTGTTTTATAAGAAGGGTCTTAAAAAGCGAGCGTGAGTTGCGATGCGAGCCCTGGCGAGCATCGCAATTAAAGACGCCACGAGCGTTTTTAGACCAGTTATACACCGTTGAATATAATACTTTTTCTACGACAAATTTTAAATAAATAGCAGACTACAAAATAGTTAGCCTTTTCGGGCAGCAAGTTTTCTATTCGTACTTTTGCTACTCACGCAATTTCTTCAGGAGTGCAGTTATTAATTTCTTCGACCATTTTAAAAGGAACGTACACTTATATCTTCACAAACACGAATAAAATCTTAATATTCTAGGACTAACAGTTTATCATCTTTCATCTTTTCATTTTGAACTGTATATATTTTGGTGGGAAATCGAAAATGTGACACTTCTTGTTTATGGTTTGTTTTGTTTGCATTTGCCATCCAAACCAAACCCGGACCCGGACCGAATTCAAACTGTTTATTTTCATAAATAATACCAAGATATTATAAAACATTTAATTTAACACACGATAGATGATGATTTATTATTATTGCAGTAAATAATTTATAATATACAAATGTTAAATCGTAAATAAATACTTTTATTTCGAAATATTTGTTTATGAAGTTGGCACCACTGCAATATAGCGGCCGATTTAAAAAAGTTAAACAATGCTTTTATGAAAAATTTATGAACCAAAAAAGTACTCTAAACAGTGCGTTTTTGGGCCATAGAGCATAGAGTTTTTCGACGACTTATTAGTGGTGTCATTGTATTTGAGCTACAGCCTATATAAATGACAGATAACGGTACAGGAGTAGAAAAAGTGTTTAATTGCAATTACATTCATAAAAATAGTAGCTACATTATTGCATAGGCCGGGGAATAGCAATTCGTGGATATGTTCAATACGGGTGTAGACGCTAAATAAAATAATCAATAATGTTGCATTTTCTCCTAAAAGGATTAAAAATGTAGTCAAATGGAGAAAAAAAGCAACGCAAGAGGTTAAATAATCACAAAGTTATAAGCGTCCAAAGTTTTAAGTTCTGTCCCTTTTCCGCAAAACGCACCTTCCTGTGAAACTATTGTCATTTACTATGACGCTAGACGATCGTGACGTCACGATCCCGGAGCGCTTTCTCTCTCTAACAGGCAACATTGAAACGGTTGCAGCTTCGTAATTTTTTGAGATATTCGAATGGGATTTTCGTCACTAGGCATATTTTTTTGCCTTCTTTCTTTTGAAGTAATAATAAATTTTAAGTCTACACCCCTATTATTTCCAAATTTGTATTTTTTTCCATACAAGTTGTCAGTTCATTGCCTGGACTAAGGGTTCTACGGTGGCCTAGGAAACTAATTGGTTGACTGTACATGTCCCCCACAAGGTGGACTGATGACCTGGTAAAGGTCGCGGGAGTCCGCTGGATGCGGGTGGCGCAGGACCGGTCATTTTGGCACTATTTGGGGGACGCCTATGTCCAGCAGTGGACGTCTTTAGGCTGATATGATATGATGATGATGATGACATGTCCGATGGGATAACGGCAAGGGAATGACGAGTGTGTGGTTTGTTCGCAGTCGCGTGCGCGCTCCGTGAAGCGACGCGCGGCGCCGGCGCCCGAGCCGCCCGCCAAGCGCCCCGCCATCCCGCTCGGGTATGCGCCGCTGGACAACGAAGCTAAGCCGGCGGTAAGTGCCCCTTTACGGCCAGTTGCATCAACTTAACTTTACAGACGGACCCCTTAACCCGCCGCCATCCCGCTCGGGTATGCGCCGCTGGACAACGAAGCTAAGCCGGCGGTAAGTGCCCCTTTACGGCCAGTTGCATCAACTTAACTTTACAGACGGACCCCTTAACCCGCCGCCATCCCGCTCGGGTATGCGCCGCTGGACAACGAAGCTAAGCCGGCGGTAAGTGCCCCTTTACGGCCAGTTGCATCAACTTAACTTTACAGACGGACCCCTTAACCCGCCGCCATCCCGCTCGGGTATGCGCCGCTGGACAACGAAGCTAAGCCGGCGGTAAGTGCCCCTTTACGGCTAGTTGCATCAACTTAACTTTACAGACGGGCCCCTGAACCAGCCGCCATTCCGCTCGGGTATGCCCCGCTGGACAACGAAGCTAAGCCGGCGGTAAGTGCTTCTTTACGGCTAGTTGCATCAACTTAACTTTACAGACGGGCCCCTGAACCCGCCGCCATTCCGCTCGGGTATGCCCCGCTGGACAACGAAGCTAAGCCGGCGGTAAGTGCCCCTTTACGGCCAGTTGCATCAACTTAACTTTACAGACGGGCCCCTGAACCAGCCGCCATTCCGCTCGGGTATGCCCCGCTGGACAACGAAGCTAAGCCGGCGGTAAGTGCCCCTTTACGGCCAGTTGCATCAACTTAACTTTACATACGGGCCCCTGAACCAGCCGCCATTCCGCTCGGGTATGCCCCGCTGGACAACGACAGACAAGTTAAACCAGCGGTGAGTGGGCCCTTACGGCGAGTTGCATCAACTTAAGGGGCTCACAGCTTCCAATTACCTTCGATCTGTTACTGTCCGTTTTTTGTGTTTTTTTATGGCTTATCGTATTAACATACGGGCGGCATACGAAAGGGGCTGCGGATATGAAACATAACAAAAATATTTCATTGCATGGGGGCGGCGAATTTCCGGTCGGCCCCGAGTGGAGTAAATCTACGCCATGCCACTGTAGCACTATGACATTGCCAATTAAATAAAAGCTTGAAAAAATAAATTTAATTAGGATGGGAGCGTTTATTATTTGGAGAAGTATCTCATTTTTTATCGTAATTTATTAGTAACCTATTTTATTTTTAACAGGAACCGAAACCCGGTCCATCCGCAGAAGTGGCACCGCCAAATGATGACGATGTAAGTTCTTTTTAATTAATTTTAAAGGCATTTGTTCCGTATTTCTATGTGTCCAAATCGCTTGGTTAAAATTAGTGTCCGACCGGAACATGTTTTTTGGCCGAAACCGAAACCGAAGGTTCGGTTTTGATTATAGTTTCGGCCAAAACCGAAACCGAATCTCATATAAATGTGATTAAAACGTTGAATAAAAAAACCGGCCAAGTGCGAGTCGGACTCGCGCACGGTGGGTTCCGTACCATTATCTATAAAAAAAACTATTTTATTCTGTGTTTTTAGTATTTGTTGTTATAGCGGCAACAGAAATACATCATCTGTGATAATTTCAGCTGGAACTATCACGGTATCAGTGAGATACAGTCTGGTGACAGACAGACGGACGGACGGACGGACGGACAGACGGACAGGACAGCGGAGTCTTAGTAATAGGGTCATGTTTTACTCTTTGAGTAGAACCCTAAAAAATAATGGGTCGTTATTTCCAGATAAATGAATATTTAAACATCTCGTTTTAAAACCTGCTTATGCTCGGCTTCATGTGGTTTTGATAATGTTGTTTTAGACCGTGCACGGTTTTTTTTTGTAGGTAGGGTTTTTGCTACCGAGTGAAAACGGCTTGTTACAGACTTTACAGATAGCTTTCGATATATCAGCTGTGCTCTTCTCGAAAAATTCCCAAATCGGATTTATTTTTCTTTTGTGACATTTTTTATCTAAAATAATAAAATAACTTATTTAATACCATACCACGGACACACTTAAAATTATCAATTAAACAAAATATGTCAAATTTTACGTTTTAATTTATCTAAGTAGATCTTGAGAAAGGTGTACTTCATTTTGAAAAGTGCAATTATACAACTACTACGTCTGTCTCCCGTATTCATCATGATACAAGCTTGATCGTATCATAATATCGATTTATCGGAATTATCAATACCAAGACGAACCGTAAGCGTACAAAATCGTCAAAATCCCTACTCATATTGACCTGACCTCATTTGACTTCAAAATTTGATCAAAACTATAAAATTAAATAAAATTTCACGTCAATACTAAAAGAAATGCTTTAAGTTAAATTCATTTACCCTTATGTTGTAACTTTCGGCACGGCCGAAAGGTTTGGATGTTTTTTGGCCGAAACCAAACCTTTAGCTGAAACACGATTTTAGGCCGAAACCGAACCTTCGGTCGGACACTAGTTAAAATTCTATTGTTTTATTTTTTGCCTCAGGAGGATTTGAAATTGTATGCCCTGCATATTAAACACCTCGTAGACTTTGTTTTCCTTCGTTGTCCTTGTATGGAAGCCCTATTTGATGTTCATGTCTCCCCCAGAACGCGGACATCTCCGTGGTGAAGTTATCTGTGGAGTCGGCGCCCGCGGGTCTGCCGCCGCCGGGCGTGGCGACGCGCGTGCCGCTGCGCCCCAACATGCTCGTGTTCGCCATGAGGAACACCTTCGGCGCCTGGCACAAAGTCAGGATCATCGAGGTCCAGCCCAAGCTTGTGAGTATCACATCTCCGTGGTGAAGTTATCTGTGGAGTCGGCGCCCGCGGGTCTGCCGCCGCCGGGCGTGGCGACGCGCGTGCCGCTGCGCCCCAACATGCTCGTGTTCGCCATGAGGAACACCTTCGGCGCCTGGCACAAAGTCAGGATCATCGAGGTCCAGCCCAAGCTTGTGAGTATCACATCTCCGTGGTGAAGTTATCTGTGGAGTCGGCGCCCGCGGGTCTGCCGCCGCCGGGCGTGGCGACGCGCGTGCCGCTGCGCCCCAACATGCTCGTGTTCGCCATGAGGAACACCTTCGGCGCCTGGCACAAAGTCAGGATCATCGAGGTCCAGCCCAAGCTTGTGAGTATCACATCTCCGTGGTGAAGTTATCTGTGGAGTCGGCGCCCGCGGGTCTGCCGCCGCCGGGCGTGGCGACGCGCGTGCCGCTGCGCCCCAACATGCTCGTGTTCGCCATGAGGAACACCTTCGGCGCCTGGCACAAAGTCAGGATCATCGAGGTCCAGCCCAAGCTTGTGAGTATCACATCTCCGTGGTGAAGTTATCTGTGGAGTCGGCGCCCGCGGGTCTGCCGCCGCCGGGCGTGGCGACGCGCGTGCCGCTGCGCCCCAACATGCTCGTGTTCGCCATGAGGAACACCTTCGGCGCCTGGCACAAAGTCAGGATCATCGAGGTCCAGCCCAAGCTTGTGAGTATCACATCTCCGTGGTGAAGTTATCTGTGGAGTCGGCGCCCGCGGGTCTGCCGCCGCCGGGCGTGGCGACGCGCGTGCCGCTGCGCCCCAACATGCTCGTGTTCGCCATGAGGAACACCTTCGGCGCCTGGCACAAAGTCAGGATCATCGAGGTCCAGCCCAAGCTTGTGAGTATCACATCTCCGTGGTGAAGTTATCTGTGGAGTCGGCGCCCGCGGGTCTGCCGCCGCCGGGCGTGGCGACGCGCGTGCCGCTGCGCCCCAACATGCTCGTGTTCGCCATGAGGAACACCTTCGGCGCCTGGCACAAAGTCAGGATCATCGAGGTCCAGCCCAAGCTTGTGAGTATCACATCTCCGTGGTGAAGTTATCTGTGGAGTCGGCGCCCGCGGGTCTGCCGCCTGTAAGGGCGCACAATAAATAAATAAATAAATAAATATTTGCAGACAATCTTACACAATGATACAAGGAAAAACTTAAATTAAAGTTATAATTGTTATAAATCATTAAAAACAGAATTAAAAGTTTAAAATTGACGTTAATTTAATAGTATTAAATTACAATTTATAATCTCAGAATTACTTATTACAATAACATTACTACAACATTTAAATATCACAATTTATCATCATTTAAGAATTCTTCAGTAGAATAATAACATTTGTCAATTAGACATTTTATTCGTTTATTTTTAAATATAATGTCACGAGTTTCTTGTTTAATCGATTCTAGGACTTTGGTAGTAATTAAATACATTTATAATGAGATTTTTTCTGTACATCGCTAAATTCGTTGTTGATAGTATAGGCGAAGAAAATTTGATCCAAAAAAGACGTTTTGAGGAATTAATTCCCATAAAGCTGGAAATCGTTTTAATACCTTAATTTGGTCCTAAATGCATATAATCCAAGTTTGCACCATCCCAGGAGGTGTGCTAAACTTTTGGGAGCCCAACAACCGCGAATTTTTTGCTCTTTTTTCAGTTATTTGCATATAGCACAAAAACGGTACGTCGGATGGAAAATGTATTCGAAACAATATTAAAGAGGGTCAAATTCTGCGTCGAATGAATATCTAAAACTTCAAATTTGATTCAGTGGTATGGTCGAAATCAAAGGTCTAATAAGGTAAGGAACTGGGAAAAGGGGTCTAGCAGGCTAAGCTACTGAGAGTTGCCCCCGACGAGGGATTTGATGATTCTTTTAGGGGGTGTACTGGCAGGTCTTAAGAACACTCCATGCTTAATATCAGTCCACGATCTTCTTTTGTTTTCGAGTAATTTAGGATAATATAAAAAAAACACGTCATTTTAAGTGTCATAGTAGGTAAACTGTTCAAGATAGAGTAATCAAACAAAATGCTCTTGAATAAAAATAGAATAGGCTATAAAGTGCATATATTCAATCAACACCATGTCCTTAAACTTCCTTTAAAAAAATCTTCTTTTCATTTTGTTTTATTATTTTTTGACACCTTTTGCACAGTCCAACAAACTTTCCATCCGGAAGTAATTATATAGATTTAAATAAAGATTGAATTGTTTTTTTATTATAATTTATCTTGAATATTATAGAGCCAATGTAAATGAACCAAAATAAAAATAAAACCATTTATTAATATGTTTTCTTACTTTTCAGAAGCTTGTTAAGTTATAATTTTTTTGATGTCTGAAATTTTGTTCGATTTTGTCGCTAGGTAACTAATTAATTGACAATATATCCATTACTTAAAAAAAATCTGCTATTATAAATTATTTCCAAATTTGACATTTTTTCCATACAAGTTGTCAGTTCATTGCCTGGACTATAGTGGGCATTAGTGGCTTGTCACGATATTTTTCTTGTAGGTGTACCACTGACCTGTATTATTTACACACTGGACTGGCTGCTGTCACAATATTTTTGTGCCTATTTGAGTGTCGCCATTTTGGCGCTGTAGGCAGATACGAGTGTCCATGGAAATAAAATTAGTGATGTTCGAAGTCAACTGTGGTAATGATAATATAGCGATGATATTAATGTACATTTTGGTACATTTACATTAAGTTTACCTTGCAGACATTCACACATCTTAGGGAACACTATGATAAATTCATAATTAACTCAAAAATATTGCTAGAGAAAAAAACAATTTTGTTACAAATTTGTGTCGGGTACGTTACACAGTTTTTTCGAAATATCTCGAATTTGAATACTCTCCGAGTAACAATTTAAGTGTAGATAGGTTATAAAATGTGGTAGGAATTTATAATACCTATCATCATCACAGGCCTTTGCGTCTATTCCAGACGATTTAAACATTGCCCTGGAGACATCGTTTTTGGTGACTGTAGAGGCCAATACGCGACCGGCATGATCTTTCACATTTCTGGCAGACGAAATTCCTGCCAGGGGCTCTTGTTTCAGCTTGTTGTCTACGCAACCTTCTATTGGCCAGTGTCTCGAACCAGGTTCCATCGCACAACGCTCTGCCGTCCACAACGCGTTTGCCTATAGAAACACGCTTTTACCCATTCAAAGATAAGAAATTCGCGTAACGCGCCAAGTACAGCAGCGGTAGCTTATACAAAATAAAAAATACAAATACTTCTCACATTTTTATTTTGAAAAATATACATTCACATCACAGCCAATATACATTGTAATATTTTTAGTGTATCAAAAATATAGCGTTGTTTGTTTGAAAACATGAAAAATAAGGTTTGTTTACGTTTGGAACAAAGATAATCTGTTTCTTTTGGGGTCCAGTTCAAGGCATTCATATTTTGTAACCACATGTTTCTTAGCGTCAACTCGGAAGTAAATCTGCAAAAACAATTAATTACTAGATCTATATATTATTGTGTATTGATAATGAGAAACAACAAAAAAAATTACTAAAACCGACAATTTTTCTGCATACGTATTATAAGACTCAAATTTCAGTCGTCGATTAAATTGACCTCGCATAGTATAATGGCTAACCCATGTTTCATTTTTTTTATTCTACCCATGTTTATTGACAGAAGCAGTCTAGTTTTAAGAGTAGATAATACTACCACAATGCCGAAAAACGGTTATAGAACAACTACTGAATCAACTTGAGCTAAATCAACTTTTGCTATTGAATATCGACATTTTATCGATAAGAATTTGTCAATCACTAGTGCATTTTAAACAAAACATTTTTTTACATCAATCCGCTCGAAATACCTCGTTTAACCATCATTATATAGATAAGATAACATTACAAACAAATTTCAGATAGTAACCAATGCTTTAGACACAATTTCAGGTCAATTTTGAATAAAAACAACAATTTAATACACATACCTGTGAAATGACGTTTTACTCCCTTTTCTGTAGCGAGTTTTACAAAGCACACATTTCCTCATGTTTATTTAGCTCAACTTTCACAATATGATATGAAATCCCATACCACGAAATAAAATTAAAATACCAACGCTGTTGCAATCTCCTACGGTGGCCATTTGCAATAAACGTCAAAATTGGTTCTCGGGACACTCGCAGTAGCGCTTCAAATTGGCACACAAAATTAGCTGTCATTTGTATGGAACAGCCTGTCCAGTGTGTAATACAGGTCAGTGAGGTGTACCTGTGCAGGCTCGGACAAGAATAGGTCTACGGTCTCCCCCGCCTGTCGTAGAAGGCGACTAAAGGGGGTCATCGGGGTCGCAGTGTTTCTGGCGGGGGCCGGGGCACTCACCTAAAAACCCCAGGGAAGGCGACCATCATCATCCTAGGACGAGCCAAATGTGGCGAGGCGCGAGGAGGGCTCCAGTGCGTTCAGTATGAGATCCTGGAGTCCTCCGCATGAGAGCGCAGATGCCGGTGTACCTGTGCAAAAGGTGTCAAAAAATAATAAAACAAAATTAAAAGTAGATTTTTTTAAAGGAAGCTTAAGGACATGGTGTTGATTGAATATATGCACTTTATAGCCTATTCTATTTTTATTCATGTGCATTTTGTTTGGTTACTCTATCTTGAACAGTTTACCTATTATGACACAGATTTTTTTTATATTATCCTAAATTACTCGAAAACAAAAGAAGATCGTAGACTGATATTAAGCATGGAGTGTTCTTAGGACCTGCCAGTACACCCCCTAAAAGAATCATCAAATCCCTCGTCGGGGGCCACTCTCACTAGCTTAGCCTGCTAGACCCCTTTTCCCAGTTTCTTACCTTATTAGACCTTTGATTTCGACTATACCACTGAACTAAATTTGAAGTTTTAGATATTCATTCGACGCAGAATTTGACCCTCTTTAATATTGGTACGAATACATTTTCCGTCGGACGTACCGTTTTTGTGCTACATGCAAAGAACCGAAAAAAAAGCAGAAATTTCGCGGTTATTGGGCTCTCAAAAGTTTAGCACACCTCCTGGGATGGTGCAAACTCGGATTACATGCATTTAGGACCAAATGAAAGTATTAAAACGATTTCCAGCTTTATAGGAATCAATTCTTCGAAGAATTCTAATTTTCTTGGCCTAGTAATAGCTTATTTTTATAAAACATTGAGCAACATAATTTCTCGTCGGTGACACACAACTTTCTATACTCCTATTTGAATTGGGAATGGATGAAAATTTTAGAAGTGCCTGTTTTTTTTTGTGATAGAAATAATCTTACTTTAGCACCAGAAAATAAATCAGGCACTTTTAAAATTTTCATCCATTCCCCATTGTAAACCTAGGAGTAATTGCTCTTCAGATACTAGGTATATAAGTAAACAATGACACATTGTCCTCAGAGCGGCCAATTCACCACGTGCCGCGTCAGGTTCGAGCAGCCGAAGACCATGACGAAGTTGCTACCTGCGCGTTGCCTCGCCTATGAGCACCCGCCGGACGTGCGGCTAACTATCGGTGAGTTGTACGGGCATTTTCGTACAAATAAAAAGATTGGGGACAATCTTACACAAGTCGACCTAGTCCCAAACTAAGCAAAGCTTGTACTATGGGTACTAAGGCTTGTTCACGAAATAAAGTAGCCATAAGAAAATGTAAATAAATCTTGTTTTCACTTCTCATGCTCTAAAAGTTCGTCTTTATGTCGTGCGTAGGCGACATAAAGTCGCTTTTTATGCTCTAGAGCATAAAGTAAAATCTTCGTCGAAGACCAAGGCAATCGCTGCAACAGCCACACGAACATCTTTAACTTCATACAACAACCTCTTTATTTTATTTCGTTTCGTTCGTATTCTAAGACCAAGGCAAAGATACCAACAGCCAAAGTACACAATAAAACTTCATGAAATAAACTTATAATTTGTATTTCGTCTCATTTATTATTTTTTATATTTGTTTATTTTTCAATTTAGTAGATCAGTATAGTATTTAAGCCATAACAACAACTTATAGCATTTACTATATTTACGTGTTGCTGTTTCATTTCCTCGCAATCGAAGTGAAAAGTAGAGTGTACAACTCGTCCATAAAACCCATTTTACACTCGACTTTATATCTATCCTCGCTCGCAAGCTCGCTCGGATGGATAAACGTCTCGAGTAAAATGGTGCGTTTTATGCACTTGTTGTACAATCTACTATTTTCTCACAGCACTTCAAACAAAAAACAGTCAATTATATCACTAAACATTGTAAAAAGAATGTACAATGCAATTTTTTGTAAACACCCTAAGAGTTGGCAAACTGTCTGACTTTCTTTCGAATGCCTGCCATCAGCGTATTTATTGATTTTTTTGTGAACTGACGAGAGGCTGCGTTCCATATTTTTTTGAAATCAGCTTCATTGTCGGCCACTGCCCCCTTCTTGAGCAGGTATCGTTTGATATTTGCCCAATACCTTTCAATCGGGCGAAGTTCTGGGCAATTTGGTGGGTTAATGTTTTTCGCGATATAACTACTATTCTTGTTATCATGCAAATCTAAGGTGGCTTGAGCGTAATGAGCAGAAGCTAAATCAGGCCAAAATATTGGAGGACGTGTATGTTTCCGATATAAGGGCAGAATTCGCTTTTTAATACACTCCTGTGGGTAGACATCTCCGTTTATTGTACCGATAGTGAAAAAGCTCGTACTTTTAAGCCCGCATGAGCAAATAGCTTGCCATACAAGGATTTTTTGGGCGAATTTTTCAAAAGCCACGCTCTTATGTTCTTCTGGAACGTCCTCGCCAGCTGCACACGAGTAAAACTGGGGCCCCGGTAACGTTTTCATGTCTTTTTTTACATATGTTTCGTCATCCATTAAAATGCATCGGTCGTTATTTTGAATTAAAAACTTGTCCAAATCTTTAGCTCGAGATTTCGCTCTTTCAAGCTGGGCAGCAGTCCTTTTCGGCATTTTCTGTTTTTTCCTAGTCTGTAAATTATTTCTCTTTTTGGCGTTTTGTACGTTCCCGACCGAAGTTTTTAACTTTTTGGCTACATCGCGAATAGAGGCCGATGGATTTCGACGGAAAGACGCTACTATGTCCGTGTCCAATTTTGGCTTCACGCAGCCTTTTCTGCGACCGCAACCTGGTAGATCACCCAGAGTATTAAATTCCCTAAACATTTTTATTACTTTTCGTACACCATTTTTAGATAATTGATACCGTTTTGCGAGTTGTCGCATCGCAATACCCTTTTCTGTACAGTAGGATATTATAATTAATTTACGAGTTTTTTCATTTATCCTCGGCATCTTGATTTTATCTAGTCAATGACATATATTATTAAATTTATCTTCAACTTGACAATACATGTGTCAAAACATCATGCATTGGCATAGCAAAAGCTTTCTATATAATTATGAAGGCCCAACTTTTGGTGGCTACTTTATTTCGTGAACAAGCCTTAGAAGACGATAAACATACTTGCTTAAATAAAGACTTAATACATAGAAAGCATCCATGACTCAGGAACAAATATTTGTGCTCATCACACAAATAAATGCCCTATATTATTAAATTTATCTTCAACTTGACAATACATGTGTCAAAATATCATGCATTGGCATAGCAAAAGCTTTCTATATAATTATGAAGGCCCAACTTTTGGTGGCTACTTTATTTCGTGAACAAGCCTTAGAAGACGATAAACATACTTGCTTAAATAAAGACTTAATACATAGAAAGCATCCATGACTCAGGAACAAATATTTGTGCTCATCACACAAATAAATGTCCTTAACGTGGTTTTGAACCCGGGACCTCTGGCTTCGTAGGCAGGGTCACTACCAACTAGCCTACAGACAGAGGTCGTCGCGGCAAACGGCGATATAACGGCTATTCCTTGGGCTGCGTTTTTATAGGATAATAATTTTATTTAAATTATGATACATTTTAACAATTTTATTTTCCCTTTATTATTTATATTACTCTTAATCAATATATATTTTGTATTAATACAATAAAAGTCATAATAATAGATAAGTTTACAAGTCAATAAAAATAACTTAACAATTATGATTGGGCAAACTTAAAACTGATATGAGATCACAAATTAAGATATATTGCATGAAATGTTATTAAGAATTACTTACAGTACCTAGTTTTTAAATACCTATTCAAGATATTTTTACGGGCACAATGTAATAAAAAAATACATTATTAAAATTGACAATAAGAATTACTTACAGTAGTTTTTAAATATTCAAGATATAAATTGGCATTAAGCCCGCCTTTTATATGGTAAGTTCTTATTTTGTGCAATAAAGGTTAAAGAAAGAAATTTGGTTAAATATAATCATGAGATTAACATTGTTATTGCCAGGAACCTAGGACTAAGGTTGAAAAGTAGAATAAATGCCAAACTAGTTCTAAGTTCTAACCTTACCTTCTTTCACAGGTACTCGAGTGGTGGCTCTGTTCAAAGACCACCGCGTCAACACAGAAAAAAAAGAAGAAGGGGCTAAGAAGGAGGCCTACTACTCTGGTATCGTGGCCGAGATACCTAACCCTGTGAACAGTTTCAGGTAAGGAATAGTGTACATTACATCAGAGGCCGGGAAAACACCGGCCTCGTATCTCTATCCGTATAAACCTACCTGGCCGGAAATCCGTTTTCACGCCGAGGCATGTATAGTGCTTTTCTCAAACATGCAATGAAATAAATAAATAAAAACTCCTCAAATCAAACTAATTTTCATGGCTGAATGCCGTGATGCTATGCCACAAATAGTGGAATGAAAATTTAAAAAAAATTTCTTCCTGGCCTAGGCCTTCAATTTCGTATGAAATTCCTTTACAGTTCTCTCGAGTTGGTCCGCCCGAAACGTGATACTTTGAAGCCTGATATAACCCACGTAATGACATTTCGTTGCATGTTTGAGAAAATGAATATATTGGTTTCCTTGAAACATCGTGGTGTACAATACATGTTTAAGCATTATGTGGGATGCAAAAACATTACTTTCGTATTAGATTCGATATCGTTTTTGATACATTATTTATCACAGAATTATGCTCTTATTCATACACTACTTGTTCGGGCCGATCGTCGGTCCGCCCGTGAACGGTACCATAGTGTACGGGCGTTCAGTATGTGGTTTTGAAGGTGACATTTGAGCTGTCACATTTTTGCTTGTAATATTTTGGACACCACGTCGGAGAGCGTGCTCCTTTTTTTTGTTGTAATAACTCGCTTTGCCAACACACAGTATTCGAGTTTTGTTTGGATAATTGGTTTGATAAGGCACACGGCTGCCCGAGCGTTTTGTTTGGATATTTGGTGGAAAACAGTGCAGACAATTGGTGAATTTGTGCTGTGAGCTGTGACGGAACCGCGCATGGCTGGCATGTCCCGCGGAGCCCCGGCAGCGACCACATGAGACCTTTTAACTTGACTTTGACTGGACATTTGACGGCTAACAGACAGACTTGACAAAATATCGTGTCGCCGGTAATCCAGTAAGTATAAAAGGTTTGACATTTTGATTGCCATTATTGGCACTATATGACCCGCGATTCGCGTGACAAAATCAGTCCGTAGCATTAGGCGACGGACTGGACACTACTATTTAACTACATATTAGCTAAACGAATTATATAAATTTATTCATGTCAACATAATAAAACAATAAACTTAAGACTACCTTAAGCCTAGTCAAACAGTCCCCCTCGAGTCGTCCCTGGCGCAAAGGTTCCCATAACACTAGCCGCGTTGCCACGTTGAATGGCGATGGACAACCTTTGCACCAGGTACGACCCCACGCGGGCGTCAGATCCCCTCTCCCTTATTCGTCGATTTTACTTAGTTTAGTTAAAATCCCATTGAAATGTATGGGTTTCTCTGTCACAATAACATCTGTTTGTGAGAACACACTTTTTTGACACCAAAAGCTTGTTAAAGCGTATGAATAGCCCTTCCTGCTGATGGTATCGTTTCTGAACGCAATCGGTCAGGTGACAAAAAAGTTTAAAATGGCGGCCGCTTTCTAACTAAACCCAATATATGACTAGAATATGCTTTAACTTTTTAGGCGCCCCAAGCACCTTAGGTTGATAAAATTGTTCCTCATGAAGTGATGTATAGCTCATGACTTTTCACGTGTTTCTGAGTATACGTATCTTTACAGATACCTGATATTCTTCGACGACGGCTACGCCCAATATGTCCAGCACTCCGTCACCCGTCTCGTCTGCGAGTGCGCGCCGCGAGTCTGGGACGAAGTGCACCCGTTCAGCCGGCAGTTCGTGCGGGACTACCTCCGCGCGTACCCGGAGCGGCCGATGGTGCGGCTGCACGCCGGGCAGAGCATCAAGACCGAGTGGGACGGTGAGATAGTTGCTCGCTCTAGCCTCGCTCGCGCGGGACAGTTCAGCCGGCAGTTCGTGCGGGACTACCTCCGCGCGTACCCGGAGCGGCCGATGGTGCGGCTGCACGCCGGGCAGAGCATCAAGACCGAGTGGGACGGTGAGATAGTTGCTCGCTCTAGCCTCGCTCGCGCGGGACAGTTCAGCCGGCAGTTCGTGCGGGACTACCTCCGCGCGTACCCGGAGCGGCCGATGGTGCGGCTGCACGCCGGGCAGAGCATCAAGACCGAGTGGGACGGTGAGATAGTTGCTCGCTCTAGCCTCGCTCGCGCGGGACAGTTCAGCCGGCAGTTCGTGCGGGACTACCTCCGCGCGTACCCGGAGCGGCCGATGGTGCGGCTGCACGCCGGGCAGAGCATCAAGACCGAGTGGGACGGTGAGATAGTTGCTCGCTCTAGCCTCGCTCGCGCGGGACAGTTCAGCCGGCAGTTCGTGCGGGACTACCTCCGCGCGTACCCGGAGCGGCCGATGGTGCGGCTGCACGCCGGGCAGAGCATCAAGACCGAGTGGGACGGTGAGATAGTTGCTCGCTCTAGCCTCGCTCGCGCGGGACAGTTCAGCCGGCAGTTCGTGCGGGACTACCTCCGCGCGTACCCGGAGCGGCCGATGGTGCGGCTGCACGCCGGGCAGAGCATCAAGACCGAGTGGGACGGTGAGATAGTTGCTCGCTCTAGCCTCGCTCGCGCGGGACAGTTCAGCCGGCAGTTCGTGCGGGACTACCTCCGCGCGTACCCGGAGCGGCCGATGGTGCGGCTGCACGCCGGGCAGAGCATCAAGACCGAGTGGGACGGTGAGATAGTTGCTCGCTCTAGCCTCGCTCGCGCGGGACAGTTCAGCCGGCAGTTCGTGCGGGACTACCTCCGCGCGTACCCGGAGCGGCCGATGGTGCGGCTGCACGCCGGGCAGAGCATCAAGACCGAGTGGGACGGTGAGATAGTTGCTCGCTCTAGCCTCGCTCGCGCGGGACAGTTCAGCCGGCAGTTCGTGCGGGACTACCTCCGCGCGTACCCGGAGCGGCCGATGGTGCGGCTGCACGCCGGGCAGAGCATCAAGACCGAGTGGGACGGTGAGATAGTTGCTCGCTCTAGCCTCGCTCGCGCGGGACAGTTCAGCCGGCAGTTCGTGCGGGACTACCTCCGCGCGTACCCGGAGCGGCCGATGGTGCGGCTGCACGCCGGGCAGAGCATCAAGACCGAGTGGGACGGTGAGATAGTTGCTCGCTCTAGCCTCGCTCGCGCGGGACAGTTCAGCCGGCAGTTCGTGCGGGACTACCTCCGCGCGTACCCGGAGCGGCCGATGGTGCGGCTGCACGCCGGGCAGAGCATCAAGACCGAGTGGGACGGTGAGATAGTTGCTCGCTCTAGCCTCGCTCGCGCGGGACAGTTCAGCCGGCAGTTCGTGCGGGACTACCTCCGCGCGTACCCGGAGCGGCCGATGGTGCGGCTGCACGCCGGGCAGAGCATCAAGACCGAGTGGGACGGTGAGATAGTTGCTCGCTCTAGCCTCGCTCGCGCGGGACAGTTCAGCCGGCAGTTCGTGCGGGACTACCTCCGCGCGTACCCGGAGCGGCCGATGGTGCGGCTGCACGCCGGGCAGAGCATCAAGACCGAGTGGGACGGTGAGATAGTTGCTCGCTCTAGCCTCGCTCGCGCGGGACAGTTCAGCCGGCAGTTCGTGCGGGACTACCTCCGCGCGTACCCGGAGCGGCCGATGGTGCGGCTGCACGCCGGGCAGAGCATCAAGACCGAGTGGGACGGTGAGATAGTTGCTCGCTCTAGCCTCGCTCGCGCGGGACAGTTCAGCCGGTGAAAATTGGTTCTAAAAATCGGCAATATTATGTTTGAGGTAATTTAGCTATTACTATTTTATTTATTTAAACGTACAAAAAATAAAAACATGATATCCGCGCTTCCGAACACGCACTTCCATCTCGCTCACGCTTACGCTCAGTGAGAGGGAGAGAAGACCACGAGCCTACGTCGCCTTAAGATGTTGTTGAGGCTGGCGCGCACCCGACGCACCAGGGATGCAGCCCTTTTGCGCATGGTGACATAAAATCAATCTACTCTCGCAATCTATGTTAGCATTATTGTTCAAATTTCAAATTCAATAGCTAACCTTTTTTTTTAGGTAAATGGTGGGTCTCCAAGGTCCTCCAAGTGGACGCGTCCCTCGTGCTGGTGTACTTCGAGGGCAAGAAAGACAACAAGACGGAGTGGATCTACCGCGGCTCCACCCGGCTCGCTCCGCTGTACCTGGAGCTGCAGGCCGCGGAGCGCACGAGGGCGAGGCCGCTGCCTCGCGCACAGGCGGCTCGGAGGGTAAGGACAACAAGACGGAGTGGATCTACCGCGGCTCCACCCGGCTCGCTCCGCTGTACCTGGAGCTGCAGGCCGCGGAGCGCACGAGGGCGAGGCCGCTGCCTCGCGCGCAGGCGGCTCGGAGGGTAAGGACAACAAGACGGAGTGGATCTACCGCGGCTCCACCCGGCTCGCTCCGCTGTACCTGGAGCTGCAGGCCGCGGAGCGCACGAGGGCGAGGCCGCTGCCTCGCGCGCAGGCGGCTCGGAGGGTAAGGACAACAAGACGGAGTGGATCTACCGCGGCTCCACCCGGCTCGCTCCGCTGTACCTGGAGCTGCAGGCCGCGGAGCGCACGAGGGCGAGGCCGCTGCCTCGCGCGCAGGCGGCTCGGAGGGTAAGGACAACAAGACGGAGTGGATCTACCGCGGCTCCACCCGGCTCGCTCCGCTGTACCTGGAGCTGCAGGCCGCGGAGCGCACGAGGGCGAGGCCGCTGCCTCGCGCGCAGGCGGCTCGGAGGGTAAGGACAACAAGACGGAGTGGATCTACCGCGGCTCCACCCGGCTCGCTCCGCTGTACCTGGAGCTGCAGGCCGCGGAGCGCACGAGGGCGAGGCCGCTGCCTCGCGCACAGGCGGCTCGGAGGGTAAGGACAACAAGACGGAGTGGATCTACCGCGGCTCCACCCGGCTCGCTCCGCTGTACCTGGAGCTGCAGGCCGCGGAGCGCACGAGGGCGAGGCCGCTGCCTCGCGCACAGGCGGCTCGGAGGGTAAGGACAACAAGACGGAGTGGATCTACCGCGGCTCCACCCGGCTCGCTCCGCTGTACCTGGAGCTGCAGGCCGCGGAGCGCACGAGGGCGAGGCCGCTGCCTCGCGCACAGGCGGCTCGGAGGGTAAGGACAACAAGACGGAGTGGATCTACCGCGGCTCCACCCGGCTCGCTCCGCTGTACCTGGAGCTGCAGGCCGCGGAGCGGACGAGGGCGAGGCCGCTGCCTCGCGCACAGGCGGCTCGGAGGGTAAGGACAACAAGACGGAGTGGATCTACCGCGGCTCCACCCGGCTCGCTCCGCTGTACCTGGAGCTGCAGGCCGCGGAGCGCACGAGGGCGAGGCCGCTGCCTCGCGCACAGGCGGCTCGGAGGGTAAGGACAACAAGACGGAGTGGATCTACCGCGGCTCCACCCGGCTCGCTCCGCTGTACCTGGAGCTGCAGGCCGCGGAGCGCACGAGGGCGAGGCCGCTGCCTCGCGCACAGGCGGCTCGGAGGGTAAGGACAACAAGACGGAGTGGATCTACCGCGGCTCCACCCGGCTCGCTCCGCTGTACCTGGAGCTGCAGGCCGCGGAGCGCACGAGGGCGAGGCCGCTGCCTCGCGCACAGGCGGCTCGGAGGGTAAGGACAACAAGACGGAGTGGATCTACCGCGGCTCCACCCGGCTCGCTCCGCTGTACCTGGAGCTGCAGGCCGCGGAGCGCACGAGGGCGAGGCCGCTGCCTCGCGCACAGGCGGCTCGGAGGGTAAGGACAACAAGACGGAGTGGATCTACCGCGGCTCCACCCGGCTCGCTCCGCTGTACCTGGAGCTGCAGGCCGCGGAGCGCACGAGGGCGAGGCCGCTGCCTCGCGCACAGGCGGCTCGGAGGGTAAGGACAACAAGACGGAGTGGATCTACCGCGGCTCCACCCGGCTCGCTCCGCTGTACCTGGAGCTGCAGGCCGCGGAGCGCACGAGGGCGAGGCCGCTGCCTCGCGCACAGGCGGCTCGGAGGGTAAGGACAACAAGACGGAGTGGATCTGGAGGATTTTTGTGACCCAGTAGACGTGACGATGGTGACAGAAAAAAGTTGTTTCACTTATAATACGCTTTAAAAAAAAAATTAAACAAAATTTATTCCGGACCACAAAAAAACCATATTAGGTTTCAGATTAAGCTTCCGTTGTCTGACCAATCTGTTATTGAAGTTTATTTTGTCCCCAGTACAACATGCCATACGTGGAGTATACGCGGTCGGATGAGACTGCGGAGAAGGTTGCGCCGCCGCAGCCTGCGCCGACGCCGACGCCGACGCCGACGCCGACGCAGACGCCGACACAGGCGCAGTTTGAGGTAAGAACAAACATTAAACTTTAAAAAACTATATCACGACTCCGGAAAAGTAACTGTGAATAATATTTTTATACATTTGAACTCGAAATTTTCTCCTCTTTCATTTGATACCCAACACGCTATTATTATTATTACTTTATTCAAGGCATGCCCATATTACAACACAAATATACAACATAATCATTAATTAGCTATGGTATATTTACGGTTATTTTTACAAAATGAAAGCTGATTCAATTTGCTACAAGTTTTTCATTTACTTTATAGTTTTCAAAATTTGAGCCGGAGGGGCGGGGGGGGGGGGGGGGGGATCGCTTTCTTTAATGACTTAGCCATAATAAAAAAATACAGCCTTTCAAATCACCATTATCACTTTTTTTTCCATTATCTCCCAAGTGGTTAGAGTGGATTTATCTGAGTTTGAAGTTAAGGCGACAGATGATGACGATAAGTCTTATTTGTATCCAATTAGTCTAGTGGACAACAACGCCGTCTTAACATGTTATTTAAGTTTTGTGTATTGTTATGGATGTCAGTCTGTAAGGTATTTGTGAATGTCCCCCATCATGAGCACATTTTACCTGAAAACTGTGACAAGAGTCGTGTTTGTTCACAGAATGAGATCCGTCGGCAGCGCGCGGTGGCCAAGAAGTCCACCGCCGCCGCGGCCGCGGCCGCCACCGCCACCGCGCCCGCCCCGCTCGCGCCCAGGGACAACGTCACCAGCCGGGTCGTTGTGAGTACACCATCTAAATATCAATGCTGTAACAATATACTTTTCAACACACCTGCTCGTAAAGTAGGTCTTATTACAGCGTATTTACACTGATAATGCAGAATATTACCCATGCCGTGCCTTTTACATTACATTATCGCACTAGTGCCTTTTCATTACATATCTTTTTAAATATTAGCAAAATAATGCAGAATATTACCCATGCCGTGACTTTTACATTACATTATCGCACTAGTGCCTTTTCATTACATATCTTTTAACATTTTCATTTTTTATTTATTTATTTTTTTCCTCGCAAATGTGTTGAAAAACGTCGTATGAAACACGTGAGCATTGGTCATTGCACTTCTCGTCTCCATTAAGCCTTCGCCTTCGGCTCAGGCTTAAAAACCGACTCGAATGTAATGACCAACTTAGCACACTTGTATCATAATGTACTATTTTAATACAGTTGCTCAAAAAGTGGTACTTTTTGTAGCTGCAAATCGTGCGCAAAGTTGTATTTTGCGCACTAGTGCTTTTTACTTTTCCACGTGTATCGAACGACGTTTTTCAATATAGTTGCGAAAAAATAAGAAAAACAACAAGTAAGGAATTTGAAACTTTTATATTATTAATTCTGTAACATCATTGTAATACAGTTGAAAAATAATAAAGTTGATAAAAAAAAAATTAACACTGTTCTTACTTGTTGTTTTTCTTATTTTTTCGCAACTGTATTAAAAAACGTCGTTCGATACACGTGCAGAAAAGTCATTCTTCACTCGTCCCGAGTCTTACCACTCGCCTACGGCTCGTGGCAAGATATCTCGGCACTCGTGAAGTAATGACATACTTTCCGCACTAGCATCGAAATGTACTATTTCTCAACACACCTGCTCGTAAAGTAGGTCTTATTACAGCGTATTTACACTGATAATGCAGAATATTACCCATGCCGTGCCTTTTACATTACATTATCGCACTAGTGCCTTTTCATTACATATCTTTTTAAATATTAGCAAAATAATGCAGAATATTTCCCATGCCGTGACTTTCACATTACATTATCGCACTAGTGCCTTTTCATTACATATCTTGTAACATTTCATTTTTTTTTTTTTTTTTTTCCTCGCAAATGTGTTGAAAAACGTATGAAACACGTGAGCATTAGTCATTACACTTCTCGTCTCCATTAAGCCTGAGCCGTTGCCGACTGTACTTTTCTGTATACCGTCATCAACTACTCGTTGAGACGATTCTAACGAGCCCAAACTCAACGGGGTTACGTCGGTTAAGTACTGAATTCCCATGGCCACCTTCTGTCTCCATCATCAGATCAGTTCGATGGTACAGTCGCCATCACATAAATCGGTACACTATAGGTGTTCAAAAATGTCGGCACAGACACACAGAAAATAGAGGTGTGTTCCGATGTTTGTGAGCTGCCTGTTTGCTCCGATGTATGTGATGGCGACTGTACCATAATATTGAATTGTCATCCAAACTATGCCTACTAATAGTCTAATACCCAAAATTACAGCTCAATCGGTTGAAGATATCTGCTTCAAAATTGAGTTCAAGATTCCAGCCGAACTAGTGCTCGCCGCGAGACCTCTGGCCCTCAATTTTGAGATGTTTCAACTAGTACACCATACTGAACCTTATAAGGCTATAGATTGGGTTCAAAATAGGCTACCACTACACAACTCTTATCAATTTTATTCGCTTAACTCAGGGTTCAAGCAATTAAGTCACGAGACGCGTCGGCGTCAGTACACCATACTGAACCTTGTAATGGTATAGATTTGGTTCAAAATAGGGTACCACACTACTCAACTAAAAACTTTATTTGCTAGACTGTAAAGTTCAACCAGGAACTACACCACGAGACGCGTCGTCGTGAGTATACCATACTGAACCTTATAACGCAATAGATTGGGTTCAAAATAGGTTACCATTACACAAATATATAAACATTCGCAAAAAAAATCGCCAAAATTAAAAAAAAAAATCTATGTTGATTTCACTACTTTCTACAGCAACAGGTAAAAGGTATTCAAAATGTATATATTTACAATGTTTATTACAGTTCTACACCCCCAAAAACGCAATCAAGCCCCACAAGATGGCGTCACACACGTGTGGCCCCCGCTGCAAGCGCACCGACGTGCTCGCACTCAAGGACTTGAGGACTTACAACCCACTTACCAAGCCGCTGCTCAGCGGGTGGGAGAGGTAAGTGGATCAATCATACCGATACCATTATTAGTCATGAGTCATGCATGACAATCAAGCCTCACAAGATGGCGTCACACACGTGTGGCCCCCGCTGCAAGCGCACCGACGTGCTCGCACTCAAGGACTTGAGGACTTACAACCCACTTACCAAGCCGCTGCTCAGCGGGTGGGAGAGGTAAGTGGATCAATCATACCGATACCATTATTAGTCATGAGTCATGCATGACAATCAAGCCCCACAAGATGGCGTCACACACGTGTGGCCCCCGCTGCAAGCGCACCGACGTGCTCGCACTCAAGGACTTGAGGACTTACAACCCACTTACCAAGCCGCTGCTCAGCGGGTGGGAGAGGTAAGTGGATCAATCATACCGATACCATTATTAGTCATGAGTCATGCATGACAATCAAGCCCCACAAGATGGCGTCACACACGTGTGGCCCCCGCTGCAAGCGCACCGACGTGCTCGCACTCAAGGACTTGAGGACTTACAACCCACTTACCAAGCCGCTGCTCAGCGGGTGGGAGAGGTAAGTGGATCAATCATACCGATACCATTATTAGTCATGAGTCATGCATGACAATCAAGCCTCACAAGATGGCGTCACACACGTGTGGCCCCCGCTGCAAGCGCACCGACGTGCTCGCACTCAAGGACTTGAGGACTTACAACCCACTTACCAAGCCGCTGCTCAGCGGGTGGGAGAGGTAAGTGGATCAATCATACCGATACCATTATTAGTCATGAGTCATGCATGACAATCAAGCCCTACAAGATGGCGTCACACACGTGTGGCCCCCGCTGCAAGCGCACCGACGTGCTCGCACTCAAGGACTTGAGGACTTACAACCCACTTACCAAGCCGCTGCTCAGCGGGTGGGAGAGGTAAGTGGATCAATCATACCGATACCATTATTAGTCATGAGTCATGCATGACAATCAAGCCCCACAAGATGGCGTCACACACGTGTGGCCCCCGCTGCAAGCGCACCGACGTGCTCGCACTCAAGGACTTGAGGACTTACAACCCACTTACCAAGCCGCTGCTCAGCGGGTGGGAGAGGTAAGTGGATCAATCATACCGATACCATTATTAGTCATGAGTCATGCATGACAATCAAGCCCCACAAGATGGCGTCACACACGTGTGGCCCCCGCTGCAAGCGCACCGACGTGCTCGCACTCAAGGACTTGAGGACTTACAACCCACTTACCAAGCCGCTGCTCAGCGGGTGGGAGAGGTAAGTGGATCAATCATACCGATACCATTATTAGTCATGAGTCATGCATGACAATCAAGCCCCACAAGATGGCGTCACACACGTGTGGCCCCCGCTGCAAGCGCACCGACGTGCTCGCACTCAAGGACTTGAGGACTTACAACCCACTTACCAAGCCGCTGCTCAGCGGGTGGGAGAGGTAAGTGGATCAATCATACCGATACCATTATTAGTCATGAGTCATGCATGACAATCAAGCCCCACAAGATGGCGTCACACACGTGTGGCCCCCGCTGCAAGCGCACCGACGTGCTCGCACTCAAGGACTTGAGGACTTACAACCCACTTACCAAGCCGCTGCTCAGCGGGTGGGAGAGGTAAGTGGATCAATCATACCGATACCATTATTAGTCATGAGTCATGCATGACAATCAAGCCCCACAAGATGGCGTCACACACGTGTGGCCCCCGCTGCAAGCGCACCGACGTGCTCGCACTCAAGGACTTGAGGACTTACAACCCACTTACCAAGCCGCTGCTCAGCGGGTGGGAGAGGTAAGTGGATCAATCATACCGATACCATTATTAGTCATGAGTCATGCATGACAATCAAGCCCCACAAGATGGCGTCACACACGTGTGGCCCCCGCTGCAAGCGCACCGACGTGCTCGCACTCAAGGACTTGAGGACTTACAACCCACTTACCAAGCCGCTGCTCAGCGGGTGGGAGAGGTAAGTGGATCAATCATACCGATACCATTATTAGTCATGAGTCATGCATGACAATCAAGCCCCACAAGATGGCGTCACACACGTGTGGCCCCCGCTGCAAGCGCACCGACGTGCTCGCACTCAAGGACTTGAGGACTTACAACCCACTTACCAAGCCGCTGCTCAGCGGGTGGGAGAGGTAAGTAGTTATTTCATAGCTCATATATTGCATAAATAAGTTGCTGTCAAGAAGCTACGGTAGCCTAGTGGTTCAGGCATGCGGCTGTCAAGCGGCGGTCGTGGGTTCGAATCCCGGCATGTACCAATGAGTTTTTCGGAACTTGTGTACGGAATATGTACCGTTAGCTTTTCGGTGAAGGAAAACATCGTGAGAAATCCGGTCTAATCCCAATAAGGACTAGTTTTCCCTCTGGGTTGGAAGGTCAGGTATATGGCAGTCGCTTTCGTAAAACTAGTGCCTATGCCAAATCTTGGGCTTGGTGTCAAAGCGGAGCCCGGGCTCCTTTAGGGGCACAACCGGGAATAACGCTAGAAGGATGAGATGAAGTTGCTGTCAAAAATTTAGATTTTGGTACAAGCTTTTATTGCCAACTGTACTTTTCTGTATACCATCATCAACGAGACGATTCTAACGAGCCCAAACTCAACGGGGTAACGTCGGTTAAGTACTGAATTCCCATGGCCACCTTCTGTCTCCATCATCCGATCAGCTCGATGGTACCACAATATTGAATTGTCATCCAAACATCCATCGTATTAAACCAAGTACATTTAGTGTAGACTCACGCTGGATATCTGGCCCAGGATTTTTGCTCACTGATCCCAGTGATTGGCCCTCTAATCCAACAAATAGCGGCACCGTTGGACTACTCGATCAAATAGAGTTAAAACCTTCAGAACGCACCATCAAATCATCACACGCACGCTTAAAATCATGTTCGACTACATCACTTAGGAATGTTGCTTGCCACTACAATGAAGTAAACGACTTGCCCGTAGCTGTAGTTGCAAATCCGACACATTTTAGTTCTTGGTTAAAATTAGTAAGGGCAACTGCTAGAGCTCATCAGTTCATTGCTGCATGCATCACAAGGGTCAGGGGAAATTCTGGGAACTTTATCCTCCCCCAAAATAACCCTACAGCGGTCACATCTCAGACTACCCTGCGGCCAATCAATGTTCAAGCTTTAGAATTGGCAGAAACCCATATATTACGACATATTCAAAAGAACACTTTCAACGATGAACTGCGATGCTTACTACGTGGCCAGCCCATATCGCCGAAAAGTCGCCTGGCGAAATTGTCACCAGCTATAAACCACGATGGTTTGCTGTATCTGAAAGGGCGCACAGCTGCTGTTGAAGACGTTCCTACTCAAACTGTCTGCCCTATTCTGCTCGACGGAAAGGACCCTGCCGTACGCCTGCTAATCAGCCATTATCACAAGAAGTGTGCCCACGCCTACGCCGAAACTGTGATAAATGAACTCGGACAGCAATATTGGATAATAGGGTTAAGGAACGCCGTCAGATCAGTTGTACATAAATGTCAGCTATGCAAGTTGGTGCGTGGACGACCGCTACAGCCTCTTATAGGAGATTTACCAAGAGCCCGACTCGCACACCATCATCGCGCCTTCGACGAGAGAAGAGGTAGGTGGCGTTATTAACTTGCCTGACATCGCAGGCATTACACCTTGAAGTGGTTCACAGCTTGTCTGCCGATGCTGCTATTATGTGCCTTTGTCGGTTTATCGCCAAAAGAGGGACACCAAGCCAGATATACTCCGATAACGGCCTGCCTACGTCGGTGCAAACAGACAGTTACGCGCACTTTATGATGAAGCCGTCGCTGATTATGCCACTAACAAAGAAATTGAATGGATTTTCATTCCCGCCTCCGCACCTTACATGGGACGAAGTGCTTACCACACTCTTGGCCGAAGCAGAAGCACTCGTAAACGCACGTCCCCTCACACACGTGTCGCCCGACGCTGCTGACCCTGAGGCCCTTACACCATGTCACCTACTGCTGGGATCTTCCTCTGGTCGCCCGATACCCGCCCAGCTCACGGACTCAGACCTCTGCAGCAGGAGCGGATGGCGCAGAGCTCTGAGGCTTGCAGATCATTTCTGGCGCCGCTGGGTTATTGAATACTTGCCAACCCTTGCCCCGCGCCGTGTCAGAGGCCTCCCGACTCCAACCATTTCGATCGGAGACCCTGTACTCATTGCTGATGGAGACCTACCGAGAGGCACGTGGCCACGAGGCGTAGTTTCGCGTACATTTCCAGGCCGAGATGGAGTGCTTAGAGTGGTCGACATAAGGACGGCCGCAGGGACGTTACGTCGCCCCTTAAAAAAAGTTGTTCTTTTGTAAAAAGGGGGAGGATGTGCACGACTGTGCATATAGAACCTTGTTTTTGTATGTTTTTTATTCCTTTTTTATGATTAGTACTATTGTTTTTGATTAGTCGTTAATGTCAAATAGAAAATAAAAAGATTTGGTTTCAATCAAATGCTAATATCATTTTATAATTAATATTAGTAAACCAAAATACTTATACCCAAAATTTCAGTTTAATCACTTGAGGTCAAGTTAAACAAAAGTTTGTAAAATAGGTCATTGGTACGTCATTACAGTATAGTTCATAAATATATGTATTGGGTGCACTGCTCGATCTAACGCCACTCCACCTGCAAGTGCAAAAGGAGGCGAAGCAGTGCATCTACAGGATATGCACACTAACAAGGCCAAAATGGCGCTCTCAAGCGCTAAGCAAACTTGTTTTTGATAACAAAAACCTAAGCATGCCCACTGACGACACATACGTGGAATGCAAATTCACTAGACTGTATACAGTGGAAATAAATCCGAGAGACAAATGGACAAACGACCAAATGGACTTCAAGAAGGGAAGCGACATTTGTTATACAGATGGATCAAAAAAGGGTGATGATGTTGGATGTGGTATCTACGGTGAGAGGCCAAAGTTCAAAGGAGGCCTCAATATTTCAGGCTGAACTCTTCGCATTAAATAAATGCGTGGATATCAATCTTGAAAGAAACCTAAAGAACCGACATATTTACATCAACTCGGACAGCCAAGCTGCTCTGCTGGCACTAGAATCACTAGAGTCCTACTCTAAACTAGTCCAGAATTGTAAAAATAATCTAAACACCCTAGCGAACTCTACCAAAGTCATACTCTAGGGCACTCCGACATTGTAGGAAACGAAAAAGCAGATGAACTTGCAAGGCAGGGCGCAGACACGGCCCTGATCGGCCCGGAACCGTTCTGTGGCATCACAAAACGGAAAGCATATTCTCTGCTAAACAACGCGGAAAAATCAGAGGCAATCAAGCTGTGGAAGTTCACCAATGGACAAAAACAAGCTAAAGCCCTAATCGAAGGGTTCAATAGTAAGCTGTCTAAGGAGTGATTACTATTCAAAAGGCACAAAACCTGCGCAGTGACAAGAATCCTGACAGGACATTGCAAATTGAACAAACACCTGTTTCAAATTGGGTATGAAACAGGATGCAACCAATGCACATTCTCTGCTCCTACGGACCACTCATGCATAAAAGAAGTACCTACCTAGGGCGGCACATCGTGCACCCATAAGAAGTACAACATATCACCGCCCAAAGAATCTGGAATTTCCTGTAGGCAACGGGACTTAACGGTGAACTCTAAAGAAAGGGCTGCCACAATAGATCACTTGCTGGTCGAAGCGGCACATTAAGGCCCACAAACAAAATAATAATAATAAATATATGTACTATTCAAGAGGTTCAAAAATATCTGAGCAATCTTATGCTCTTTAAAAATAAAGGCATATTTTGAATTGCTTTGTCCATGCACATGTTTTCGAACTGGTCCTTTGATATAGCGTTCGCTTGAATATGTTCGCATTTTCGTTAAATACAACTGCTGGTTTATGCTGGAACATTTATTTATTTACATAAACTTGTAAAACCCATAAATGCAATAAATTAATATGATTATAAAATGCAGTCATTACATTAGTTAAGTCGTGTTTTGTTCAGAACGCCCACGGATGCGCTGTGCTGTGTTGATAGTGTCGCCACTCACCTACACCCTTAAATCGATGAAGGGTCATTATTCTGGCGTCGCTACCATCCATAGGTGTTTGCGTACCATTAGGCAAGCTATACCCTTCTTTCCACCATCGTAGTATAAAAAAACGTCTCAAAGAACCTCAACCTCTGTTCACAGACAGCAAGTCAAATACCGCATTCCCGCTGTAAAAGCGGTGATGTACCGTGCGCCGTGCGGCCGCCGCATCAGGGACTACAAGGAGCTCCACCAATACCTGCAAGCCATAGACAGCGACATGGGCGTGGACCTGTTCGACTTTAACCCGGCCACGCACTGTCTGGCGGAGTTCCTGCTGAACAAGTGTCTTATTAGCAAGAAGGTCAGTGTCTAAGCGTCCTCAAGCAAGGCAGTATAATGTAGTTAGTTGGGAGGGTATATCGTCAGTAACAGCGGTCATGTACCGCCGCATCAGGGACTACAAGGAGCTCCACCAATACCTGCAAGCCATAGACAGCGACATGGGCGTGGACCTGTTCGACTTTAACCCGGCCACGCACTGTCTGGCGGAGTTCCTGCTGAACAAGTGTCTTATTAGCAAGAAGGTCAGTGTCTAAGCGTCCTCAAGCAAGGCAGTATAATGTAGTTAGTTGGGAGGGTATATCGTCAGTAACAGCGGTCATGTACCGCCGCATCAGGGACTACAAGGAGCTCCACCAATACCTGCAAGCCATAGACAGCGACATGGGCGTGGACCTGTTCGACTTTAACCCGGCCACGCACTGTCTGGCGGAGTTCCTGCTGAACAAGTGTCTTATTAGCAAGAAGGTCAGTGTCTAAGCGTCCTCAAGCAAGGCAGTATAATGTAGTTAGTTGGGAGGGTATATCGTCAGTAACAGCGGTCATGTACCGCCGCATCAGGGACTACAAGGAGCTCCACCAATACCTGCAAGCCATAGACAGCGACATGGGCGTGGACCTGTTCGACTTTAACCCGGCCACGCACTGTCTGGCGGAGTTCCTGCTGAACAAGTGTCTTATTAGCAAGAAGGTCAGTGTCTAAGCGTCCTCAAGCAAGGCAGTATAATGTAGTTAGTTGGGAGGGTATATCGTCAGTAACAGCGGTCATGTACCGCCGCATCAGGGACTACAAGGAGCTCCACCAATACCTGCAAGCCATAGACAGCGACATGGGCGTGGACCTGTTCGACTTTAACCCGGCCACGCACTGTCTGGCGGAGTTCCTGCTGAACAAGTGTCTTATTAGCAAGAAGGTCAGTGTCTAAGCGTCCTCAAGCAAGGCAGTATAATGTAGTTAGTTGGGAGGGTATATCGTCAGTAACAGCGGTCATGTACCGCCGCATCAGGGACTACAAGGAGCTCCACCAATACCTGCAAGCCATAGACAGCGACATGGGCGTGGACCTGTTCGACTTTAACCCGGCCACGCACTGTCTGGCGGAGTTCCTGCTGAACAAGTGTCTTATTAGCAAGAAGGTCAGTGTCTAAGCGTCCTCAAGCAAGGCAGTATAATGTAGTTAGTTGGGAGGGTATATCGTCAGTAACAGCGGTCATGTACCGCCGCATCAGGGACTACAAGGAGCTCCACCAATACCTGCAAGCCATAGACAGCGACATGGGCGTGGACCTGTTCGACTTTAACCCGGCCACGCACTGTCTGGCGGAGTTCCTGCTGAACAAGTGTCTTATTAGCAAGAAGGTCAGTGTCTAAGCGTCCTCAAGCAAGGCAGTATAATGTAGTTAGTTGGGAGGGTATATCGTCAGTAACAGCGGTCATGTACCGCCGCATCAGGGACTACAAGGAGCTCCACCAATACCTGCAAGCCATAGACAGCGACATGGGCGTGGACCTGTTCGACTTTAACCCGGCCACGCACTGTCTGGCGGAGTTCCTGCTGAACAAGTGTCTTATTAGCAAGAAGGTCAGTGTCTAAGCGTCCTCAAGCAAGGCAGTATAATGTAGTTAGTTGGGAGGGTATATCGTCAGTAACAGCGGTCATGTACCGCCGCATCAGGGACTACAAGGAGCTCCACCAATACCTGCAAGCCATAGACAGCGACATGGGCGTGGACCTGTTCGACTTTAACCCGGCCACGCACTGTCTGGCGGAGTTCCTGCTGAACAAGTGTCTTATTAGCAAGAAGGTCAGTGTCTAAGCGTCCTCAAGCAAGGCAGTATAATGTAGTTAGTTGGGAGGGTATATCGTCAGTAACAGCGGTCATGTACCGCCGCATCAGGGACTACAAGGAGCTCCACCAATACCTGCAAGCCATAGACAGCGACATGGGCGTGGACCTGTTCGACTTTAACCCGGCCACGCACTGTCTGGCGGAGTTCCTGCTGAACAAGTGTCTTATTAGCAAGAAGGTCAGTGTCTAAGCGTCCTCAAGCAAGGCAGTATAATGTAGTTAGTTGGGAGGGTATATCGTCAGTAACAGCGGTCATGTACCGCCGCATCAGGGACTACAAGGAGCTCCACCAATACCTGCAAGCCATAGACAGCGACATGGGCGTGGACCTGTTCGACTTTAACCCGGCCACGCACTGTCTGGCGGAGTTCCTGCTGAACAAGTGTCTTATTAGCAAGAAGGTCAGTGTCTAAGCGTCCTCAAGCAAGGCAGTATAATGTAGTTAGTTGGGAGGGTATATCGTCAGTAACAGCGGTCATGTACCGCCGCATCAGGGACTACAAGGAGCTCCACCAATACCTGCAAGCCATAGACAGCGACATGGGCGTGGACCTGTTCGACTTTAACCCGGCCACGCACTGTCTGGCGGAGTTCCTGCTGAACAAGTGTCTTATTAGCAAGAAGGTCAGTGTCTAAGCGTCCTCAAGCAAGGCAGTATAATGTAGTTAGTTGGGAGGGTATATCGTCAGTAACAGCGGTCATGTACCGCCGCATCAGGGACTACAAGGAGCTCCACCAATACCTGCAAGCCATAGACAGCGACATGGGCGTGGACCTGTTCGACTTTAACCCGGCCACGCACTGTCTGGCGGAGTTCCTGCTGAACAAGTGTCTTATTAGCAAGAAGGTCAGTGTCTAAGCGTCCTCAAGCAAGGCAGTATAATGTAGTTAGTTGGGAGGGTATATCGTCAGTAACAGCGGTCATGTACCGCCGCATCAGGGACTACAAGGAGCTCCACCAATACCTGCAAGCCATAGACAGCGACATGGGCGTGGACCTGTTCGACTTTAACCCGGCCACGCACTGTCTGGCGGAGTTCCTGCTGAACAAGTGTCTTATTAGCAAGAAGGTCAGTGTCTAAGCGTCCTCAAGCAAGGCAGTATAATGTAGTTAGTTGGGAGGGTATATCGTCAGTAACAGCGGTCATGTACCGCCGCATCAGGGACTACAAGGAGCTCCACCAATACCTGCAAGCCATAGACAGCGACATGGGCGTGGACCTGTTCGACTTTAACCCGGCCACGCACTGTCTGGCGGAGTTCCTGCTGAACAAGTGTCTTATTAGCAAGAAGGTCAGTGTCTAAGCGTCCTCAAGCAAGGCAGTATAATGTAGTTAGTTGGGAGGGTATATCGTCAGTAACAGCGGTCATGTACCGCCGCATCAGGGACTACAAGGAGCTCCACCAATACCTGCAAGCCATAGACAGCGACATGGGCGTGGACCTGTTCGACTTTAACCCGGCCACGCACTGTCTGGCGGAGTTCCTGCTGAACAAGTGTCTTATTAGCAAGAAGGTCAGTGTCTAAGCGTCCTCAAGCAAGGCAGTATAATGTAGTTAGTTGGGAGGGTATATCGTCAGTAACAGCGGTCATGTACCGCCGCATCAGGGACTACAAGGAGCTCCACCAATACCTGCAAGCCATAGACAGCGACATGGGCGTGGACCTGTTCGACTTTAACCCGGCCACGCACTGTCTGGCGGAGTTCCTGCTGAACGAGTGTCTTATTAGCAAGAAGGTCAGTGTCTAAGCGTCCTCAAGCAAGGCAGTATAATGTAGTTAGTTGGGAGGGTATATCGTCAGTAACAGCGGTCATGTACCGCCGCATCAGGGACTACAAGGAGCTCCACCAATACCTGCAAGCCATAGACAGCGACATGGGCGTGGACCTGTTCGACTTTAACCCGGCCACGCACTGTCTGGCGGAGTTCCTGCTGAACAAGTGTCTTATTAGCAAGAAGGTCAGTGTCTAAGCGTCCTCAAGCAAGGCAGTATAATGTAGTTAGTTGGGAGGGTATATCGTCAGTAACAGCGGTCATGTACCGCCGCATCAGGGACTACAAGGAGCTCCACCAATACCTGCAAGCCATAGACAGCGACATGGGCGTGGACCTGTTCGACTTTAACCCGGCCACGCACTGTCTGGCGGAGTTCCTGCTGAACAAGTGTCTTATTAGCAAGAAGGTCAGTGTCTAAGCGTCCTCAAGCAAGGCAGTATAATGTAGTTAGTTGGGAGGGTATATCGTCAGTAACAGCGGTCATGTACCGCCGCATCAGGGACTACAAGGAGCTCCACCAATACCTGCAAGCCATGCATGCTAGTTAAGTGTTTCTAGAAGCACTTTAGTAGGTTAGACATAATTAGTACTTCTAGAAACATGCAGGTCATCACAATGCCTCACATATGGGCCGTCAAACCCCTCAGCCAACAAACGCAGGATGGAGTTGGGGCTGGCCCGCACCCTTCGCACCGGGGACGTGCATCGCTTGTGCATAGTCGTATAAAACCAATCTATGCGCGCTTCAGCACACATCCCTGATGCGCTACTTTATGAAAACTTGAGATATATCACGTAGAAAATTTGTAATATTTAGAGCGAACAATAGTGTCTCATAGGAGTGAAAGTCAGTTTTATGTCAGGTCGAATGTAAGTATCTTATTTGGGAGAATGTTAACTTATTAGGTCGAAAAGTCTCAAGTCTCACCGTGCCCGTGAATAACCCGAAAGATTTAAGCTAACGATACTAGAGCCTAATTAGAGTAATAAATTTAATATGAGTTTAGGTCAATTGACCAAAAAAAGAAATTGTTTTGTTTTTTCGATGTTTTGAATGTATTTATTTGTACATGAAAAGTAAATGTTATTGGTAAACTTGTCACTTAAAATGGATTTTTAAATTTTTTTTCGTAAAACCTAGTTTTTAAAAAGTGTTATTATTATTATTATTATTTCTGGTAGTGGCTTTCGGGCTGTCAAAGCCCTTATATCACTGCGACCATCGCTGATCTATTGTGATCGCCACTTACTACAATTCTTGGTCAAGTCCTGCAAACTCGAAGAATTGCAGGATTTTGTTGAACTCAAGAAATTTGATCTCCTCCGGGCACATGATGTGTTTACCCAGGAAGGAGTTACGACTGCGCATGAGGCAAGGGCAATCGGTTAGGATGTGTGTAGGCGTCTCCTCTGCTTCAAAGCAGAATCTGCACTGCCTTGTGTCACACAGTCCTATCGTTTGCATGTGCTTATTTAGGCGGCAGTGCCCAGTAAGCACCCTGACCAGCATGCGTAGACGGTTCCTACTTAGCGCCAAGGCGTCAGAAGACGCCTTTTTGCTAAAGGCTCTAATAAGTGCCTTGGAATGTTTCAGTCCTGGGTTAGCTCTCCAGGCTTGAATGGTCTTGTAGAAACAATAGGCTTTTAGAGTGAGCTTGGTTAGACTTTTAGGGATACCACAGAACGGCTCTGGTCCGCAGTGTGTTCCCTTCGCCCCCGCTCGTGCAAGCTCATCAGCCTTTTCATTTCCCTCGATGCCTGCATGCCCTGGGACCCAACGTAAAATTACCTTGTTTTTGGTACCCAGGTCATTCAATAGTTCCCGGCAGTTCTCGACCAGCCTCGACGTTGTGACGTTAGAGGTAAGAGCCAAGAGAGCCGCCTGGCTATCCGAGTGGATATAAATAGTATGATTAAGGAAGGCGCTTTGCAGATTCGTTGTCGCACATTCTAGAATGGCGTATACCTCTGCCTGGAATATAGAAGTGTGCTTACCCAGGTTCAGACTGATCGCTGCCCTGGGTGCCTCTCCATATATTCCGCATCCTACCTCCGATCCGGATTTGGAGCCATCAGTGTACCACTTCAGGCTACCTGGTTTCCAATCTATGAGGCTGTTCAACCAGTCCTCTCTCCTTAGGAGTTCCACAGAGTAGTTTATCTGCGTGCAAAGTTTTGGGGGTATTGTGTCAAGTGGCATCCCTAAAACAGGTATATCGTATACTGAGTCCTTGAGTGTTCTCAAGGCTGTGGATAGCCAGTCGCCTTTCCTTACGGACGCTACTCTGAGCATGCTGGACTTCGCCTCCTTTTCCAAGTGGAGGTCTAGGGGCGGCAGGTTCAGCACGGCTTCCAGAGCAGCTGTTGGAGAGGTTGACATGGCTCCAGTAACGATAATGCAAGCAGTCCGTTGCAGACTGCTGAGCTTAGTTATTGTTGTTTTCTGTGTCGTTTTCCTATACCAGACCACAGAGGCGTATGACACCATCGGCCTCACAATGGACGTGTATAGCCACAGGGCAATTTTGGGTTTTAGACCTCATCTATTCCCCGCTAAACGACAGCAGATTGAGAGGGCTACTTTAGCCTTCTGCAAAATTCCGTTAACGTGCGGATTCCAGGTCAGTTTCTGGTCTCGGATACTTGACCTCGGAGGAGAACGGAATTGTTCTGCCGTTCATAGACAGAGGTCTCAAGTGAAAAGGTCAAAAGTGTTACTTGTCACTTTTTGACATCTATCAATAAGGATATTTAGACTACATCCCATAGTGGCAACATTGCCATCAAAAATGCGTCTTGACCTATGTAATAGTAAAAAAAAAATTTTTTAAATTGGTTTTAACTCTGAAACTAGGCGAATTACAAAAATGTTTATACGACATTTTTAACCTCAAATATGGTCAGGAATATGCTGTTAAATTCTCTCGCAATACTCACGGGCACGGTGTATATTAAATTCAAAATTCAAATGATGCATGCTGCCGCCTCATCGAGACACTACAAGGAGCTCCATATCAGAGACTAATTTGGTAATGTAGTCCGAAAATACTTTTGTATATCAAGTTTACGCTCTCGCTTCATCTTAAAATGGCTCATATTTATCACTATTATTTACTTTTTACTCGGGTGATTTATTTAATTGTGACCCGTTCAGCTGTTCTGAGACATCATCATATCAGCCGAAAGACGTCCACTACTGGACAAAGACCTCCGTTGAGTGCCACAATGGCCGGTCCTGCGCCACCCGCATCCAGCGGACTCCCGCGGCCTTTACCTGGTCATCAGTCCACCTTTTTGAGGTCTACCGACGTTGAAACATATTCGTATCTTTCTTTTATTTTTCGCAGGACCTCTCCCACGGCAAAGAGAACGTGCCAGTGCCGTGTGTCAACTACTACGACTCGTCCCTGCCCGAGTTCTGCTCGTACAACACGGAGCGCACCCCCACGGCCGGGGTGCCTCTCAACCTGGACCCCGAGTTCCTGTGCGGGTGCGACTGCACCGACGACTGCGCGGTGAGTCCTACACTCGTCCCTGCCCGAGTTCTGCTCGTACAACACGGAGCGCACCCCCACGGCCGGGGTGCCTCTCAACCTGGACCCCGAGTTCCTGTGCGGGTGCGACTGCACCGACGACTGCGCGGTGAGTCCTACACTCGTCCCTGCCCGAGTTCTGCTCGTACAACACGGAGCGCACCCCCACGGCCGGGGTGCCTCTCAACCTGGACCCCGAGTTCCTGTGCGGGTGCGACTGCACCGACGACTGCGCGGTGAGTCCTACACTCGTCCCTGCCCGAGTTCTGCTCGTACAACACGGAGCGCACCCCCACGGCCGGGGTGCCTCTCAACCTGGACCCCGAGTTCCTGTGCGGGTGCGACTGCACCGACGACTGCGCGGTGAGTCCTACACTCGTCCCTGCCCGAGTTCTGCTCGTACAACACGGAGCGCACCCCCACGGCCGGGGTGCCTCTCAACCTGGACCCCGAGTTCCTGTGCGGGTGCGACTGCACCGACGACTGCGCGGTGAGTCCTACACTCGTCCCTGCCCGAGTTCTGCTCGTACAACACGGAGCGCACCCCCACGGCCGGGGTGCCTCTCAACCTGGACCCCGAGTTCCTGTGCGGGTGCGACTGCACCGACGACTGCGCGGTGAGTCCTACACTCGTCCCTGCCCGAGTTCTGCTCGTACAACACGGAGCGCACCCCCACGGCCGGGGTGCCTCTCAACCTGGACCCCGAGTTCCTGTGCGGGTGCGACTGCACCGACGACTGCGCGGTGAGTCCTACACTCGTCCCTGCCCGAGTTCTGCTCGTACAACACGGAGCGCACCCCCACGGCCGGGGTGCCTCTCAACCTGGACCCCGAGTTCCTGTGCGGGTGCGACTGCACCGACGACTGCGCGGTGAGTCCTACACTCGTCCCTGCCCGAGTTCTGCTCGTACAACACGGAGCGCACCCCCACGGCCGGGGTGCCTCTCAACCTGGACCCCGAGTTCCTGTGCGGGTGCGACTGCACCGACGACTGCGCGGTGAGTCCTACACTCGTCCCTGCCCGAGTTCTGCTCGTACAACACGGAGCGCACCCCCACGGCCGGGGTGCCTCTCAACCTGGACCCCGAGTTCCTGTGCGGGTGCGACTGCACCGACGACTGCGCGGTGAGTCCTACACTCGTCCCTGCCCGAGTTCTGCTCGTACAACACGGAGCGCACCCCCACGGCCGGGGTGCCTCTCAACCTGGACCCCGAGTTCCTGTGCGGGTGCGACTGCACCGACGACTGCGCGGTGAGTCCTACACTCGTCCCTGCCCGAGTTCTGCTCGTACAACACGGAGCGCACCCCCACGGCCGGGGTGCCTCTCAACCTGGACCCCGAGTTCCTGTGCGGGTGCGACTGCACCGACGACTGCGCGGTGAGTCCTACACTCGTCCCTGCCCGAGTTCTGCTCGTACAACACGGAGCGCACCCCCACGGCCGGGGTGCCTCTCAACCTGGACCCCGAGTTCCTGTGCGGGTGCGACTGCACCGACGACTGCGCGGTGAGTCCTACACTCGTCCCTGCCCGAGTTCTGCTCGTACAACACGGAGCGCACCCCCACGGCCGGGGTGCCTCTCAACCTGGACCCCGAGTTCCTGTGCGGGTGCGACTGCACCGACGACTGCGCGGTGAGTCCTACACTCGTCCCTGCCCGAGTTCTGCTCGTACAACACGGAGCGCACCCCCACGGCCGGGGTGCCTCTCAACCTGGACCCCGAGTTCCTGTGCGGGTGCGACTGCACCGACGACTGCGCGGTGAGTTCTAGATTTTTTTTTATAACGACGGTGGCAAACAAGCTTACGGCCTGCCTGATGTTAAGCTGGTACCGTCGCCTATGGACACTTGTGACTCCAGATGAATCACAAGCGCGTTGCCGACCCTTTATTCACTTGAGGATTCGCTGTGTTGGCAGATAGAGACATGCAACTAGTTTATATCGTAGCTCCATACAAACATTCACCCCCCATGCTGTCAAAACTTTCATTTTTAGTACAAGCTTTTACTGCCGACTGTACTTTTCTGCATACCATCATCAAGTACTCATTGAGACGATTCTAACGAGCCCAAACTCGATGGGGTTGCGTCGTTTTATTGCGGAGTTCCTATGGCCACCTTCCAGCTCCAGCATCAGATCAGCTCCATGTCAACATAATATTGCATTGTCATGCGATATACATATGCTTGCAAAATTTCAGCTCAATTAGATAACGGGAAGTGACTGAAAAATGGATTGCAAATTTTGACGGACAACTTACATACTTACATATTTACATACATACGAACAGTGCAAGTTAATATAAAGCTTGAGGATTCGCTGTGTTGGCAGATAGAGACATGCAGGACCCTCACTCCCAACACAGTGCATCCTAGGGAGCTCTAGCGACCTTACTCACCACCAGGAACACAACACCACATACTTCATAGCATGCAATAATATAGCAACACTACAAAGCAGTGGTGCTATTATGGCTGCGGTCTTCTGTAAGGTGGAGGTACTTCCCCAGTTGGGCTGCTCCAAATATGAGCGTGATGGCATTCTTCTATGTCGTACCTCTCCTTAATAATCTTAGGATTGCACCAAACAGTCTGTATTCGTAAGCGGTGTTCGTTAAAATCGGAATGTATGGAAAGTTTGGCAAGTTTCTATGAGATGACCGATGAGCTGCCGGCGCCATATTTGAATGAATGAATGAATGGAAACTTTTATTTCAGGTCTTCACCGACCTATAAAAGAGGTGTTAGTTACATTTTAATTGTAAGATTACATACAATTTAACACAACTAGCGATGGGCAGCTTCTAATTTTCAAAAGTGAAAGTTTCACTTAAGTTGCTTTAAATTTCTGATATGTTTCTAAGCTATCAGTCACAATAGTCATGTTATTAATACTTTTTTGTAATTTGCTTACTGGCACAACACATCTGAATTAAGACTTGTCAATTAGACCAATCAAAGTAGTCACGACGGAAACATTTCGGAAACTTAAGTGAAATTTAAGAAGTAACGTTTCTTTCAGGAATATTACACAGGCCCCGTAGCATGGATAAGTGACAAGATAGAGCATCCGTCCCTGGCTGACACCGTTCGATAGAACGAGACGACGCTACGGGGCCTGGTTTCTACAACTGAAATGTTTCACAGTTTAGGAAAATTATGAAATGTTTCAGAAATTGCCCAATCACTACACACAACATAAACTAGCATACAGAGGCTATACACTTACTTAATATATTGCAAGGTCAAATGACCTGTCCAATCCAATACAGAAGTAAGTAAGTTAAGTACGTTGATCGGTCTGTAATCTTAGGTTGGTGCAACCCGCCCCTTAAACTTTCGACCCCAACAGATATTTCTATAATTTCACCTTGAAATTTTGTTACCAGGATAAGTCCAAGTGTGCCTGCTGGAAGATGACGCTAGAGGGCGCGCGCACGATCGGTTTGGACACGAGTGAAGTTGGTTACGTGTACAAGAGGCTTCCGGAACCGCTGCCTTCCGGCATCTATGAGTGCAACGTCAGGTTGGTACTCAATATATAGTCTTCCTTGTCGTATCCGACAACGGTGACCCTTAGAATTTCCTCTGATGAGCACGAATATAACTCGCAAAGCCGAACTGAGTGTTAAATGTCCGGTCACATTGTGTGCAGTATAGCTGGCCAGTGGCCCTGGTCATTGTAAGTATATGCATAGTATGGTCTAGGTCAACTCTTCCGTAAATGGCGCTTGGTCCAGGTGTTCAAGGTGGTACTTAATATCATCATCATCATCATATCAGCCGAAAGACGTCCACTGCTGGACATAGGCCTCCCCCAAAGAGTGCCAAAGTGACCGGTCCTGCGCCACCCGCATCCAGCGGACTCCCGCGCCCTTTACCAGGTCATCAGTCCACCTTGTGGGAGGCCTACCAAAGCCGCTCCTTCCTTTTGTGTAGTGAATAAATGTTACTAAGGAGAGTCTATTAGAAGCCCGACGCCGAAGTCGGAGGGCTTTTAATGAGTCGAGTTTGTAATCCCCTTACTGCCCGTGATACACACAATGTTTTTCATCACTTATGCGAGGAAATAAATAACTACAAAAGACAGAAAAATCTAAGTTTCATACAACCGCACCAATCAAAAATTGACGAAATTGACAACTTCACTCACAGATTTGCGAGGCGAGGGGGCGTGGCCCCGCATGGCCTACTAGATTTTATTCAACCAATCACAGAGAAGAATTCTTATGACGCGCGCGCGGCCAACTAGATTTGCTTTAACCAATCAGATCACACACAAGCTCATAACTCCCTCGGGAGTTATACAAATCCATAACTCCCGCGGGAGGTAAATCGGATATAGCTGCTCTATACACCTGCCTATAGTACACCCTTTTCGAGCAAGTGTGATGAAAATATAATAACATTTTGTTTGCAGATGTAAATGCAAGCAGACTTGCCTGAACAGGGTGGCACAGCATCCCTTGCAGCTTAAATTACAGGTACGTGTTATTTGTACGTTGGTTTAAGAAATCTTTGAGTCACTGTGACTCACTCCAATGCTCTATTGTCGCCCCAACTTTTCTGCGTCCGCTTAATCTTAAACTTGATAAAGATAATATCATATTTTATGCTTAATTGCATATACCTATCTAGTCTAGGTAGATCACGGAAACGCATCTTTAACTTCGCATGCCAATGATTATGCTGAAATGTGGTCGAGTTCAAATCATATCTTTTCCAATTTGGTTTCAATACCTATTTATTGGTTTTTTTTTTTCGGTGTTTACTTTCTCATCTGTGTCTAGATCCGTGTTTAATCAATGACTGAATCGAAGAAAAACACTAGAAAAAGAAATCGATGTAGTTAACAATAATGTATCTTCATCTTTCTCTAAATACCCCAAACCGTAACATTTTCCAGTAAACAATTGACACGCTCGGTGTTCATATAAATCGCGATACATGTATCTACTTGAATATAAGTTTGTGTTCAAAAGCTAATGAAACTTTATTGACAGGTGTTCAAAACGGCGAACCGCGGATGGGGTATCCGTGCCCTCAACGATGTGCCCAAGGGCGCTTTCCTGTGCGTGTACGCGGGTAACCTGCTCACCGATGCCACAGCCAACCTGGTCAGTTGAATCACTTATCTAACACATTACCATGAGGTCCATCTGATAGTACGAGTATATCATAATGTCATCGTCATCATCATATCGGTTGAAAGATGGCCACCGCTGGACATAGCCCTCCCCCGGAGACACTTATCAAGTTATCACATTACATCATAAGACACATCTGCTTGTATATCATCATCATATCAGCCGAAAGACCACTGCTGGACATATGCCTCCCTCAAAGAGTGCCACAATGACCGGTCCTGCGCCACCCGCATCCAGCGGACTCCCGCGCCCTTTATTACCAGGTCATCATACTTATCTAAAGACACATCTCATACTATATTATCATTATTATATCAGCCGAAAGACGTCCACTGCTGGACAAAGACCTCCCCCAGATAGTGCCACAATTACAGTTCATGTGCCACCCATAACCAGGTCATCAGGCTACTTTGTAGGGCGTCTACCCACGTTGCATTAAAAGACACAATTTGTGAGAAAATTTAATAAGTAATTGTGATGTAAAATATACTCCAGTAACTGTATAGGTATATCCAGAGTTTGCGTCAAATCCGGTAGTTCCGGTAGTTTTTGACAAATTGCGTTCGGCGCTCGAGGTCACAAACTTGGATTATTCATTTGGCCAACATCATAAACAAGTCTGCAAGAAATAGAACTACCAGATTCGTCGCTAACTACCCCGTACTTGCAGGCGATAAGGTTACTGGATTAATAGTAGTTTTCAAAAGTAAGTTCTATGATGCAATAGTAAAGTTGGTCCTTTATACCAGTAGTGCCGCGAACAGCGCCTCTGGTGATAACTATTAAGAACAACGCGTTGCCATACAAATTGAAGCTAAACGCAAACGCGTTCGAAAACGTATATGTATCGATAGAAATTATACTAGAGCTACAGAATTCGATTTATCTTATCTTATCTTATCTAGGTGAGGGCCCTTTCGGATGCACTTCGACCCAGTGAGATCTTTTGTGCATTTGCCCTCTCCTTTATACCTGCTCCCAGGCTTGCTCCATCATTTCCACAAAGCGGATGATGCAGTTCGCCGGGAGCACCTTGAATTCCTTTGGTTGCGGGTAACCGTTACCAAAGTAGTTCATTCTTTGTCTGGCAAGGGCATGACATTCACACAATAAGTGTTCCATAGTCTCATCCTCCTCGCCACACATTCTACAGTCTAAACTATCAGATAGTCCCATCTTGGCCAAGAGATCCTTGACCCCGAAGTGACCTGTGAACACCCCAGATATAATTCTGAGTTGCTTCCTACTTTTCTTTTTAATATGCACTAAAATTTTATTTAAATCTTATTTTCTTTTCAGGATGGTCTGAACGAGGGTGACGAATATCTCGCAGAGTTAGACTACATTGAGGTGGTGGAACAGATGAAGGAAGGCTTCGAAGAAGATATCCCAGAAGATGCCAAGAAATTGGACGAGGTAAGTCTTGGCTTCAAGCTATTATTAGATGGCGACCGAGCTCTCATCATCATCATTATCATCATATCAGCCGAAAGACGTCCACTGCTGGACATATGCCTCCCCCAAAGAGTGCCACAATGGCCGGTCCTGCGCCACCCGCATCCAGCGGACTCCCGCGACCTTTACCAGGTCATCAGTCCACCTACCCACGCCGCGTCTTCCGGTACGTGGTCGCCACTCGAGAACCTTTCCGCCCCAACGGCCATCAGTTCTACTGCAATGTGCCCCGCCCACTGCCACTTAAGTTTAGCGATTCGGAGGGCTATAATCGGTTACCTTGGTTCTGCTGCGGATAGCCTCATTTCTGATGCGATCACGCAGAGAAACTCCCAACATAGCCCTCTCCAAATGGGTGACTTTGAGCTTTCTTATGTTCTTAATATAGTAAGATTAATTTACCATCGGCCCTTTCGGGTATACGCTAGGACGACATTTATATTATATACTCTCTATATACGATGTAAACGCATTGTCTGCAGCAGGAGAGCGACTCGTCGTCCATGTCGTCGTCGGACGAGGAGCAAAAACAAGATGGCGACGACGACTTCCGGCCCTTCGTGCCCGCCGGATACTACACGCCCTCCGAGTACAGGTGCGTATACTAACAACCATAATGGGGAACTTGCACGCGACTTACGAATAAATTGCACTCAATCGATGGGGATATACGTAGAGATATCATACAAAAAAAAAACAAAAAGAAAAAAAATACGATTGTGTTGGTAGTTTTATCTCTCGTTAAAATGACGATTTTTTTTTTATACAACGACGTTGGCTTACAAGCTTACGGCCTGCCTGATGTTAAGCTGGTACCGTCGCCTATGGACACTTGTGACTCCAGAAGAATCACAAGCGCGTTGCCGACCCTTTATTCACTTGAGGATTTGCTGTGTTGGCAGATATATACATGCAGGTCCCTCACTCCCAACACAGCGCACCCTAGGGAGCTCTGGCGACCTTACTCACCACCAGGAACACAACACCACATGCTACATAGCATGCAATACCCGTATATAGCAACACTACAAAGCAGTGGTGCTATTATGGCTGCGGTCTTCTGTAAGGTGGAGGTACTTCCCCAGTTGGGCTGCTCCACATACGAGCGAGATGACATTCCGCTGTGCCCTACCTCTCTTAAAATATTTTCTTAATTTTTTCGATAAAATAACATAACAGTTACACAGAATATTAAATTAGAAATGATATATTTTATGACAAGTATAGACTTAAACGCAAATTTTGTGGAGATAATTGCAAATTAATGACTTACTCCATAGTAAACGCGCCGAGAATATACGTCATAGCAAAAGCCAGTTAATATAGAGCGTTTTCGGGGGGTGCCGGCGCGTGCAGATTTCAAATTCATATAACATCAGAAAAACATATCATAAGAAAGTTTTAATGCTATAGTTGTTTAAGAGGATTGTGAAGTGCCGATACGCGGCACCAGTAGGTATTTTAAAAAAATCTATCTGTTTCACATCGCTCTGTGCCTCACCCGTATCGTGCGATAGAGAGAGTAGCTAGTCCTGGAGGCAATTGCCTACATTTCCTTGTTGAAATATTGTTCCGGGTGATAACGTTTTTACCCCCCTACACCTTTATGAAATGAAATAATTTTGGTATTATTAGATTCAGTACACTATAATCTATGTCTGTACGTTTTCTTTTTTTAGCAAATCAGATTAGATTAATTAAAAAAAATAAAACGATAGACAAAGTTTTTAAGTCAAAAATATCGGTTTTTAGATGCTAATAAGTTTTACCGCAAGCAATATTTCTTAAAAATCAAAACGTACAGACCTAGTTTTTCATTATATCTACAACATGACCAAAAATTATAATAATCGAAGAATGTTTACGGGGTGAAAAACGTTATCGCTTTTTGTATGAAAAATTACAGGTTCACAATCCTCTTAATGCTGGATTATACTTTTGATTTTCGTAATAAAATAAAAAGATGCAAGTTCCCTCCTGATCATGTAAAAACAAGACTAACTTTTTATATGTTTCTAGCAAGCGCCTTCGTAAGCGGGAGAAATCGAAGAAGGCGAAAGAGAAGGAAGAAAGAGAAAAGAAGGAGAGAGAAGACAAACAGAGGGAGAAGTATGGAGAAGACTGTATTACTATAAGCGACGATGAAGAACGTAAGTTTTCGATTACAGACCAATCAACGTTAAATATGATGATGATGATAATGATAACTAATTGATACTTATTACTTTTAAGGGGTTTGGGTAAAAATGTTGTCATTTTTTTAGGTGAGGCCCTCTCAACATATTTTGTTATTAAATGTAATACTCTAAAATGCATCGGAGCCGAGATATTTGCAATATATATTTCCACAGGTCATAGTGAAAATTTACAAAACTTAAAACTTAAATATCTCGGCTCCGATATTGTTAAACGCGTTTAATTTTATATATTTTTGCGTATCAAGAGGTCCTCTAAACGATTATTAAAAAAACATTCTTGGCCGCATCAAAAATAAACACAATTTTGGTCATACAAAGTGGCCCAATGCCCTTTGAAGTTCAAATCGATTGTTTTGTCTGATTTCCTTTTCTTTTAATTGTATGCTTTATTCTTGCCATATAATGACAATTGACGATTGGTTAGCCTAGTCGGTAGTGACACTGCCTACGAAGCTGAAGGTCCTGGGTTTGAATCCCGGTAAGGGCAAATATTTGTGTGATTAGCATGAATATATTGAATGAATATATATGGCCGGAAGTGCTTGGCAGACGGAGCGAAAGTTGCGGCAACTTTCGGCGTCTGCCAAGTACTTCCGGCCATTTCAGGACTGACAGACAGGATAGGATCATGGGCTCTAATTAGCAAATCGTCTATGGAGCAACTCGTCTATGTCGCATTTGGTCTAAATATCTGGTGGTCTAAAAAGCAACTGGTCTACAACTTTTTTGGAGTAGCAACTGGCCTAAGTAGCGTATGGTCTAAGTAGCAACTGGCTTAAGTAGCCAGTCGTCTATCCTACCTATTTTACTTAAGGTGGTTCGATTGCCATACAAAGCGTTATTTGACATTCGCTGGCTAACGGCGTGATATTTTAAGAAACTTATGTAACAAACTTTCATCAATTGGCTTCCCATTTGCGCCAAATTCCCCCTTTCCTAGAATAAACTTGTATAAACTAGATTAATTTGAGAAAAATAGTTTTCCCAAAATATCACGTGACAAACCAATTTCTCAAATTAATCTAGTTTATGTAAGTTTATTCTAGGAAAGGGGGAATTTGGCGCAAATGGGAAGCCAATTTATGAAAGTTTGTTACATAAGTTTCTTAAAATATCACGCCGTTAGCCTGCGAATGTCAAATAAGGTTTTGTATGGCAATCGAACCCCCTTAAGGCAGGTCAGTGTAGGTACGAAGACGAGCGAAGCGAGGAGGAGTGTTAGGAAGAACTGCGACCCTACAGCGCGCGAGCCGAGCGAGCGAAGCGAGCGTGCCGCGGCAGCGGCCGGCGAAGCGCCAGAACCGACTTTTTTGCTAATTAGTCCAGTTGTTACTTAGACCAGACGCTATTTAAGCCAGTTGCTACTCCAAAAAAATTGTAGACCAGTTGCTTTTTAGACCAGCAGATATTTAGACCAAATGCGACATAGACGAGTTGCTAATTAGACCTCATGATCCTATCCTTGACAGACTTACGTTTACTCTCTCTACAATTAAAGGGCTAAATGATGCCACATGTCTCTACCTTTACAATTTTGACCGGAAGTGAAGGATTTTTCAAACTTTCGGCCTATTTTAGGTGCGACAATCTTTTGATTATTGCTCAGCACAACTTTCTCGACGTGCTGCCATGTATTTTATCTTGTTGTCATAAGGCGTAGGCGTATTGGGAGTGCGCTTACGGACTGGTAGTTTTACTTTAATTTCTCCACTACTCAAATGTTAATCGAATTTAAGTCGTGAGACATGTTTAAAATAATACTAATAATTACACGGTTAAACTCACGTATTATGTACACTACGTAGACATGTTTGAAACCCCCGAAGAGTACGAAACAAGTGTAGAGACATTCAATACGTGACTCTACCCAAAGGTTGTCTGAAAGATATAATAATAAAATAATAAATATTTTGGGGACAATCTTACAGAAATCCACCTAGTCCCAAACTAAGCAAATATTATGGGTACCAAACTACGATAAACATCATCATCATCATCATATCAGCCGAAAGATGCCACTGCTGGACATAGTGTTGTAAGTCAATGTGATACTAAAGGTTGGCAACACTGTTTGCAGCCACCATTGCGGTTTTGGGTTACTAAGGATACCTACATTGTGTTATGGGAGTTCAGTAATTAAAAATTCAGTTTGTTACTTTCTAAAACCTCTTGTTTTACTCATATTTTACATCAGGTCATGGACCCAGACACATAATTCTGTTATAAAAGTAAAATAAGTGGGTCGGACACTGTTTGTCGAAAAAATACTGTCGGTATCGGCGCGGCACAAATGGCTGCGGCGTTTTGATGAAAAGTCGACGGGAAGAAAATACTTGTTCAGCAAGGACGGGACGAGCAGGAAGCTAAGAAATAAACACAATGGAAGAAAGCAAAATGGCAGGCACACACATAAAACTAGAAGGAGCATCAAATTGGAATGTATGGAAATTCCAGTTTGTGATTTTGCTGCGAAGTCAAGATCTATTACAAGTGGTAGAAGGTACCTCTGTGAAACCGGAGGACGCACTTGGAAAAGCTAAATGGGAAAAGCTGGATGCTAACGCTCAAACTTGGCTTGTAACAAGAATGTCAGAAAATGCGATGATGCACATTATAACTTGTACTACGGCCGCGGAAATGTGGAGAAAACTTAGTAGTGTTTACGAACAAAAGTCTGAAATAAGTGTCCTCATCATACAACAAAGGTTCTTTCAATACAAGTATGAAGAGGGAACAGAGATGGCTACATTTTTATCAAAAATAGAAGAACTGAAAAACCAGCTAAAGCAGTTGGGAGAAAATATTTCAGAAAAATTCGTTATAACAAAAGTACTGATGTCACTTCCAGATTATTACAAGCATTTTGTTTCCGCGTGGGAATCGGCACCGGATGAAAAGCAAACCTATGATAATCTTGTCGCTAGATTATTAATAGAGGAGGAGCGATTGAAAGATAAAAGGGACGTGCTTCAACCATCATCATCAGCTTTTGTTGTAAAGAAAATAGTAAAGAGAAATGCTAAATGTTTTAAATGCAATAAGCAGGGACATTTTCAAAGCGAGTGTCGTAGTAATCGAAATAACAGTTCGGACAGTGACAATAGACCGGGTAAAAATTGTTATTACTGCAAAAAGTCGGGACACTTGAAAAGTGAGTGTTGGTTCAAGAAAAATAAGGACAAAGATAATAACGCATTTGTGATCGCGAGTTCAAGTGGACATTTGCAGCAATCACAGTGGTTGGTAGATACAGGTGCAAGCCAGCATATGTCTCGTAATCGTGATTTATTCACATCATACTCGCCATTATCAAATAAGACTGTAATTGTCGGCAATGGCAGTGCAATTAGTGCGGAAGGTTGTGGACAGGTGGCGCTACAGGTCTATGATGGCCGAAATTGGATAGACACGACCATAGACAATGTTTTGTACGTGCCGGAATTAAAAACAAACTTGTTTTCTGTCAATTGCGCGACAGACAGAGGTTATGTTATGATTACAAACAATAACAAGTGTAAGTTTCTTAAACAGGACAAAGTGTGTACGGTAGCTAATCGTAACGGAGATATGTACTACATGGACGTACGTTACAAGTGCCAACAAGCAAACGTTACTCAAGTACAATCTAGTCTTAAAGAATGGCACGATAGACTAGCTCATCAAAACTTGCAATACGTCAAGGCTGTGCTTAAAAATAATAACATTTCAGTGAAAAACGGTACGGACGTACAGTGTGAGGGTTGTTTAGAGGGCAAGATACACCGTTTGCCTTTTAGTGCTAGTGAAACCAAGACGACGAGGCCATGTGAACTTATACACGCTGACACATGCGGGCCTATGGAGGTGCCGTCTGTGGGCGGTTCCAAATACTTCGTTGTTCTAAAAGATGATTACTCTAACTTCAGATCTGTATACTTTGTTAAAGGGAAGGATGAAGTTAAGACATGCATTGAGAACTTCATTAACAAAGCGGAGAATGCTACCAACAACAAGATACTGTATTTTAGATCTGACCAGGGTTCGGAGCTTGTGAACAAAGAAGTGCAAAATCTATTCGCTAAACGGGGGATTGTACACCAAACTACAGTTGGATATGCGCCAGAGCAGAATGGAAAAATTGAACGCGAAGTTCGCACGCTGACTGAGGCAGCGAGAACAATGCTGTGTGCAAAAGGTTTACCCAAGAAGTTATGGGCTGAAGCTGTTCACACTGCAGTATATGTCTTGAATAGAAGTAGTAAAAGCAATGAAGAAGGAAAAACCCCATATCAGACATGGACTAATAAGGATTTTGACATAAATGAGTTGAAAATATTTGGTACTCCTGTCTTCGTCCATATCCCGAAGGAGAAGCGAAGAAAATGGGATCCTAAAGGACAAAAAGGAATCATGGTTGGTTATGGACAAGATGTTAAGGGCTATAGAGTGTTTTTCCCTGAGATCAACAAGGTAGAGACAAAAAGGGATGTTGTTTTCCTAGAGCGAGGTCAGGAAGAGAATGAACAGCTGGTCTTGCTAGAATATGACACAAATACACCAGAGACGACAAGTAACACTCAGTTATCCAGAAAAGAGAAGCCTAAAGAAGGAGAATCACCATCCAGTGGAGGGGAACAGCAGATTGAACCCAGTGAAGTTACACAGCAGGATGAAACTATACAAAGTGATGAAAGTTTATATATACCATGTACCAGTGATGAAGGCTCCAGCGATGCAGAAGATGGAGACTTATCACCACGTCAGCAAAGTACTCGAATCAGAAAACAGACCTCATTCTATACATGTAATCATGCTTTTATTGAGGGAAGTGAACCTAAAACATACCGTGAAGCTATGCAACGGAAAGAAGCGAATAAATGGCAAGAAGCTATAGACAGAGAACTAAAAACCTTAAAAGAGAATAACACCTGGGAGTTTTGTGAGAAACCTGTTGGCGTAAAGACTGTAAGTAGTAAATGGGTTTTTAAAATTAAAAATTCTAATGGTACCGTTCAATATAAAGCTAGGTTAGTGGCTAGAGGCTTTGAACAAAATGATATATTGGATTTAAATGAAATATATGCACCAGTAGCAAACTTGTCCACTTTTAGGTTATTTGTGTCAGTTGCTACAAAGTTAAACTTACCAATTTACCAGATGGATGTCACAGGAGCTTTCTTATTAGGGAATATTGATGAAGTAGTGTATTTGGAATTACCAGAAGGTGCATATAGTAGTAATAAAAAAATTGTAAGATTAAACAAGTCCCTGTATGGTTTAAAAAAATCTCCTAAATACTGGAATGATAAATTTAACTCTGTTATAATGAAACAAGGTTTTGTAAGGTCTCAGAGTGATTCTTGTCTGTACACAAAATGTGGTGGTGATGCTAAAACATATGTTTTGCTATATGTTGATGATTTACTCATTTTTGGAAATAAATCAACTGAAATATGTGATCTTAAATCAACGCTGAATGAAGAATTTAAGATGAAAGATTTGGGTCTAGTGTCAACTTTTCTGGGGATATGTGTGACACAAGATCTAAGTAATGGTGTGACCAAATTGAATCAAAAAGAATATCTAGAAAATGTTTTAAAAAAATTTGAAATGCAAAACTGTAAAGGAATATCTACCCCTATGGACCCAAATTTTAATTCTAAAATATTAGAGGGAAATGATGATTCTATAATTGATACAAATGTTGAAAAGAAATGCAGAAAGATCATAGGTTGTTTGTCATATGCAGCGTTAGGTACAAGGGCTGATTTATGTATTGCTGTGTCAATTTTAAGCAGATATCAGAATAATGCAAATAATATCTTGCTATCAGCTCTGAAAAGATTATTGAGATATATTAAAAATACTATTAATTACAGTCTAGTGTATAAATGTAATAGTGATATGTTGGTAGGATATTGTGATGCTGATTGGGGAGGAGATTTGAAGAATAGGAAGTCGACAACTGGCTATTGTTTTATGTTTGCCAATTGCTTAATTACTTGGTGCTCCAAGAAACAAGCCAGTGTTAGTCTGTCTTCTACACAGTCAGAGTATGTAGCAATCAGTATGGCTGCAAGTGATGCTTGCTGGCTAATAAATCTACTCAAAGATTTTAATATTGAGAGAGTGTGTCCTGTGATGATGCTTAGCGACAGCCAAAGTGCCATAATGGCTGCTAGTACTGATAGTGTTAAACGGTTGAAACACATAGATATAAGATTTCATTATATCAAGGATTTGATTAAAGAGGGTAAATTGATGTTGAAATACATAAAAACAGAAGACCAGACAGCTGACATGTTTACCAAAGCACTTAATAAAAATTTGTTGTCAAAGCTTATAAATAAGTGAGGTCTGTATGAACAGTAAGTTTATTTTTTGTTTTTGTTAGTATAGGTATAACATTGAGGGGGGGTGTTGTAAGTCAATGTGATACTAAAGGTTGGCAACACTGTTTGCAGCCACCATTGCGGTTTTGGGTTACTAAGGATACCTACATTGTGTTATGGGAGTTCAGTAATTAAAAATTCAGTTTGTTACTTTCTAAAACCTCTTGTTTTACTCATATTTTACATCACATATACCTCCCCCAAAGAGTGCCACAATGGCCGGTCCTGCGCCACCCGCATCCAGCGAACCCCCACGACCAGGTCATCAGTCCACCTTGTGGGGGCCTACCCACGCCGCGCCGGTACGTGGTCGCCACTCGACAACCTTTCCGCCCCAACGGCCATCGGTTCTACGTGCAATGTGCCCCGCCCACTGCCACTTAAGTTTAGCGATTCGCAGGGCTATATCGGTTACCTTGGTTCTGCTGCGGATAGCCTCATTCCCGATGCGATCACGCAGAGAAACTCCCAGCATAGCCCTCTCCATCGCCCTTTGAGTGACTTTGAGCCTTCTTATGAGGCCCATAGTAAGCGACCACGTTTCCGTTCTATATGTTATCACTGATCATCACAGTCATCAGTGATGACGATAAAAATACTTATCGAAAACTACTAATAATTTCATAGAAAACATCCATGACTCAGGAACAAATATTTGTGCTCATCACACAATTAAATGCCCTTACCGGGATTCGAACCCGGGACCTCCGGCTTCGTAGGCAGGGTCACTACCAACTAGGCTACAGAGATCGTTCTACTGTCTCCCTGCATATCTGTGGTTTCTTTTGTAACTGCTTTATCTGTGTGAGGCATAAAGAGTTTTTGAATTGTATTAATGTGCGAATTAATTTTACAGTTAGAGAGCCAGCTCACTTCTCAGTGCAGACGATGAAAGGCAATAAATTCATCTCCAAATACAAGTAAGTATGAGTTCAAGTAACGCCTATACCAAGAAACATAATGGGCAACTAAGCCAAAAAAAAAATTGATAATCAAAGTGAAGGACTAATAATCTAGTAACTTTGTCGCGTGATAGTAGAGGGTATAAGTTTGCGTCAAATCCGGTAGTTCTGATTTTTTGCAGATTTGTTTATGATGTTGGCCTAATGAATAATCCAAGTTTGTGACCACGAGCGCCGAACGCAACTTTGTCAAAAATCGAAAATACCGCGAAATCTCTAAAGGAGTCAGTTTTGATAGAACCCTTTAAGGGCGGTTTTAAAGTAGACTAAATTTGCTACAATATGAGACTAGAATTGTCTCTGTAGACCCAATAGTTTCCGAGAGCTTTTCAAAATTCATAATTTTTTCGGTATTCGCAATTTTTAGCAATATGTTAGACGTCGCTCTAGCGGGATGAAGTTCCAAGTACAGTTTGCAAATGTTGCGCAGTTCAAAAATTATAAACTTTGAAAGGTAAACGAGATAAACGGAAACTATTGGGTCTAGAGAAACAATTGTAGTCTCATATTGTAGTAAATCTAGTATTCTTTAAAAACGCCCTGAGAAGGTACTATCAAATACTAGTCCTTTAGGGTTATAATAAAAACTTTCGCGGTATTTTCGATTTTTGACAAAGTTGCGTTCGGCGCTCGAGGTCACAAACTTGGATTATTCATTGGGCCAACATCATAAACAAGCCTGCAAAAAATCACTACTACCGGATTTGACGCAAGCTCTGGACGTATAAAGTTACTGGATTATAAATAGATTTTACCCAGGAAAGTACCAAATTAAATTCCATCCAATCTACCAAGAAATGTCACAATGGCAGTTGTTAATATGAAGTTCCAGGTGTAACCAACCTTATCATGATAATTATTAATACTAAATATAATCGTCAGAATCGATGTAAGACTGATGGGAAATAGATTTTCATTTATTTATCATATTTTGAATAAATAAATTTGCTAAATAATTGTAAAGGAAACATTTGTCCCGTCCAGACGGACGGACGTAAGATACTGAAAATGAAGTGAGGAGTAAAATGCCAATTAGCTTCGAGTCCGTCTACGATCTTGGAAATATGACGAATATTAACTTATTTTTTTTGATGTGCTAGAACAAATACTTTTTTAAAAAAAACTGCTTAAATATCAATTTCAACAAATTAGGTCTTGTCAGTCTCTTAAAGTAATTTATCTAAAAATAAAAAAAGATAAGTAACAATTTCATTTAGAAGCTGTTTCGGCATGCATTTTCACCATCATAGTGTAATGTTTTGTGCTTGTCTGTAGGTCTGTTCGCACTCTATTCGGCAAGGACGAGGCGTGCTACATCATGGACGCTAAGGTTCAAGGCAACATTGGGAGATATCTCAACGTAAGTAATATACCAATACCTTTGTATACTATAATCTGTACCTTTAGGCTTTTGAAAGAATGTAAACAAGCTTACTGAATACTGACGTCAGTTGCAGTTGAGGAGTTTTCATTTATTTTATTTCATTGCATGTTTGAGAAAAGCACTACATGGGGCTTGTGCACAAATCACGCGAGGTTCGATAGGGGGGGGGTCAGGAAAAAATTACGAAAGATCACGTTGGGGGAGGGTGGGCATATAGTGGGTTTTTATAGGATACCTCACGTGTATTTTTCTACAGAGAACGAAACAAAGATAAAATATCTATCACGCGAGTAGATACTTTTTCTCGGCTTCGTTAAACATAAATCTTTACTTAGCATTTCAAAATAGCGAGTCTATTTAACTAAGATAGAAAAATAAACAAGATTTACTATATAAAATACTATTTATCTTACAATACGGTCGAATGAAAAAAATGTACGTGAGGTTATGGGGGGAGGGGGAGGGGGGTAGCCTAGAAACTCACCAAATATCACCAAGGGGAGGGGGGGGTCAAAAGTAGCCGAAAAAACCTCGCGTGATTTGTGCACAAGCCCATGCATGGCCGTGAAAAGGGTTTGCCGGCTTCGTATCACTATCTATCTGTACCTAGTCACCCGACAAGCCGGCGTGTGCACTGTGCAGATGCAGTAATGTGGCATTCTTGTTCCAGCACTCGTGCACTCCGAACGTGTTCGTGCAGAACGTGTTCGTGGACACGCACGACCCGCGCTTCCCGTGGGTCGCGTTCTTCGCGCTCTCCCAGATCCGCGCCGGCACCGAGCTCACGTGGAACTATAACTACGATGTGGGCTCTGTGCCCGGCAAGGTGTTGTACTGCTATTGTAACGCTGTCAATTGCAGGGGGAGACTGCTCTAACTGTTCCAGCACTCGTGCACTCCGAACGTGTTCGTGCAGAACGTGTTCGTGGACACGCACGACCCGCGCTTCCCGTGGGTCGCGTTCTTCGCGCTCTCCCAGATCCGCGCCGGCACCGAGCTCACGTGGAACTATAACTACGATGTGGGCTCTGTGCCCGGCAAGGTGTTGTACTGCTATTGTAACGCTGTCAATTGCAGGGGGAGACTGCTCTAACTGTTCCAGCACTCGTGCACTCCGAACGTGTTCGTGCAGAACGTGTTCGTGGACACGCACGACCCGCGCTTCCCGTGGGTCGCGTTCTTCGCGCTCTCCCAGATCCGCGCCGGCACCGAGCTCACGTGGAACTATAACTACGATGTGGGCTCTGTGCCCGGCAAGGTGTTGTACTGCTATTGTAACGCTGTCAATTGCAGGGGGAGACTGCTCTAACTGTTCCAGCACTCGTGCACTCCGAACGTGTTCGTGCAGAACGTGTTCGTGGACACGCACGACCCGCGCTTCCCGTGGGTCGCGTTCTTCGCGCTCTCCCAGATCCGCGCCGGCACCGAGCTCACGTGGAACTATAACTACGATGTGGGCTCTGTGCCCGGCAAGGTGTTGTACTGCTATTGTAACGCTGTCAATTGCAGGGGGAGACTGCTCTAACTCACATATTAATCTAATAGGGCTTGTGGTCTCAGGAGGTAGGTACTACAGTCATGGCCAGATAATTAAGAACATCATTTTTTCCCCATACAGTTACATACAAATATCATCATCGTCCTAGCGTTATTCCTGTTTGTGCCCCTAAAGGAGCCCGGGGACCGCTTATGTTTGGCCAATTTTATTTCTGAGTATATGGAGGTATCTGTGTATAAATATGATTTAATTTAGTTTATATAAAAGTTCTGTAAAAGTTGTGCTTAAAAAATACGGGTGGTCAAATGGACAGTTTTTACGAATTCATACTGTAATTAGGAACAATGTATGAACTTATAAAAAGTGTTGATTTGATCGCCTGTATTTTTTAAAGTCTAAATTTTACACAAGCTCTTTTGCACTATATTAAATACTGTTTAAACACGGTTACATCCGTATAATCAGAAACAAAATTAATCAAACGCATCATAAATTATCATCAAATTTGAAAAGACATATTTGTATGCAACTATATGGGGAAAAAATCATGTTCTTAATTATCTGGCCATGACTATGTCAGATCGAAAAAAACTCAAGTTACAATAAATATTATATTAACTTTACAATTAACCGAAATCAAATAATCGATAATGTTAAAATTAAATTAAATTTGTCACACATCGTTAGCGTCGAATATCGCTGGACAAGTTTCGAACCCAAACACGAAATATGTCGACCGATATTTAAGACGTCCTTTCATTATATTTAATCTCTGAATCATAATTCATTCATAATTCATAATTAATTAACTATTTTCCGTAAAAATGTTAAGAACAAGTCTGTATAGAACATGCTTAAAGCGCAGAGTGTATAAGAAAAATATGAGATGTATGTTGCTATGTAACCTTTTTTTCTACGAATGGCGGAATCGTCTTTGTCGAATATATCTTAAGAGTACTTGTGAATGTGAGTCATTGTTAGTCACAAAAACAAAAATCATCTTTCCGGTGGTCAATAGTTAAGGGCTTACGCTCACATATAATATGTTTTTATCACATATAATTATAGAAGGGGTAACGCCGTTTATGCGAATTCAGTGATCAACCAAAAATTAAACTTTATAGCCCTTAACTTTGGCAATGTCCACCGAAGAGACGCGAACCTAAATCTGACAATGACCCATGTAGTAATTTGAAGCACTTTCTGACCTTATTGTAGTTTTTTAATCAGTTTTTTTTCTGGTAATTTCAAACCAATTATGTGACTAATAGTCCGAAATTTTAAAACGCCAATGACATATGCTTCTTGGCACGTAAATAAGACTTACGCACGCTTGGCACGGAAGTAGATCCAAGATGCAGACGTTTGCGCAGGTTCTCTAGTGCGTATGCTACAAGCTACGGTAGCCTAGTGGTTCAGGCATGCGGCTGTCAAGCGGCGGTCGTGGGTTCGAATCCCGGCGCGTACCAATACGTTTTTCCGAACTTATATACGAAATATTTACCGTTAGCTTTTCGGCGAAGGAAAACATCGTGAGGAAACCGGTCTAATGCCAATAAGGTCTAGTTTTCCCTCTGGGTTGGAAGGTCAGATGGCAGTCGCTTTCGTAAAACTAGTGCCTATGCCAAATATTGGGCTTGGTGTCAAAGCGCAGCCCGGGCTCCTTTAGAGCACAAATGGAAATACATCATAATATGCCACTGACGTTTTAACCTCGTCAGGCCCAATGTGCATTACAATGTACACTCCGTTTCAATGGGGATTTGATACTTTCATAAAATAAATAACGTTGGCACTCTTTGGGGGAGGCATATGTCCTGCAGTGGACGTCTTTCGGCTGATATGATGTTGATGAAAACATAAATATAGTAGTATCGTTGATAACTCGAACAAATTAAATTCAATCGGATTTTCTATGCAACTAGATTCAAATTACCTTGGCGAACATTTTGTACGTTGGACCTTATGAGGTTACAATTTCCGACTGTTGGTCATAGCATTGGTTTGAAATTGCCAAAATAAATAAATTATCAATGTTCAGTTAAAGTTAAGGCGCTTATTTTTATTTCTTTATGTTAAGCTATGTGTAGTACTGTAAATATTGTGTTTGAGGTAATAAATAATAAATGAGAATATTTTAATTGTTTTATTAATAAGCTAGCTTTTGGCTTCGTCCGCGTAGTGAGTGTTATTTTTGCAATAATTGTTTAATTATTATACGCCGGCAACAGCCTGCTACTACTTACTTCCCTTATGAATAACACTTTGCAATTCATGAAGTCAAACTTGTGGGCCTTGTGGCCCAGACATTATTATAAGTTAATTTGTTAAAATTGTTAAAAACCACTTACGTATTTACCTACTTATAAGTCTATACGTCTTCTGTATAAAAAAACATACTCATTCATGTCAAACGATTTCTATTTATTAAAAAAATCTATCGTATTCTACACATTCTACACTAAACGATAAAAAACCGGCCAAGAACGTGTCGGACCACGCACAACGAAGGGTTCAATTTATCAAGTCAAACTTGTGGCCCGGACATTATTATAAGTTAATTTGTTAAAATTGTTAAAAACCACTTACGTATTTACCTACCTATAAGTCTATACGTTTTCTGTATAAAAAAAACACACTCATTCATATCAAACGATTTTTATTTATTAAAAAATCTATCGTATTCTACACATTCTACACTAAACGATAAAAAACCGGCCAAGAACGTGTCGGACCACGCACAGCGAAGGGTTCCGTGCCTATTAAAAAGGTCGTATCGTCACAAAAATCTTATGGCACTTACATCCTTATCTATAGGGAAGGCAGTTTTTCAGCAATTACCTACTCGAAAACCTTTGAACTGATCTAGTTAATAGTTATTTGTTATACAAGGGTGCAAAGTTGTATTTTAACCGCGAGTGTGGAATTGAAACACGAGCTAGCGAATGGATTCTAGGGTTGAACCACGAGCTAGCGAATGGATTCTATGGTTGAACCACGAGCGAAGCGAGTGGTTCAAAAATAGAATCCTGAGCGAAGCGAGTGGTTCAAAAATAGAATCCTGAGCGTAGCGAGTGTTGCAACTCACGAGACGTCAAAATAACTTGCACCCGTGTGTAACACAAATTTTTTCACCTCACTAAAGCGAGGAAAAAAAACAAAAAGTTAAGTAACGAAAAAATAAAAAATAAAATATTAAAAAGGGGGAAAAAACATTAAAAGTGAGAAAAAAAATTAAAAACATGAAAACAAAATATTACAAATTTAAAAAAAAACATTTAATAAAGAGGAAAAGAGAAAAAACATTGAGAAACAAAAAAAATTACATTAAAATAAAGAAAAACTTTTAAAAAAGGCAAAAGTAATTTCAAAAAACATTAACCAAGACTGATAAAAGAAAAACGAAGCAATAAAATAGAGACAAAAACATATAAAAAACAAAAAAGTTACAAAAACATAACATTAAGAAAAAAAAACGTAAAAAAAGACTAAAAAAGACAAAAAACAAAAAAAAAACATGTAAAAAGAAAAAAGTTACAAAAAACACTATATTAAGAGAAAAAACTTGAAAAAAGACAAACAAAGACAAAAAAACATGTGAAAAGAGTGGAAAAAAAAATTAAAATAATGGAAAAAGAAAAAAACCTTGAAAAACACATATAAATCAATAAAAAATAAAAATAAACATTAAAATATGGCAAAAACATCAAAAACATATAAGAGAATTTCAAAAAACCTTGAAATAATAAAAAAAAACATTATAAAAAGGAAAAAAATGTATAAAAAAGAGAAAAAAGACCAAAAAAACATAAAAAAATAAAAAAAACATTCAAAAAGAAACAAAATATCTATAAAAAGGAGAAAAAAGCAAAAATCATTGAAAAAAGAAAAACAAAGCAATAAAATAGAGACAAAAACATAATAAAAAAAAAAAAATTACAAAAATCATTAAAATAAGAGAAAAAACGTAAAAAAAAGATAAAAAAAGAAAAAAAACTTAAAAAAAACCATTTAAAAAGAGAAAAAAGTGGAAAAACTACAAAAATAAATCAAAATGAAAAAACATTCAAATTTTTTTTTTTTAATTGGAAAAAATAAAAAAAACCTTGAATAAACACATTTAAATCAATAAAATATAAAAAAAACATTAAAATGTAGACGAAAATATCAAAAAAATAAATAGCATTTCAAAAAACATTAAAAAAAGAAGAAAAGAATTAAAAAAAAGGAAAAAAACGTATAAAAAGACCAAAAAAACATTAAAAAGAGAAAAAAAATACAGAAAAACATTCAAAAAGAAACAAAACATTTAAAAAGAGAAACAACATTTTTAAAAAGGAGAAAAAGAAGCAAGATTTATAAAACAAAAAAACATTTAAAAAAGAAAAAAAGAATTAAAAACATTTAAAAAAAGAATAAAACATTCAAAAAAAGGTACCTAAATAAAATAAATCTGATGGGCGAAAAATGTCCTGTCTGGACTGGCCTTTACATGTTATTATGTTTAAGAAAGTAACTAATAACACGTTCGGATTTCAAATATTCTTTGCACTCTTGTGGATAAAATGCAGTTTTGCTATCTGTTTTTAAAGAATAAAAATGGTCTTTCCGAGCTAGTGAGGTGAAAAAATAATTTTCGGTGAAAGATTTAATAAGCACTATGTCCATGATGTTTTTCATTTTTTTATCACACCGTTTGATCCCATATGGAGACAGCTGCTGACGGAGTCGCGGAAGTGTGCGCAAGCGTTCCCGTGGCTCCGCCAAAGAGCAGCGCGCAGAACACCGTGGGGTTTTAGACGGTAGTCCGGGCGGTTCCCGGGAGTCCGTCATACCCGTCCTGGTTCCCCAGCCAGGCGGAATGCGTAAAGCATTTCTCCACGAAAAAAAAAAAAATTAAGCTCCTGCGGACGCGAGTGACAGTTGTCGCCGTCCCTTTGTCAAGTGAGTGGGCAACTCGACTGTTAGAGGTTCTTAAGCCGCCCGAAGGCCTCTAACTCGGCTTAACAACTACTGTCATAGACAGCATCCGGGATCATATTCATATCCATTTAATCATTGCCTTGTGTGTACAAAAGATCTTATAGCTACATATTGGTATGTCTCAACACAACCCTGTAAGGGCACTGCAATACAGTAAGTAGTTCAAAATTTAAACTATACTTAGACAATTAGATCAACTGCTTAGCGTGCCTTCCAAAGCACGGAAGCGCTCATACTGACCGCTGCCATCTTTGCTTTCCGATTCGCAGGGGTCGCTGGGCTGTCAACGCTTCAACTTGACTTTCCGTTACATGTATAGATCACCCCTAAAAAAATATTTAGCGGCTACTACTATGTAGCGGATAACAAAATACACCTATCCTCCAAATTGTATTCAAATAAACCTTATAGTTTTCGAGTAATATGCCTGTAACATTCGGACAGACAGACATTACGAAACTATAAGGGTTCCGTTTTTACTATTTTGGCTCCGGAACCCTAAAAAGAATATATTAACCTTACTAACGCTTTTAGGGGATGAATTTCAGAAATCGCCGTAGGTACTCGGCATGTTTGACTGTATAAAAGAAGTGTGTGCTAGGTAGTAGTGTCCCCCTAGGGAATGAATGTTGATGAATATAAATAAAGAACGTATATATGAACTGTCAAATTTCTAAGTTTTTAAATGAATGTCTTCTCGTTACAACTCCTATTTCGCCCCTTTAGGGGGCAAGTTTAAAAAAATATATTTCGTGATAGGTCTACATATTATAAATGATGCCACAGTTTATCATTAAAAATCACACATTTCTCATGTAAACTTTCAACCCCCATCTTAACCCCTTCAAGGGATAAATTAGAAAAAATGCCCTTATCAATGTTTTTGACTGTAAATTAGGAGCTTTAATTGAACGAAGTTTTAAACGTCTAACTTTAAAAACAACATGTTTCCGATACAAACTTTCAACTCTTTTTTAACCCCCTTAGAGGATGAATTTTTATAACAACGCTAAATCGTTTGTTTTATTTTTTAGTAAGAAACCTTCATGCAAAGATTCAAGTCTATAACATTCCAAATGAACGATTTCCATACAACGGTTCAACCCCTATTTCACCCCTTAAGTTCCCCTATTTCACCACGATTTTTTGCGCTTTATACAGCGCAAACGAGACTTGAACTCACGATTTTTTTCTACTTTGCAAAGTTTAGGGTTCTCATTCATTCAACAGTAATTATGCACTTACTCAGTAACACTAAAGTTTGCGTATACTTTGAGCAATATTTGGGTTTGTACTTTCTTGCTTGCTATGCTACTTAAAATCAACGATTCGAACCCGAATATTGTTAACGCTCACGGACTGTAATTAGATTATAAACTGATAATTATTGAAAGACGAGAATTATTGACAGATAATTATCACGGGCGAATATACATTGAAGGCAATTTTTTTTGGAACTTAATATCAATCCTTTCATGCTTGCGTTCATCATTGAAGGTTCTAGAGTCCATGCATGATGTAGTGTATTACTAACAGATAATTATCACATTAAGAGCAAAAATTAAGTCGTACATTTTAGTTTCAAATGGGGAACTCGCATGGGACTTCAATTTAGAATAAATTGCACTCAATCGATGCGGATATACGTAGAGATATCATACACAAGACAAAAAAATAAACGATTGTATTAGTTTTATCTCACGAATGACGAAGAAAAAATCATTATTTTGTCGATAAAATAACATAACAGTTAACAGAATATTAAATTGGAAATGATATTTTGTACGACAAGTATATACTTAAACGCAAATTTGTGGAGATAATTGCAAATTAATGACTTACTCCATAGTAAACGCGCCGAGAATATATGCTCTGTGACGTCATAGCATAAGTCCATTTTATATAGAGCGTTTTCGTGCGCGTGTAGATTTCAAATGCATATAACATCAGAAAAATAAATCATACTAAATTTTTAATGCTACAGTTGTTTTAATGCTGGATTATACTTTTGATTTTCGTAATAAAATAAAAAAAGATGCAAGTTCCCTATTAAACACTAATGTAACTTATATAATCTATTGCTCTGCGGGCGTAGCATAGTTGCCATTTTATGACTTATCGTTGTGTATAAGACATCCGGCACTCTCACACTCGCATACTTGTCAGAACGTGACGGACGTCTTATCGACAGCGATAAGTGATAAAATGTGCATGGTACGCCCGCTAGGAAAGGTTGGAGCGAGCGTTGCGAGTAGGCACAATCGCACAGAAGATGCCATTGGGTCGAAGTGCATCCGAAAGGGCCCAGGTACACAGGTAAGAGCTCGTTCCCACTATGTCGGATGTCGGGACGATTTTTTATCGTGTGACGACGCACGATAAAAAATCGTCCCGACATCCGACATAGTAGGAATCGGGTCTAAGAGTCGAAAGACGAGATTGATATCACTGGTGAAAATTGCCTTAAAACTAAGGAACAACTTTGTACTCTTTGGCGTCGAGACCCTTAGTCCGTGGGGTCCCAGCGCGCATAAGTTATTTGCGGAAATCGCGAAACGTCTGGTTGATGTAACTGGTGATCGAAGAGCTGGCGGCTTTCTCGCGCAACGCATCAGCATTGCAATTCAGCGAGGAAATGCCGCTACCATCCTCGGTACAATGCTTCGAGGGCCTTTTTAGAAGCTTTCTATCAACTTGCGATGTAGTACATACTCGTATGTAGGTGTTAGGTAACTATGTTTGTTCGGGTGGAATCTTGCAACTCAATTTTGAAGCAGATATCTTCAACCGATTGAGCTGACATTTTGGGTAAGGTATAGTTTGGATGACAATTCAATATTATGGTACAGTCGGCCTCATAAGTAGCTGAACGCCTAATTACCTTGTCGTTTTCACTCGTTTGACAACTTCATATGGCAGTTCAACATGACGTTTAATGCGTCACGGTACAAAGGTGTTAAGCCACTTGTGAGACTTGCCGTACCATTGAGCCAGGGTTCGAAATTCTCAAGATAATTACGCTTCTTGATAATTATCACCGGTATAAGTGCAAATAAAGTACGAACATATTGGATTTTTCTCACGCGGCATTGTTTAAATTCAACACAATAAACAATATTTAACTTAACAAACCAATAACACTAGAGTTCACTTAACTTTGCATAATCCGAACTGAATTTTTCTTGTGAGGGGAATCCCCACGGCGCGGTACGTCACGTTGACACTTCGTGCGTTCGGATAGATGCAACTGCGGAAATACACGTTCGAATACTTCGAACACCGTTCACTTTCACGAGGGCATTTTTTCGTTATTATCAATCGATAATTATCCATATGTTATTATCACGATAATTATCCTTTCGAACCCTGCATTGAGCTGATCTACTTAACCGACGTAACCCCGTTGAGATAGGGCTCGTTAGAATCGTCTCAATGAGTAATTGAACTAATTGATGACGGTATACAGAAAAGTACAGTCGGAAATAAAAACTTGTACCAAAAATAACATTTTTGACAGAAACCTATTAAGATTTAACTTGATGTTGTGAGGGGACGCCTGGCCGGAAACAGGCGGGCTGTCGATCGTTTGTCCCGTTTATTTAACTTATTTTTAATTTAATTTGGCAAACAGTAAAAGTCACAGAAAATGTTATAATTTTTATTAATAAATCAAAATAAACACTACTATTGTATGGTCATATAATTGTGTGGTGTAAGGCCCGGCCCCTCTTGCATACTGTAGTTGTGAACAGTTGCAATTGGCATTGGTTTTGTTTAAGTCACAGATTTCAAATACGTAATTTATATTTCAATAAACCTAGCTGTTTGAACAGCTGGTCGATTGCGTAACGCATTGTGCGTAGGTCAAGTAGATCCTAATGTCACTTTTAGATTTGAGGTATCCTAACGTACTTTCTAAAAACTACTTAAATACGTAATACGGTCACAATCACATACAAGAGAGGCCTCACTTAAGTTTACACCTATAATCAATTAGCTTCCAACCCAAGCTGTCTAGAGGCCGGGCATGATGTAGGCGATGTTGTGGAGCGTGCGCTGCAGCAGCGCGGGCGGCGGCGCGAGCTGCGGCACGGCGCGGCACACGCCCAGCAGCGGGGCCAGCGCGCACAGCAGCGTGTCCAGCAGCACCGACACCGAGCCCGACACCGCGATCTGGCCCTGCGCCGCAAGTAAACACTGGTGAGCGGTACAACCAGACAATAAGTACCGGATACCTTATAGTAATACAGAAGAAAAACGGACAGTCTCAATTAGGTACATCATAAATAACAATAAGCGACTAAGACTTCCACGTAACGCTATTAGCGTAGCAGAGAATGAGATAATTAACAACTAAGAATAGTTGAAAACCCCCCGACATTTTCATTACAAAGTCCAACATCTCAAAACCGGCTGAACCCTTTTTGTTTGAAACGTAGCTAAGAACCATGTCGATCACGTAAGCATTCGGGCAAAAAAAGTGCATTAAAATCAGGCCTGCGCCCGCGCCGCCTGGCGCCGCTCCCGACGCCTGACAACACAATCCCCGTACCTCGTGCTCCTTGAGCCGCTCCCCGATGATGGCGAGGCTCTCCCCCAGCAGCCGCAGGTGCGCCGCCACCTCGACGGCGCCGACGCCCGTCACGCGGTACACGCCGGCGCCGGCGCCTGCGCCCGCGCCGCCTGGCGCCGCTCCCGACGCCTGTAAACACAATTGGGTATTTGACAACAGTGAAAACAAACAGCAGCGGAAAGTAAAATTAGTCCGCTATTTTAAGATTTTTAAATTCATAAAAACTAACAATAAGCTAAGGATTTTGTTTTTTATCTGCACCACCTACTTACTGCATAATCTGGTTTTATCTCTTTCTCCGATACCCAAAGGTTGTCTGGAAGAGATCGCTCTTCAGCGATTCCGCCTGTTGTCTACCTCTACCTACATGTTTTATACAGGCTGGCGCAAAAGTAGTCACCCGATGTTCTTTGGCTGTATTTTTTTAAAATCAAAAACTTTGGTTCTGCTTTTGGATTGTGTTTATTGGACGTCTTAACTTTTTTCCATGAAGTCGAGAAAATGATATTGGCCAAGTGACCGACGCCAGAATTGATGACCATACGGGCCCGATTAATGGCATTTTTCATCACTCTTGTCAGAACATCCGGTGATAGGTTCTTGCATTCGTGTCGTGTCGAATATTCTCTTTGAGGGCTTCAAGAGTCTGGGGTTTGTTGACCTACCCGTGACTTCAAGAAACCCCACAGAAAGAAGTATGGAACGGATAAATCGGGCGACCTTGCCGCCCAGTGCAAATCACCAAAACGAGAGATTGGGCGACCCGGAAATTCAGCCCTCAGAATTTCGGTTGGGGCTCGAGCAGTATGCGCCGTTGCTCTATCCTGTTGGAACCACATGTCCTTCAGTCCCAAACAAAGGGAACATCTTCAAGTTTTTTACCAAAATTCTGTGTAAAGACCGCCGACTGATGCCCAATTGCGTGGCACGTCGTGTGCTCGATACCCCGGGGTCCTCTGCGACATCTCCAGCAACAGCCGCGATATTCTCACCAGAACGACTGCTCCGGGGAGGGCCAGACCTGGCAGCATCTCTTGTAGTCCCATACTCTTCTAGGCCAGCGGCTAAACGCCGGAGTGTTTGCCCAGTTGGTGTCGGACGACCGGGAAATCTGCGCCTAAATTCACGGTGTGCCAACACTGCCGACTAATTATTCCGCAAAAAAATCGAAACAATTATTCCGCATTCTTGAAGATGATTTGTTGACGTGTATTTTGTATCTATTTACTTCACAAATGTCAAAGCAGAACTGACATTTGCCGCCATTTTTAAAAATTATAGCACCTTTCGATAGGCAGGCCCCGTAGCATGGATGGCGTTATCACGCGATAAGTGATAGGATAAGCGCGTCGTCTCATTCTATCGAACGGTGTCAGCCAGGGACGGCAGCTCTATCCTATCACTTACCGCGTGATTCCATGCTACGGGGCCTGATTACTTTTGCGCCACCTTGTATTGTCTCTCTTTGTAATTGCTTTGTTTGTGTGAGTTATGCAATAATAGTTATTTATGGTACAAGTGCGGAAAGTAGCTAATGCCCAATGAGTGGCAATGACCGAAAACACGACGGCCAGGGAGGGAGAGGGAGTGTTTTTGATCGACACGAATTGGGAATTACCTATCCGCACGTGTATTAATTTTTATAGGAATGATTGTAAGTAAGTTACCGGCACGAGCTGATTGTTGGGTGTGGCGGGCTCCGGCAGCGCGCGGCGCGCCGGCGGTCGGCCCGGGCCCGCGCCGGCTCCCGGCGGAGGCCGAGGACCTGAGAACACAATTTACTTGTTTCATCTTACTAAGGTGGAAAGAGTCATAACACTACATTGGGACTGCTCACCTTGGACCCTTCAAATCCTTATGTTAACAAGCATAAAAAGTTCAAAAAACTGCACCCCAACTGCGGAAAAGTTACTGAAAAATTATGTTTTTTTCATACAAAGGGTACCCTATGCCACCCGGAGCATAATTTCGAATCGATTGACACCACATTTATCAAAATCGGTTCAGTTTCTTAAACACTACGGTGGGACACACGTAAATACAAACATAGACTGATAAAATCATGTCCCTTCCTTTCGGCTCTGCCGTAGTCGGGCAAAAAGACACTTTAGCTTGTATTCTTATGCCAACCCCACACGTAAAGTAAAACAAACTCGCCTTTGTCTAGTAAAACATCTACATACTCACGACTATTATTTGATTCAAAATTATACCACAGTGTTATAAAGGCACACAACACCCTTGTCTTCATCAAATTATTGTTAGTAGCGTGTATCTCTACAATGATTACTTAATACAGTTTATTAATTACGTCGATTCTCGCTAAAAATACATTATTTATTTGAAAAATATAGATCACCTGACCAGATACACTAATATTATAAAAATGATAATTATCATACTATAATCAAAATATTAACTCACTGGGATTGGATATAATCTTGCTGACTCCCGAGTGCAGACTCTGTTCTTTCTGCATAGCGAAACGCTTCGCTTTACGCTTCCACAGATAGCGTTCGTTATAGTTAACCTAAAAAATAAATAAATATAAAAACATGTTTATGTAATTAAAGCAATAACTTTTAACGTAAAGCCTAGTATAGGCTACTTATAAGTATATTTTTATAGAGGTAATAAATCCGAAAGAAAGAAAAATGTGATACAGGTTGAAATTCAAAAGGCAGCTCATTAAAAGATAATTATCACATACTATCATAATCAAATGATAAGTTAATTATCAGACTATAATAAGGCTGCATAATTAGGCTTATAATCAAATGATAATGACGATTTGATTATTAGAGTTGCGTTGTTTTACACAATATTGTGTTTCTTCTGCCGGATCACGCTTACGTTCACTTGTGATAATGTTACGGAATTATATTTTGGGGTAACAGCAGAAACTAAAAAGTTCCGTCATTTAAATGAGTGCCTCCGGACTTGCGCGGAAGCAGGTCGGTATGAATGCAGTACTGCAGCACACACTGCTTCCGCGCATGATATTGCTACTGCGCAAATGTTACACTGACAGTATACCGACAAGTCAGGAAATTTAAGCTCACGTCAAAGTACAAAATTTCCCAACGCGATCCTGGACCGTCAAGTCAAGAAGTAGCCTTAAGTGGGAATCAGTAGCGGAGAAACAACACGTACAAAGCCCGTTCCCACCGGCTTGCCTTGAATAAATTTTTAGCCTATAGTTATATACTCTAAACTCTTCCATATTCTTTTTGTTCCGGGTTACCTATCGAAAATTTTCCCGCGCCGCCACTAGTGGGTATACTCACATTGGCCCACATTTCGCCTAGACGTTTAGAGATGGCGCTGAAATCCATGTCGGGATGGCTGCGCAGGAGTTCGTTGCGCGCCTCCTTCGCCCACATCATGTAGGCGGTGATACGAGTCTTGCCTGGTGACAAGTAAATAATTAGTAGTTTATCTACCCACATGTTATAAATCCTCTAGAATGTGTTCGGAAACCATATATAACGACCACCATAATTGCAACCAGTAACGTAACATCAGAGTTTTATCTGTGCCAGTGTTATTATAATGTATGAAAAACCATAATAGCATAGATAATCAATGTTATTATGGAAATCAGGTCCGGTGTTGGCGTCATGCAGCATGATGTTGTCGGTCATGATTTGAAATCTAGTCGGCCATGGCGGTGCAATACAGGTTATTCTAATGGTTCCCGAACACATCATTGAGGATTTATAACATGTGGGTAGATAAAATAGTGTATGTAACTGTACATATTTAGGCATTAAAACACTCGTGTGATGTTATTATGAAACTCGCCTTCGGCTCGTTTCATAAACCCATGTTTAATGCCCCTCATTATGTACAGTCACATGAACTACTATTATGCGAGTTTCATAATAACATCACATGAGTGTTTTAATGCCTAATTATGTACAGTTACATAGGTACACTATTTTATCTACCCACATGTCCTCAATAATAATAAATATTTATTTATTCAGATAACTGATGATCCATTGGTTAGAAATTACAATCTTACGACACTTTTGTTAGAATATAATTATTAACTAAACTAAACAGTAAAACTACTAACAAAATCACAATAGATCAGCGATGGTCGCAGTGATATAAGGGCTTTGACAGCCCGAAAGCCACTACCAGAATAATAATAATAATACTAATTAAATTTAACTTATACTGTATGTGGTAAGTAGGTACAGTATTTTACGTACACAATCCCTGCGTCAACAACTTAATGATTGCCAACCAGTTTTCGATTGGCTATCATCAAATTGTTGACACGAAGGTAAATGGGGGAATCAGGGGGAATCAATGATGTGTTCGGGAACCATTAGAATAACCTGTATTGCACCGCCATGGCCGACTAGATTTCAAATCATGCTGCACGATCCCAACACCGGACCTGATTTCCATAATAACATTGATTATCTATGCTATTATGGTTTTTCATACATTATAATAACACTGGCACAGATAAAACTCTGATGTTACGTTACTGGTTGCAATTATGGTGGTCGTTATATATGGTTTCCGAACACATTCTAGGGGATTTATGATATGGGAGTAAATAAAATTATAATTTACTTTAAAAACAAAGTTTTAACCAACTTCAAATCAGTAGCCAAATTGCTTCAAGTTTGCATATAAAATTTGAAGAGTTCCCTATATTTCTCCAGGATCCCATCATCAGAACTGGATTTTGGTGACAACGGGACCAATCTGGAAGTATAACCTTTCAAACCAAAAATGTTTTTTTCGAATCGGTTCATAAATTACGGAGCTATCACGTAACAAAAACACACAAAATAATACAGTTGTATTTGAGAACCTCCTCCTTTTTTGAAGTTCGTTAAAAATTGCCTTTATTGCTGAGGTTTACAACTTTTAAGAAAACTTATACTACTTAAAAAAACTTATTATTTACTTAATAGGCCTCCTCCAAAGCTTTACACAAACGGTGACAAATAACACACATTATATTACTCAAGTCAGACAGGGATAAAAAGATTGTCGGGAAGAGATTGCTCTTTGGCGATAAAACCGCCTTTTGTTTGCTTCTACTTATATTTTGCTGGGTACTGTATTGATTATTTTTTTTTTTTTTTTTTTTTTTTTATTCATATTAAATTTAGATCTACTATTTAAATGTGCAATAAAAAATATTCATATTGTATTAATCTGCAAGTAGACTGATTTGGCACTTTTAAAAATCTATCAGTACTAATCAAAAAGCGAAGACAAGAAGAAACACCTAAACAAACTCAGTGGTCAGTAATTTTACTAGCACTGGTTGCCTTGTTATTTTGTTTTGTTGTTCTACAGGGACATCCCGAACCCCAATGAAGTTGAAATTAAGTACAATTATGCAAGTCAGGTGGCACTATAACACTACGAATATGGAGATGGAAGATACAGGAACTCCTCAATTTTATTACACAAGATTATTCAGTGTACAAAAAAGCGTGTACCAAAAATCAGTAAGATTTGTCAGAAACTTAAGAGTCCCTAACTCAGCCGAATTTCACCTTCCCATACAAACGGAGTTTCGTTCTCATTTGTAACCTCTGACTCAAAAAGAGGGGTGTTATAAGTTTGGCGTGTCTGTCTGTGGCCTCGTAGTTCCTAAACAAATGGACCGATTTGAATGCGGTTTTTTTTATCCGAAAGCTGACGTGATCAAGATGTTCTTAGCTACGTTTCATCAAAATCGGTTTAGCCGTTTTTGAGATATTGAACCTTGAAATAAAAATGTTGGGGGTTTTAAGTTGTAGTTATCAGGGATTGTAACCGGTTATTTTTTGTATGGGAACTGTAACCGGTTTTTTTCGTTCTTTGTTAATTATTTAATTTTCTAATTGGGCAATCTAATAATACGCACTCGTTACCTCAAAACACAACTGAGTCCTACATATGAAGTATAAAATAAATTGAGATATGTGGTTATTTCGAGGTTTTTGCAAAAAACCGGTTACAATCCCTGGTAGTTATAAAACTAAGTGTTGGATTGTAACGAAACTTTGCATATACAATGACATGAGGTATATCTAGGTCTGTAATTAGTTTATATGGCTCCAGTTGTTGACGGGGACTCTTAATTTACTAAACTAACCTAACCTCAAGCCAAGTACAGGATGTGCTCACCTTTGTCCTTCCGCTGTGCCTTGGCCCGGCCGATGACCCTGCCATCTTTCACAACAAGACGCTTCTTACTCTTCTCCATCATGTACAGCGAGTTGGCCGGCGTGCGCGCCGAGCCCGAGTCTGAGCCAGAACTGTCCGACTCCATGCTGCATGATACAACATTTTGAAACTTGAGGTACATCAGGGAAATTATTTAATCAGACCTATAACATAGGCCTCGGTCATCTTAAGCTGTGATGACACTGTCTTTAAATGCTTGTTTGTACCAATATTTAACATTAAGAATAATGGTTGTTCATTGGATGTCGACTTGCGGAAAACGCCCAGTATAACTAACTAACGGTTGTTCATTTAAATTGCTAATTAAATGAATAAAATATATAAAAATGTGTGAAACTCACATTCATACTAGGTTTTTACCAGATTTAAAGTCAATAAGAACCCATGTTATTGGAGAAGATCAAGAATCGACATTTGTTTACATATTTTAGAAAGGAAAAAGCTAACCTCTACTAAAAACTGACCTTTCAACATTCTCCCCATTATTCTCATAATAATCAGACTCGCTGCCGGACGCCGTCCCCTCCTCCATCGGCCGCGGCGCCTCCTGAAACTCCGCGGGCTCTTCCTGTCGAAACGCGAACGACTTTACAGGCGTCTGCCGCCGGAACCTGGTCTCTATGTCGTCTGGGGACTCGAAGTCCATGAGCTTGGAGCTCTTCTTGCGCACCCGGCCGCTCCGGGATATACCTGTGACTTCTAAAACTGGGGTTATACATGGTTCAATTATTTGAAAAAGGAGGTTGGTGTTGAGGGGTAACGTACCGTCTTGCATGTTAGAGTAAGCTGCGTATGGTTATGAGATAATTTATGAACGAATCAAGAGTTAATTGAGGAAATGTATGAGAATTGAGGAGTTATTTAGTGAAATTATGAAACTGCGTCGATTTTACACTGTTGTATGAACTTGACACTGACAGTGACAGTTGATAGTTTTGACACTTCTTTCAAGGCGTCATGTTTAGTGCTGCCATGAACGAAATAAGGAAGTGTCATAAAATCTCAGCTTTCCAAATGGTATACAGAAAAATAATATACATTTTTAGTAGTTATTAAATTTCAGTTATGAAGTCATTAAATTAAGCTTTTGATGATTTAAAAATCTCGCTTGAAAATCTTGAAAAAATTATGTTTCTGAACGCATGTAAAACGAACTGCCGGTCAAGGATTTTTTTTTCCTGTCACTGTCAAATGCACAAAAGTCAAGTCCGTACGGAATGATTTCATTCCGCGTAAAAATGGAACTAAAAACTGTTTAGCAACAATAAAAATCACATTATATCATGCGACCATGGCGGACCGAATACGCCAAATTGCCAAAACCCTCCGTTCCAAACTGAACATGCCCGTGACGACTACGTCGAGCCGTCAGAAGATAGACGATTTGATCACGAAGTATGTGCCTGCCGATAAGGTGGCTGATTTCGCTGACAGGCTAAGGAATGAGCCTATAGGCGCGAAGGTGAAGGAGCTGGTGTCTAGGTATGAGAAGTTCACGGGAGTCCAGGAGATAATGGCTATACAGAACACCGTTATAGACGCTCAGGTAATTTGCATTTTTCGCCATTCCTATTTTAGATTTACGTTAATGCGTGACCATGACTCGCGCAATTAATGTAGAAACTGTTGCAATCTACTTTTGTTGAGAGGAGGTACGTAATTAAGTATTTTTTTATTAATATTGTGAAGACCAGTACAGTATAATGGGTAGTGACTTAGTGACCCTGCCTTCGAAGCTGACGGTCGTGGATTCGAATCCTGTTAAGAGCAAATATTGTGTGATGAGCATGATTATTTTAGATTAGAGTCTTGGATGTTTCCTATGTATTTAAGTTTTTATATCTATATAATTATATTGTTGTCTAGTACAAGCCTTTTTAGGGTTCTGTAGCCAAATGGCAAAAAACGGAACCCTTATAGATTCGTCATGTCCGTCCGTCTGTCTGTCTGTCCGTCCGTATGTCACAGCCACTTTTTTCCGAAACTCATACTCACTTATTCATAAAATATAAAAATTTACATGTCAAAATAGAATTATAATATGTCAAATGAATTTGATTATTCAACTAGTATAACATAACAATATTTAGGTATTAGTAACAAAATGTCAAAATTAGAATTATAATATGTCAAATGAATTTGATTATTCTACTAGTATAACATAACAATATTTAGGTATGAATAACAAAATGTCAACATTATACAATGATTAAAACTTTTATTATTACCAATATTTTATATATACTCCTTTAAATTATAAAAAGCTTTATCAGTCAGCCATTTTTTTGCAGCCATGTCGTATCATTTTCAATATCTTTCAATTCGGAGGGTAATTTATTGTAGATACCCGGCCCTACTACAGACATTATTTTTGTTGATTTCATAAGTCGACAACATGTCGTCGCCAATGTGTTCTTATTCCTCTGAGCAAGACACATGATTTTTGAAGTGTATTTTACATGTGTATTATACTGTTGAAATTTGGTAAGTAGATGTATTCTGTGAACCGCATTAAGATTTTCACACAAAAATCGAAAAAAAACATTAAGTTTTAGGGGTCCCCATACTCAGAACTGAAACTCAAAAATTTTTTTTTCATCAAACCCATACCCGTGTGGGGTATCTATGAATAGGTCTTCAAAAATGATATTGAGGTTTCTAACATAATTTTTTTCTAAACTGAATAGTTTGCGCGAGAGACACTTCCAAAGTGGTAAAATGTGTGTGTCCCCCCCTGTAACTTCTAAAATAAGAGAATGATAATACTAAAAAAAAGATATGATGTACATTACCATGTAAACTTCCACCGAAAATTGCTTTGAACGAGATCTAATAAGTAGTTTCTTTTTAATACGTCATAAATCGTAAACCGCAATTTATTTCACGGAACCCTTCATGTGCGAGTCCGACTCGCACTTGGCCGCTTTTTTTTAATTACTATGCGGCAAATTCGATTTATGTGTTTTCAGAAAAAAAGCAATAAATTGTCATCTTTACTTGATTTGAATTTTCTAACATGCTTCTCCAATCTCCTATTTTAATGATAGACTAAAATGCTACATTTTTATTAGAATGTCCATATGTTCCATTGCTGTGATTAAACAACTGCTGCAATTCAAAAACAATAGCATCAGTTGTTTCAAAATCATTGAAAATTAAAAAAAATATATTTTTGGGTAATCTATAAACTTTTCTTTACCCCCATGACTTACTAGGGAACCTAATTTAATCCGAATTTTAATATATACTTATACCCCTCGTCTATTGGAAGAATAGATGCGATTTTAGATACCAACTCTGTTACACCCAAGAAATAGCGGTTTCAAAAAAAATTATAAAAAATATAACTTTAAATTCGGAAAACTGGTTCCATATTTTGTTAAACAATTGCCTTATAATACTATGTTATACACATGAAATAAAAAAAAAATACTAAAACTAACTAACACCTCCCGCGCTTTATCTATCTATTATGACATGCATCTATGAAGCGCCCCAGGATAGGGTTGCCATATGTCCGGATTTGTCCGGACATGTCAGGATTTTTGACCCTTTGTCCGGATTGCGGCCGGACTTGGCAAGTGTCCGGACTTTTAGGAATGAATTAACGCGAAACATACGAGGCGACTAAACTACGCGAGCAGCTGCGATGCGATTCGCGCTTCGCGCGCGGGCGCAGCGGTGCTACCACGAACTTCGAATCTCGAACTTCGTATATTTCCGTTTCGGTCGTTCGAGTACCATAAACCATAAGTGCGATAGAGACGGAGATATACGAAATTCGAGATTCGAAGTTCGTGGTAGCGCCGCAGTACACCGCAGAGCGCAGCGCGCCGCCCCGGTGCGTCGTTCAAGCTACGCCAAATCTCTGTTACAAGAAATGTCAGGATTTTTAGGGTGATGTCCGGATTTTTGTCAGGACATTTAATTCTTCCATATGGCATCCCTACCCCAGGATGTCAGAAATGCTGCTTTCGGATGTTTGTGGATGCCTTTGTCCCCATGTTCACAATAGGGAACTACTACCGCCAGAGTGTAGCACTAGCACAAAGAGGAAGATAGTGACTAAATATTATAAAAAAAAATCAAAATAATTTATTGCATGACTCAAACACATATGCACAATTGATTGTCAAATGAGTGACAAGGATGCATGAATGGACAATACCTCAAGTGGGAATGAGATACAATGCGAGCTAGTGTAATGTTCCCTATTCGGAAACTTTTCGCAGAACATATATAGGGTCTAGGATAAAACCTGTCACAAGTCAAGTCTTAAAAGTTGCCATACGAATTCTTTTACATCTCTTAGCATTTTTATCTACAGATAAAACATGAATCTTTAGCATAACATTGGTTATCAAGATGACTCAACTAATAATATTACATTTTGTGCATAGATAAGATTTTTTTGCATGTCACTCGCAGAGCATACTAGGAAATGTTAGCAACCTAAATTGCCTTGCAAGTGATTTTAACCTACTTAAAGAAGAGCTGAAGAATGCCATTCGTAAATTCAAATTCTCAGAATGTTCTCAGAAAACTTACATAAGGTCAAATGATACTGATTGAGGTATTCTTGTTTTTCAAAACCTGTGAAAATTATTATGATTACTACAAAGAATGAGACAGTCATAAGCAGAACAGACAAAGTGGCCAACATTTCAACCACTTGACTACCATTACAAATATTATGGCGGGACATTCTTCTATGTAATCCACTAATGCACGTCCTTGGGTACCAAAAAATAAAAAATAAATTTGTCCCTCAGTTAGATTATCAAAAAATATGTGTCAATATTTTTTGATAATCTAACTGAGGGACTAAATAGTTTTTTTTTACCCAGGAAATTACCCAATTGAGTTGAAATGTTGTAGAATTACATAAGTCGGATGACAATGCAATACTATTTTGTACCATAAAGCTGATCTGATGACGGAAGATGGCCATAGGAACTCCCCAATCACACAAGACTTGTCGTCTTTTGGCTAATTGGAATCCACTCAAAAACAGTACCTAATTGTTGACTGTGCAAAACAAAGTAAAGTCAGCAACAAAAGCTTGCACCAAAAATGAAATTTCTAACAGAAGCTTATTTAATTTCCTCAGGAGCGCTTCGTAACAGCCCAGGACCGCCGGCGTGAACTCGGGCGGCAGCTGGCTGACATCGAAGAGCGGCTCAAGGAACTCCACGCGGAGATGCAGAACACCATGAAGGGAGACGACAAATACTTGCAGCTTTGCACTGAGGAACATAAGGTACTATTGCAGACATACACACTTAACAGTCATTATCACCCTCAACGTCATCATTATCGTCCTCAACATCGTCATTACCATACCCGACATCATTACCGTCTGCCTAGAGATGCAGAGCACCATGAAGAAGACGGCAAATACTTGCAGCTTTGCACTGAGGAACATAAGGTACTAGTGCAGACATACACACTTAACAGTCATTAGCACCCTCAACGTCGTCATTACCGTCCTCAACATCGTCATGACCATCCCCGACATCATTACCGTTGGCCTAGAGATGCAGAGCACCATGAAGAAGACGGCAAATACTTGCAGCTTTGCACTGAGGAACACAAGGTACAATTAGCTGTCATTACCTTCCTAACAGCCCAGGACAGGCGTTGCGAGCTCGGGCGCGCTCAAGGAACTCCACGCAGAGATGCAGAGCACCAAGAAGGGAGACGACAAGTACTTGGAACTCTGCACCGAGGAGCACAAGGTACTGTCGCAAAGACTTAACACCTTCTCCCGTCATTACCGTCATGTTTATCTTCTATAATTTGCTACGCTATCGCATTGGGAGACTGTAATGATAGACGTATTGTTATTATAAATAAAATAAAATAAAAAAACACCATTCCAACATTAATTATCTCGGCCACTATGTAACCGATGACCTTAAGGACCAATCAGATATAGAGCGGGAAAGGAGGGCGTTGGCGGTCAGATGCAATATGTTGGTTCGGCGGTTTGCACGATGTAGTAAGCAGGTCAAAATAACTTTGTTCAAAGCCTACTGCCAGGTATACTACACGAGCAGCCTATGGACCAACTATACGCAGAAGGCCATCAACGCCTATCGAGTCCAGTACAACAATGGCTTCAGGATGTTGCTGGGACTGCCGCGTTTCTGCAGTGCATCTGATATGTTTGCGCTCGCGGGAGCGGACGACTTCTACGCCATTATGCGCAAAAAAACTGCCTCCTTGCTCTGCAGACTTTGCGCTAGTTCCAACTCCATCCTGAAGACCATAGCCGGGCGGTTTGACTCGCGTATAATGTGCCACCTTATACAGATGCACGTCAGCAAAAGGTGACGCCGTTTTGTATGTATTCTGAATTTGTATTTTAATTTAATTTAATTTATTTTCATTTAATTTATTTTTAATTTTATTAATTTTTTAATTTCAATTCTAATTCTGGAACGTAATGTAATTTAATAAAATCTTGTATGTACTTAATTCAATTCCACACTAACATAACTTAAGCTGATTATTGTTACTAACAAAATACCTATGGACCAACAACAGTAGTCTGAAATAAATGATTTTTTTTTTTTTTTTTATTAATACCTCCCTCAACATCGTTACCATCCTCAACATTATTAACATGTTCGTCATTACCACCCCTAACATTATTTCCATAGCCGGCATTATCATCTCCAACATTATTACCATGATCGACTTTACCATTCATCACATCATTACCATATATTTCATAATAGTTAGTTTCATACACTATTTTCAGGCACTATACACGTATTTTTGTTCTCCAGCTCATCATCCAAGAGCGCAACCTCCGCACTCACTTCGCCGACGCCGAGCGAGAAGAGAGAGATCTCTTCGCGCGCATGTCAGCCGCCGTCAAACTGGGGCACGAGAGAGAGCGCGCTCACGCCGAGAGGAACAAGTATTGGTACATCGTCGCTTCTATATTCGGTAAGTTAATTAAAATTCAAATTTAAAAATATATGTATTATAAATTCTGCAAAAAGGCCACTAGGGCACTTTTTGTTGAGTGCTTCGTATATCGGTCTGTGACAGAGCTTATAGTGTGTAGGGCGACGAGTGCGCCCTCTTATCAACGCGCTACACTTTACGTGGGCGGTCCTTTTGGTGTGTGTATACTTCCCGACTTTATGGCGGGCTGCTAGCTTATCCTCCTCCTCGTGGCCGACTTATAGTGTGTTTGTTGCGAGTGAGCCTCTTCATAAGAGCGCGCGGATCGCGTTTCATATCCAGACCTTAAATAATTAGTATGTAGCTTGCCGAAGGCGCGTCTTGCGATCAAAATTTGTAACCAGCTACCTACAGAATGGGAGAGCAAAACTCCCGATTTTAACTGGTTACGTATCGGTCCAGAGTGGTTTTTGTAACTAAGTTTCGTGATCTGCTACAGAATCGGAAACCATAATTCCCTATTTATAAATATTTTTACATGTGAAAACTACTCACATACCAATTTGTTTTATAATGAATAACAAAGTTGTCCGATTCTTTCTAAGACGTTGATTTGGTCCGTGCCGTGACATAGTTTTCGTGGTCTAAATTAAAGTTGGCTAAGGCTCAAAATTCCTTCGCAAATATGTCGATTCGCATAACTTTGCTTTGATAGTACAATACTAAAATTGCCTACTTTCGCGGTGTTCCACTCTTACCGCCTAATACATAAAACTTAAAATGCCTCCTATAGATAAAATGTGTTTTGTTCCTTTCTTACGAACACAAATAATGTCAAACTAATTTTAACGGCATTTTAGCTAAAATAGGTTCTCGCGTTTTTTGTAGGACGAAACAGAGTTTAGTTTCTAAGTTAAGACCTCAGAGCATAGAATACTAGAGAGAGGACAAGCCGCCGGCGGCCGTGTCGCAGTTGTCAGCTCAATGGGCATACTCTGCCATACTGTGCACGCGTGCTGATCGCAGATTATACGTTTTTTCTCAAAATGCCTGATATGATGCGCGTGTATTGTCCAATAAGAGCGTAGGTATACAAGTGTGTGTGTTTTAGATGTGTGCGTGCTTTGTCTTGTCAATTACTTGGGCTTTGTGTTGGGTTAATGTACTTGCGACAGGCGTACTCAATACAAATCGGCCGGCATGTCCGATCTCCTTATTCATACTTCAGTGGTTAAGACCCTTTGAAACCCTTACACATTTCTTGAAGAACTCCATACGTAGTCCCTCGTTAAATGACTAGCATTCATATCTGCCACAACAAAGCGCTGATAAATATCTGTCACGACTATTTCTAGGACCTTTAGGCGTCCCCGGACAGGACGCGATACGTAAATGCATTTTCCCAATGTTAAACAAGGGCTTTTCCGACGTGTCAGCACAGTTAGCACTAGACCGCCTCTTTATAATTAGAACACTTATATTATAAAGAGACGGGTAGTCTATACTCACAGACGGACGGGTATATTTTGACATGTACAATCGAACCAACTGAACCTTGTTAAAATTAACGAACATACGCACGACCATATGACGTTAATTAATACGTCAGTTAATTGTAACAAGGTTCCATGCTGGGTCAGGATTCAATTTTGTCGATAGTACCTAATATTTTTGAGTATTATCAATTAATGAGTATGAGTATCTCGCCGAGACACAGCTCGCACGGCTGTCTCTTGCTAATCGTGCAGATATTAACACTTTCATCGCCAGGAATCCACTGACCAGGTGCTCTGCTCACGCGTTTTTCTCTAAATACGAAGTTTCCCATGTTATCGGTTCCGAGCGTAGCGCTACTAATAACTACCACTTTGAAAAGTTGAAAAACCCCCGACATTTTCATTCCAAAGTTCAATATCTCAAAAACGACTGAACCGATTTTGTTGAAACGTAGCTAAGAACCATCTCGATCACGTAAGCTTTCGGATAAAAAAACCCGCATTCAAATTGGTCCATTCGTTTAGTAGCTACGATGCCACATTCAGACACACACAGACACGTGGAACTTATAACACCCTTCTTTTTCCGTCGGGGGTTTATTTATCGTATGGCGGTTACACACTGGATGTACCTGTATGATATGTATTCGTATCGATGTCGCTGATAGAGTTCCAGTGTGCGCTGCGAGGTTCCGAAGGAACATTGCAGCTGCCGAGTTTGTTGTTCTTTTAGCACCACCCGGAGGTCACGGGTTTCTAGGGTTATTCATACAGACGTAGAACAACAACGACCTCCGACAACGATCCGTCGGGGGTTCAAAATGATCTTCACCAGTTTTTTTTTTGGTGACAGGCACAGTCCTCGGCATCGCCGGCTCGTCCATAAACAACCACCTCAAGATGGCGGAGTTCCGCGACATGATGGAGAAGCAGATGGCGCGCTCGGCCTCCGTGCTGTACACCGTGGCGGGCGGGGGCTCCGCCTCGCGGCAGGACATCACCGAGGCCATGAAGACAGAGTTCGCGTATCAGGTGCTGGCGACTACATAATAATAAATAATAATAAAATTCGTTATTTCGAGCATAAACAAATCCATAGCTTGTTAGTAAAGGCTTATTTACTAGGTAATAAAACACTTTTTATTTGCGCTACCCAAAACTTTATCAACAAGCATCATTACCATCGCCAATCATCATCATATTTTATATTAGCATCATTTCCATAATTACTGTCATCAAGCATCATTACCATCGCCGATCATCATCAATAATCATCACTTTCATGATTACCATCGACAATCATTATCAATAATCATCATTAAGCGTCATTAACGCCACCGAGCATCATTACCATCCACAATATTCATCATTTTCATTATTAGGCATCAATCCTCATCGCCATCATCAGGCATCAACCATCGCTAATCATCATCATCATTTCCATCATTAGGTACTGTCATCAAGCTGACTCGCCATCATCAATCATCATTATCACCTTCATCAATCGTCATTACTATCATCGCCAGTATGAAATTTGACTATTGCTATAATACGATATTTTGCCTTCAATCAGAGAATAGTCTTAAGTCTACCATTTTTTTAAATATATTTTAAAATATAGATTCGATAGTCAACTGGTATTTTTATTTCCTCAAAATAATATCGCTTAATGCAAATAAATAATGGTTGAAATTTTAACGTTATATATTCGCGCCAAAAAGGCAGCTGCCATTATCGTGACGTCATAACTAGAAATAAACATAGAAACGTCAATTGTGCGTGCCCTTCTTATCTACGCCTTCTGATTTTTGCATTTGCTGATCTGACGTCACAGAAGACAAAATGGCGGTCGGCGTTTTCGGTCACGTGATATAAAGATAATAAAACTACGATTTTAATTTTTAAATTAAAAATAAATCTTATGTTTTTATAAGAAAATAGTGTTATATTCGTATTTCTTATGGTAAAAACTATATAAACAAAATACTTTGATTATTTAATTTTGACTGATTAAAATACCCTACTTTGCCACTTAACCCTTTAAATTTTGTAGGATAGAGCCCTGAGTTACGATTACATATTTTGCATTACGGATACCCAATATTGTACTCCATTTCTCAAATTGTAAAGTTCAATTTTGTTCGCAGGAGCAACTGGCATCGAACCTAGCGCTGATGCAGGATAACATCAACCACCTAGTCAACAAACAGTCCTCCCTCATTGGTAAGTGATCCATTCATTTTTACGTACACTATAGGTAAAAATCTTAAGGCGACGTGAGCTAAGAAAACGGTTTTTTAAACTTAGCTTGTTTGGATTATAATACGGCTGCCCTAAATTTAATTAGCAATCTTGAGGCCTTTCGCGAGGGACAACAGCTATTCCAATCCTGAGTTTTTAACTTTTGTTCGATAGAAAAAAATCACAAACATAGGTCTAAAATACACTTCAAAAATTCGTTACAAATTATGCACAATAGCTAAACATATTAAAATTGGTTTTAATAATCGAAAATATCATGTTTGAGGGAATTTAGCTATTACTTTTTTATTTATTTAAACGCACAAAAAAATTAAATTAAAAAACATGATATTCGCGCTTCCGAACACGCACTTCCATCTCGCTCACGCTTATGCTCAGTGAGAGGGAGAGAAGATGATGCATGAACCTACGGCGCCTTAAGTTCGACATTTAAACACGGTGATACTAGCTGGACAGGAGTCCAAAAATATTCATCAGTCATCACCAGCCAAAATAAGTTTATTTTACATCGGTGTATTTGAAAATCTAATAGAAAAAAAAAGCGGCCAAGTGCAAGTCGGACTCGCACATGAAGGGTTCCGTTAAATAAATTGCAGTTTACGATTTATGACGTATTAAAAAGAAACTACTTACCAGATCTCGTTCAAACCAATTTTCGGTGAAAGTTTGCATGGTAATGTACATCATATATTTTTTTGAGTTTTATCATTCTCTTATTTTAGAAGTTACAGGGGGGGGGGGGGGGGGGACACACATTTTACCACTTTGGAAGTGTCTCTCGCGCAAACTATTCAGTTTAGAAAAAAATGATCTTAGAAACCTTAATATCATTTATGAAGACCTATCCAATGATACCCCAAACGTATGGGTTTGATGAAAAAATTTTTTTTGAGTTTCAGTTTTGTGTATGGGGACCCCTAAAACTTAATGTTTTTTTTCGATTTTTGTATAAAAATCTTAATGCGGTTCACAAAATACATCTACATACCAAGTTTCAACAGTATAGCTCTTATGGTTTCGGAAAAAAATGGCTGTGACATACGGACGGACAGACAGACGGACATGACGAATCTATAAGGGTTCCGTTTTTTGCCATTTGGCTACGGAACCCTAATAAGCCGAAGCGTGATATTTTCCGAGTACCTATTTCGTAAGTTTTGTTTATTGGTATTTTGTATTGTAATTTATTGCTATCAACCTTAAGTATGGATTTCTACAGAGGAGCTATGGTAATAATAAGACCTCGATCGAGCGAGATGGTGGAATCCCAATAAGTGTGACTGAAAGGGATATATCATTCGTCGTCCTTGTCATAGTTCCACTTTTTAGGGTTCCGTACTCAAAGAGTAAAACGGGACCCTATTACTAAGACTCCGCTGTCCGTCCGTCCGTCCGTCCCCTGTCTGTCACCAGGCTGTATCTCACTGATACCGTGATAGTTCCAGCTGAAATTACGGCAGCCATTTTAAGAGCAGTTCTTAATTTAGCTGCTTAGGAGGAGTACGCTTCCACTTTTTTTTATGTTCCGCAACTGAGTTAGTTGCAGCAAATAAACCATTGCCCTCCCAGATTAAGTAGGTTGTTCATGGTAAGCCATCAGCCATTTTAAGACCAGTTCTTAATTTATAATGCTGCATAAGAGCATTTTCTCAAAAATGGCCCGCAAAGTGAACATAACTCGCTACATATTGGAAGGTAAAGTGTTTAGTTTAAGGCCAGATCAAAATAAAAAACATTGCAGGCCGCCTAGAATGTTACATATAAATTCCTTTATATGTCGATTTACAAACTTTTTAAAAAGTAGAAACTGGCATTTAAAAGACGGCACAGGTCGTATTCAGCCAAATCAACTCGTATTTTTCTGTTGCAAAAGCGACATTTTTGTATGAGTCTCAAATAGTTTGCGTTTTTCGGTAAAAAAATACACTTGCGATTCTGTTAAAAAAATATATTATGACGTTAAATTTTATGTAATTTGCGGTATCCTCAATTTGTATTTAATAATAAAGCTAGATTTCAATTTAGTCTTTTTTATTCCTCCATTTTTGAGAAAAGCACTATATTAGCCTCAGCCGGAATGGCAATTGCAGGCTTCGTATTATAATTAAACGGACTCGCAAGCTCGCCCGTTTAAATAAATACTCAGCCTACAATTGCTTCCTTCCCGGCCACGGCAATAATGTACAATTCCGTCTCTTATTGTGGCAACCGTAGAGCTCCTCTGTAGATTTCTCGAACCCCTTTATTCATAAAACTTAAAATGCCTCTGCTAAATAAATGTGCTTTGTCCTTTTCTTACGATTACAAATGTCAAGGTGACAGATAAGGACAAACTAATTATAACGCCATTTTAGTTCAAATAGGCTTGTAGAACGTTTATAAATACGGCCGTAAGCCAACAAACGTATTACTTATTATGTCGACAGTGTAGACTGCATGTTACAAGGTAAGGAACATTTAAAAGCAAGTAAAATGAAAAACTAAACGTTGGGACGGAAAGGTTCTCGAGTAGCGACCACGTACCGGCTTGCGCGGCGTGGGTAGGCCCCCCACAAAGTGGACTGATGACCTGGTAAAGGTCGCGGGAGTCCGCTGGATGCGGGTGGCGCAGGACCGGTCATTTTGGCACTCTTTGGGGGAGGCCTATGTCCAGGAGTGGACGTCTTTCGGCTGATATGATGATGAAAATAAAAACTTATTTTTTTCTTTTACAGAACACATCAGTCAGCAAGAGCACTATGTAGCAACACAAATTCGCGATTTAAAAAAATTGATCATAGCCGCGTCACAGACTAGCGCAAAATCCGACGCGGAACTTGCCAAAGCGTTGTCTGTGGTCCACCAAGATTTAGACGACGACAACAGAGATAAAGATATTAACAGAGATAGAGATGATACACAAAACAGGGTTGTCTTGGATCCCCAACAGGTTATAACAGGTGTTGGGGTCGCTATGTGCTTGGCTATGCTTATAGGCAGCATCATTGGCAGGTCCTGATTCAAATTTGGAATCCAGTTTTCGAATTTCGAATACCGATTCAGTTTCCTAACCTCAAATCGAAATTTAAAAAAAATCGTGCCGAATAGTGCTGACAGAACTTTTACGGCTGCGTTCACTTTATCGGGTTTAGACGAATATTTGTTTCGAGATCTCTTTGTTGACAATAGGGCCAACACAAATATTTAAAAAAATGTAGCTAACTCTTTTGTTATTTATGTCAAAGAGATGAGACCCAGGCGTGTTTAAGCCCAATATTTTGAACGTGGAGCAAAAAAAAATTGTTAAAACAGTTTTTGGAATATGCTACTTTGTGTAAATTGGTTGCCAAGATTTTTAGAAACTGTCGGTGTCAGCTACCATTATTATCACACTTGTTTTCATTGGACGAAAAACAAAAATAGTTTTTATACCTACTCTGTGGACGATTTTTCCGAATTGTTGTTACGATTTCAGTGCAATTTTATATAATATATTGGTGTGTAAGAATTACAAATAAGATATACAGGATTTAAAGTTTTCTGTGATACACGAATTCAGTCAAAGAAAATTAACATTTTCCGTTGTATTGTATTAATTTATTTTAGTTCCCTTTCTTGCCGCTTATAAAATCTTTGATCTGTCCTTTTTTACGCGGGAAACACTGCTTCAGTAATCCACGAACCTTTTTAGTTGTAACATAGTTGTAGGAATAGAAACCAATTAAAATTATTCCAATGTTTGTAATTAATATTTGTTAATGGATACTTACAATAAAAGGATGATTGTTGTTTATGCGTATTTTATAAATAAATCCCTAGTTTTCCCATTTCGTTTCCATCCATCCATACTAATATTAATAAATGCGAAAGTGTGTCGGTCTGTCTGTCTGTTACCTCTTCACGCTTAAACCGCTCAACCGATTGAGAAGTTCCACACGCCGTCTGTTGTCTTCATCATCACTTCCACTTCACCAAAGTTATGATTTCCGGGTGTAAATACACGAGTTATAATACAAAATACCGAAATTACTACACGCGTGCCTAAAATATATTTGAGGAGTTCCATCAATTCCTCATGGTTCCCATCACCCAGCTGTAGTTTTAAAAACAATGGGACCAATTTGGAAGCTTACAATTTCAATTTAAAAAAAAATTACGAATCGGTTCATAAATGACGGAGTTCTGAGGTAACAAACATTAAAAAAAACCAACCTCCTTCTTTGAAGTCGTTTAAAAATATTTCGCGAGTCCTTCCTTTAGAATACATAGGACCACTTCCTTTCGTTCTAAGATGGGTGTCGTAAAAGTCGATTGAGGAATCGGGTGGGGTGTGGGTGATAGGCTAGCAACCTGTCACTGCAATATCACATCAGAAGCACTTATTGGTAGGTCTGGGAACACGGGCGTGAATGTATTTATGATTTTTTTTTTGAAGCTTATATAGTGTCCCACTGCTGGGCAAAGGCCTCCCCTCCTGACTTCCACTCGTCCCGATTCCAATCGCTGCGAAACACGTCCAGGTCGTCCCGCCATCTCCTTCTCGGCCTGCCACGCCGTCGCCTCCCACCATGCGGCACCCACTCCGTATGATTTTTATACTTTACAAATATCAAATCTTTACATGACTTTAATTTTAAAACTAACTACATGACATGACAATATGTGCCAATTGTTACTCCCTTTGTCTCTGTGTGTCTTTTTTGTAGTGACCAAATGTCTTATTTCTTTCTTTTTTCTTACATTAAGGCGCTATAGGTTCAGCGAAGTGAAGCGAACATAGTTTTTGAAACAATATAATGCGTCTGTTTATAATAATATGGTTTCAAAAAATACGAATAGTAATCTTGAGGCTTTTCTGCAGGGAAATGAGTGATTCGAAACACAATTAAGCAATTTTCGCTCGATAGAAAAAAAACACGAACATAGGTCTAAAACATATTAAAATTCACTTAAAACATTCGTAGCAAATTATGCACAATAGCTAAACATATTAACATTGGTTCTAAAAATCGGCAATATCATGTTTGAGGGAACTTAGTGATTACTTTTTTATTTATTTAAACGCACAAAAAATTAAAAGTAAAAAACATGATATTCGCGCTTCCAAACACGCACTTCCATCTCGCTCACGCTTATGCTCAGCGAGAGGGAGAGATGACCATGATACTATAGCGCCTTAAACGAATGTTGATGCCATTTGGTTTTATATGAACCCAGGATTATTTTAAGTTAAGTATGTGTTCGTTGCACCGCCTTCTGTAGTCAGAGTTCCACCAGCCTCTAAAGTCATGGTATGCGTTGTCTGTGCTTATCAAAGTGTCGTTGTTTAGCGCTGCGCACAGCCTGAAAAAAAGTATTTTATCTATGGTATAATATTCACAAATAATTCTAGGCCAATGGCAGGCGAGCCCAGGGTAAGGCACCAAAGAGACTCAAGAAGGCGGCAAGCGGCAGTGTATGTACAGTCGCCATCACATACATAGGTACACTATAGGTGTTCAAAAATATCGGCACATGCACCCTAATGCCTTGAAAATAGAGGTGTGTTCCGATGTTTGTGACGTGCTTGTTTGCTCCGATGTATGTGATGGCGACTGTAAAACTTGGACCTGTGACCGCACAATTTGGAGACCGTATGAGGTCGCGATTCTCGGCAGTGAGGGAACGAAGAAGAATAATATTAGCATCCCCAACAGTGGGATGTTGGACTCTTATAGATACAAGACTTTCGATTTAAAAGTTCCCTTAACCGGCTCGGTTCATCACACATAGATGCAGATACACATAACACCCGTATTTTTCATCGAGGGCACAGAATAAGTAATAGTACTACGTACAGAAGGTTCTCTGTTAACAAATTCCCTGTTTAGGTACGCCAAACGTGCCTAAATGTGGCCATCCCGTTCTATCGCATGCAACGCGCTGCGACCCGTGCGAGCGTCCTGTACCAACACGTGGCAGCCACTGAATAGAGCCCTTCGAAGGGGCGACCGGCATGTACTTGTAGCGATAAACACGAATCGCGAGTGAGCCGCGCCTGTCGAGGGTCCCAAAAGGGAATGAGTCCCCACGCCAAGTGCGGGTTGGGGACTTCATATATTATGTCGCTCTCCGGGAAAAGGCACCTTGTTGTCGTTGGTGCTTATACTATTATTTATCCGGGCATCGTCGCATCTGTATTAGTGCATCGTTGATAATGGCATACGTACTTAAGCGTGTCATACTTTCTAGCGGTGACATGGTATCATACGGAATTCAAACTTACATAAAAAAAGTACAATAAATTTTACGCTAATTAAAAAGATATGTACTACACGTACTCACGGTATCGTACGGAATTCAAACTGTATTTAAAAAATGTACGAAATTGTAAGCTAATTTAAAAAAATATAAGTAGGTACTTTTACGAGAAAACAATGATCAATTAATGGCGACTGTGCGTATGTGAACAAACGCCTGAGAGAAATTCATTCCACATATTTTATTGCTTTTGCCACGATAATTAATTCAGGCGCTGCATGTAGTACTTTTTTAGGGTTCCGTATCCAAAGGGTAAAATGGGACCTTATTACTAAGACTCTGCTGTCCGTCTGTCACAAGGCTGTATCTCATGAACCGTGATAGTTAGACAGTTGAAATTTTCCCAGATGATTAGGTATTTCTGTTGCCGCTATAACAACAAATACTAAAAAACAGAATAAAATAAATATTTAAGAGGGATAAATATACATATAACAAGCTTGATTTTTTTGCCGTTTTTTTAGATAATGGTTCGGAACCCTTCGTGCGCGAGTCCGACTCGCACTTGGCTGGTTTTTTTTAAATCAGCGTACATTTGTTTGATGTGAGTTTGAATTCTGTACGTTAGGACCATGTTACCGCTATAATGATAGGTAGCGCCCGCCAGGAAGTATGCTTCCTAGCGGTGACAGATTAATCATTGTTTTCTCGTGAGTAAGTTTAGTACATATTTTTTTCATTAGCGTACGTATCTCGTACATTTTTTTGATGTAAGTTTGAATTCCGTACGATACCATGTCACCGCTAGAGAGTACGACACACGTAAGCGCCGACTAAGAGATATCTAACGACACTTCACATCATCTTCATCATATCAGCCGAAAGACGTCCACTGCTGGACATAGGCCTCCCCCAAAGAGTTCCAAAGTGACCGGTTCTGCTCTACCCGCATCCAGCGGACTCCCGCGACCTTTACCAGGTCATCAGTCCACCTTGTGGGAGGCCTACCAACGCCGCGCCTTCCGGTAAGTGGTCGCCACTCGAGAACCTTTCCTCCCAACGGCCATCAGTTCTACGTGCAATGTGCCCCACCCACTGCCACTTAAGTTTAGCGATTCGGAGGGCTATCACTTCACATGTTTAAATTAATTTAGCCGTTTATAGTTTATATATACCCGAAATAGACATCCTCGTACCTATACACTCGAAAAACAAACTTCTGCCGAAGTCAGGTAATATTCAAAAACAATCACCTGCAATCATCATCAGGCTCATGGTAGCTGTAATGGCTTTTCCAGCTAAAAAAATCGTTGTATTCCACATGATGAGACATGTAGTATTCTATAATGGTTGCCATTTGTTCAGGTGAATGGCTCCCCGCGTCCAGATATGAGCCAGGTGGAAGAAATCTGAAAGATGATAAATAAACAGCCAAAAATGAATGACATGAATGATGATGAATTAAGTAAAAAAATATAACAAGCCATCTTATCCGGGGATATTTGCCGATCCAAACCGCAGGCGAATGTATAGGTATAAAGTAGAGCAATTAGATTCCTTTGGGTATAATGGGTATCTTTTAAAGTTTCTATAGAAGACGTTTGGATGTCAAAGACAAAATCCAATTATTTAAAAGGCGATTTATTTTATTTTTTTATTTATTTATTTTAATAAGTACAGTGTTTTACATACTTAAAATTAAACATTGCCCCACAAAACTGTAGTGACAGTTAGAGTTTAGTTCGAAAAAATCTTGCTCGCTCGCTGATGTTAGGGTTGTACGATATTCTAAACTCTTCGTCCGAACTTACTCAGCGTAGAATAACGAGCAACGAGACAGTTCATTGTCAACAGAAGGGACCTACAAGCCTATAAACCTAATTAAGGCGGTCCCAACTAGCGCTCCTACCTCACATCAGGAGTCCAATGTCAGCGGATCGAAAACAGTCAAAGGAAAGTTTAGGTCGTCACTGGAGGTCAAGAAACAGGAAGGTCAAGGACATACTACAACACCGTCCACCATTAACATCCCTAGTACATCATCGAGTCCGTTAGACGCAGTGGAAGTTGCCCCTCTAGATAACGAGTCTTGGACTGATCCGAAATCTAAGCGCACGCGTCTTTTATCAGCCGGCACAGTGAGAGGTTCAGCAGCTCCAGGTACCACCTTTTTACAGGCTTCTGAAAAAATTACATACCTACATCTCTTCTATGTCAAACAGGGAACGACTGATGATCAAGTAAGGTTGCACTTGAAAAACATTTGTGGTAATGAAGACGTGTGCACTGTTAAAGGTCTCAATGCGCGCGGAAATTATGCCTCGTTTAAGCTAGGCGTGCTGCCTAAGTTGACGGACTTGATTCAGGCCAGTGAAAACTGGGCGCTGGACATTTGCATCAAACCATGGAGGGATAATTTTCGTCACTAAAGTACAAAAGAATAAAAATAAATCATTTTTATATGCCTCATTATTTTATCAAAATGTAAGAGGACTCAGGTCCAAAACCGATTTGTTCTATAATAACCTACTTAGGTATTTCTGATAATGACATTATTGCACTTACTGAAACTTTTTTAAATAGCTCCGTCCACGACGCAGAATTATTTCCTCCTGGTTATGTGGTGTAGGAAGGACCGCGCGGGGGACGCTGCGTGGGGGGGGCGTACCACTTGCGGTGCGAAATGACTATTCTGCGCGCCTAATAGTAATAACTGACATCGATGGTATTTCTGATGATATGGAAGTCCTAATAGCCAAATTAGAGTACAAGTGTACACAGTTGTTATGTTGTGTTGTTTACCTTCCGCCGAATTATAAAGATGATCAGTATTTAAATGTTTTGAATTGTCTAGAAAATGCAATATGCAAATATTCAGAGTTGGATGTGTTAGTGTTAGGTGACTTTAACGTTAATTCATGTAGTGTTCACGTCCGCCAGCAATTCGAATGTTATTTTCAGTTCTGTCAAATACACCAATACAACAGCATTCACAACAATCAAGATGGGTTACTAGACTTGGTTCTTAGCGATCTGGGCGAGCAGCGAGTGCGTGTGTCGCGCGCTGCCACCGCGCTGGTGCCGCCCGACGGTTACCACCCGCCGCTCGAGGTGACGCTGTCACTGCCGCGTGCACGAGCCGATACCGTACATTTCCACGCACAGCCTTCTCATAATATGTCTCGATCACTACGAGTACAATGGAACTTTCGTAAGGCGGACTTTAGTGCGCTTTATGCTAGTATGGCTGAAATTGACTGGGGATCCGTGTTAAGTTCTAGATTTGTCGACGATGCGACGGAGGCATTATATCTTAAATTAAATGAATGTATCTCTAAGCATGTCCCGAGTAAAAGCAGCCGACCACCTGATATAGGAAAATACGTCTACCCGACTTGGTACACTCCCGAAATTGTACACACTCTATACAAACTAAATATTTCCATTTTAAAAAGCATAAGGAAACGGGTTCCGAATTTAATAGAGAAATGTTTAAATACTATAGAGGCCATGCTAAGTTTTTAATCGATATCGAGTATAAAAGGTACAAGGAAAACTTTGAACGTGACATAACTAACGATCCGACAACGTTCTGGAAATACGTAAAAAGCAAACGCAAAGACTTGAAACGACACGACGACTACGGGACAAGATGCCGCGAATGCTTTTGCAGATTATTCTAGCTCTGTGTTCCATAGTGAGGTACCCCATCTAGACGCTGAAGAAGCAGCACGGAACAGCGCAGCGAGGAGTGGAGGCGTACCAGACTCGGCGCGGGTCGCCGTGGACGCCGTCAGCGTCACAGACCTGCGGCGTGCCGCCAAGCGACTCAAGCCGCGCTCTTCGGCTGGACCGGATGGTATACCTCCATTTTTGGCAAGGTATTGTATATCTGTCTTAGAAACACAACTTCTTTATATATACAATCTTTCCCTGCAATGTGCCATATATCCGTCGTGCTGGAAGTTATCCAGAGTAACCCCTGTACCAAAGAGTAGCGAAGGATCCGACGTGACAGGGTAGCAGTACTGTCGGTGTTCGGCAAATTATTCGAATCCATAGTGGACCTTATCTCTCAGCAGATCACAGATAAAATGGATGACTCTCAGTATGGTTTTCGTCGAGATCGGTCAACAACGACGAATCATGTAGTCTTGGTCGATTACATAGCCGAAGCTTTGGATGCTCGAGTGCAGGTAGATGCAGTTTACTTTGACTTTTGCAAAGCTTTCGATCTTGTAGATAACTATATCCTCCTGCGCAAATTCGCAGATATAGGATTTATACCTAGGCTCTTAAAATTCTTTGCCAGTTATCTACAAGATCGAAAGCAATATGTCAAAATTACTGTATTCGAGTCTCAAACATACTACAGTCGTTCTGGTGTAAATCAAGGCAGCACGCTAGGGCCTATTCAGTTTTTAATCATGATTAATGATCTGCCGAGCGTCGTCAGCTCGGCTAAATGTTTAATGTTCGCAGATGATATAAAAGTTTTCCACCGTGTTAGGGACGACAATGACCGAGTACGTCTACATAATGACATAGACGCTATTGCTGAATGGAGTGATAACAATAGACTGGACTTTAACGCCTCGAAATGTGAATATATAACTTTTGCTAGACTCCGCTCACCAATCGCTACTGAGTACAACCTTCGCGGCAATCCACTGCAACGGACCGACGAAATAAGAGAGAGAAAGGTGTCCAGAGAAAGCCCTAATAGGGCTTACTCTGGACACCCAACTCGAATTCAGACAATATATTACGAAGACCTGCAAAAAGGTATCCAAAACGCTGGGATTCATAATGAGGATAGCTTCCCAATTTTCAACTCCCAAAGTCGCAATCATGCTATACAATGTGTATATCCGCAGTAGACTTGAATTCGGTGCAGTATTGTGGGATCCGCATGAGATTAGATACAGCACAATGTTGGAAAAAATCCAGAAGAAATTCGCCAGGCATATCTACAAGCGACGATACGGATACTATCCCTTCATGTACCCGTCCCTGTTTGTTTCGGGAATGACTGGCCTTCACACGCTTGAGACTCGGAGAAAATTTATACATATAGTGCACTATTACCAGCTGCTAAATAATAGAGTAGACAACGCGTCCGTGTTGGACCGCATGGGCCTGCAGGTGCCGCGAGCGAGTGGGCCGGCGGTCGGCGCGGCGGGCGGCTGTTCGCTGTAAACGGCAAGCGCACGAGGCGCGGTGCGAACGCTCCTACTGCCAGAGCGCGCACAGCTTTAAACCATATAATACCAGGAAGCCGACGGTATAGACATATTTGCTGACAGTATTGGTGTGTTCTGTAGAAAAGTATTAGCATTCTTATCGCATAATAGTGTTAAGATTTAAACTTGGACATGTTTCTTGTTGAAGTTGTTTATGAGTTTATTTTAGTTTTTGTTTATCGTGTTATATCGTTACCGTATGTTTTGAATTTCGCATAAAGTGTTTATAAATATCTTTAGTTATGTTATGTATTGTGTAGGTACCACATAAGTGATTTGGTGTCATACTGTTAACCTATGTGTAAATGAATAAAAAATCTTAATTCTTCTTAATTCTTAATTCGTACAACATTTGAATACAAAATCATATCGTTAAAACGAATGATCATTTCAAAACAAGGTATGTTCAGATTTTATGTACATAAATAACCAATGTTTTTTCGAAGAGCCGCGGAAATATCACTTCTCTTCTAGTTTGAAGCAAATTTTACCTAAATTGATAATACTTAAGCCTCTTTTCGAGAATAATTTGGACAAGAGTTATAGTGACCTAAACGTTCAGATTTCTTCGTCGGCTTATAAGAACCTTATTATGGTATGTGAATCATTGTCATATGATTCACGTAGGTACTGACAGTCAAGCCCTACTTTTGATTTTTGACTTTCGAGCGCTCGAATCTTTCACTCGAAAACTGACAAAATTTACGAAATGCTCTTTTGAAATAGCGATAGAAAATTGAAAAGCGAGTGGTATTGACCACTCGTATTCAATTCTATCGGTAGAAAGTTAGTGCCTGCAATTTTGACACTAAAATCATATTTACTTTTATTTAATTTTCGGGCGCTCGAAAGTCAAAAATCGCCTCCCTGTCCTTATTTTATATGTTTTAGGCTATAATATTTACTACTAGCTACGGTTGCCAAGTGGTTAAGACATCAGCTGTCAAGCGGTGGTAGTGTGGGATCGAATCCCGGCTCGTATAGTTGTTATTTTCTAAGCCGTCCGTTCCGCACTAAAGAACGCCGCACTGCAGAACGGACGGCTTAGAAAATAACAACTATACCAATGAGTCTTTCGGAATTTATGTACGGAATATTTACCGTTAGCTTTTCGGTGAAGGAAAACATCGTGAGCAAACCGGTCTAATCCCAATAAGGTCTAGTTTTCCCTCTGCGTTGGAAGGTCAGATGGCAGTTGCTTTCGTAAAACTAGTGCCTATAATAATAATAAAATAAAACCATTTATTTCAGGCATCTAAGGCCCATATTAACAAATACCTTAAATACTAACATACATACAAAACAATTATAAAATTAAAACCTAATTACCTATGCCAAATCTTAGGATTAGGTGTCCAAGCGGACCCCGGGCTCCTTTAGGGGCACAACCGGGAATAACGCTAGCAGCATGATGATTTACTAACTTTAGGCTAAGAAACAGTAACTAACTTCACCTATTTATGATCCCAGTTGGTCGAAATAAATATGTTGAATCGAATAAAACCTGAAAAAACAAATTTCTGCATATTATCTACGAGCTCACCTGGAATAGTTTGCTCCGCCATAAACGATAGGAACCGCGTCATTATTAAGCGCCGTCAACAATTTCTCAGAAACATAGTCTTCTGCAAACGAGTTCTCAAATGCTAGATAGAAGTAATATTTATTCAGTAGTTCGCTGCATTTGTTCTCTGGACATTCTACTTTGCTGCAGTCACCAAAGACATCCAAGGCCAGGTCTAGTTTTACCAACGCGAAATGTAGCAATTTAGCATATTGTTCTCGATGGTTTCTAGTGTAACAATTAGACACAAACCAAGCGACTGCCTTCGTTTTATTTTTACGCGTCTTGGGTTTCATTTGATTCATTCTGTCTAACCAAACCATGTCTTTTTTAGGACCTACTCGTACCCCATCCTTTCTGATCTCAATATAAGAAAAGAGGATGTCTGAATCAAGTTTATAAGTTGCCGTCAAGTTGAAGAAATTGTCGAAACTTGGGTGGCAAGCTGGGTCATTGTCCGCAGAATCTGGATGAAAAAATATATAGTTCTGAAATGGAAATCTAACTGGAGGTGCCTCGATTTGGAGCATTGAGTCCAGATTGTTTCCGTTAAAAACAATAGCGTCAAACATAAATATATTAGTCGATTCCTCACGATTGACGACGAAGCAGTTTGAATGTTGACATCCTTTTTCAATGAACGTTTCTTGTCCTTTTTTCCAGGCACTAAAAGGGAACCCTTCCTGTGGCGTCCACATTAGAATGTACCTCAGATCTGGGTCTATGGTAGTAATATTGTTCATCCCGGAACTAAAATGCATTGCAAACACTAATATTTTCAACCAATTTTTCACGTGCTGGGACTTGGTCGATTTGCTGGGCGTTTCGCACATTTTAACACTGACACAATTTTTATTTAAACACGATTAAACACTAAATATTTTCAACAAGTTTTCCACGTTCTGAGACTTGGTGATTTTGCTGTCTCACATTTCAAAACAGATAACTATAAAAATACCTGATGATTTAGTTCAATATAATTTTTTACATTTGGGAGGGGTGTAGGGGATAAGGTTAGTAAAGCACACCAAAATGCCTACATTGGCACACTAATGAAGTATTTTTGCTGGCTCCAATTACTTATAAAGTAATTAATCTTCTTCATTGTTAGACTGTAACAAAGGGTTGCGATACTTCCTTATTTTTATAAGTGTGTGATATATTATGTCTTAATTATATTATTATGTACTCTTGCTGGGAATAGGTAGGTACTCAATGCTAGTTCGAGTTACGAGTAAGTATATCGGTATCGATAAATCCTTAGCTATTAAACGAGCAACATTTGTACCTTTATTTATTTATTGGCAATTTAAGTAATTATTCCCTGGGCGACCGAGCTCTGCTCGGGTGAAAATAGAGAAAATACGGGGAAAACGAATTTTCCCAGACGTGAGACCCAGTCGAGTTTTCGCCCCCGTAAACCCCTACGCTCCAAATTTCATCGAAATCGTTAGGGCCATTTTGGAGAACGTCATTGCAAATAAATATATATATACAATTTTTTGTTTAAATAAGGTTAACCAAATGCGATAGAACTTAAAATAAAAATCTAAACACTATATATAAAAGCTAGGCTTCAACATAATTATAAAATGATTAATAATTGGTTTGTTTGTCAATGGGTGATCGACTGATCGAAAATGGCCAAAGTTGGCCAGTCTGCCAAGTACTTCCGGTCATTTCAGGACTGACAGACTTAGGTACGACCAAAGGGCTAAATGATGCCACATGTCTCGTACTGTTTGTTGTCACATGTCGTAAATATACCACCCTTACAAATTTTTACCGGAAGTGAAGTATTTTCCAAACTTTCGGTTAATTTTAGGTGCGATAATCTTCTGACTCTTGCTCAGCACAACTTTCTCGACCTGCTGCCATGCATTTTATCGTGTCGTCATGAGACGTAGGTATGCGTATTGGGGGATTGGGCTTACGGTCTATAAGTGGTTTGAACCGTGTTATCGAAAAAATATAACATATTATACCTTTTCTAATGGAGTTATAATTAAAAAAAAATCTCGAGCAGCAGTGTACTGCTAACATTTATTTGACGTTTAAGAGAAGCAGAGCTAGTTTCAAATGTTACTGTAAGTTGTTAGCTTTGCTCTGAGTTGTTGTTTCTTTTACACATACGTGCCGAATTAATTTGTATGAAAAACAGTTCTTTTTTTTTCTAGAGATACCTATTTGCGTTCATTAGGGCTATACGTTCAGCCCTTAAGATATACAGTCATGGCCAGATAATTAAGAACATGATTTTTCCCCATACAGTTGCATACAAATATAACTTTTCAAATTTGATGATAATTTATAATGTGTTTGATTAATTTTGTTTCTGATTTTACGGATGTAAGGTAAGTGTACCATATTCCGTGAGTGAACATAATCCCGTGAATTCGTTTTTAAAACCATAGAATAAAATAGTTATAAATGATTTTAAGCAATTTTACCCACATGTGTAAACTATATTATTTGAAGATTTGAATAAATAGATTGATAAAATATTTATTTTGTTTTTTACGGTTTTACACGCAATTTTAACGGAATTATGTTCACTTACGGAATTTGGTACACTTACCTTAACTGTGTTTAAACAGTATCTAATATGGTGCAAAAGAGCTTCTGTAAAATTTAGACTTTAAAAAATACAGGCGATCAAATCAACACTTTTTATAAGTTCATACATTGTTCCTAATTACAGTATGAACTCGTAAAAACTGTCCATTTGACCATCCGTATTTTTTCAAGCACAACTTTTACAGAACTTTTATATAAACTAAATTAAATCTTATTTATACACAGATACCTCGATATACTCAGAAATAAAATTGACCAAACATCATTTTAAATCATCATTAAATTTGAAAAGTCATATTTCTATGCAACTATATGGGAAAAAAATGTTCTTAATTATCTGGCCATGACTATATGTTCTTATGCAAGTCACAAACTGACCTAAACCGCAGACGGACGGACAAACAGTTGGACATGGCGAAACTATAAGGGTTCCTTCAGTTCCTTGTTGACTACGGAAGCCTAAATATGGCTTTAAGTCCCAACAGAAACAATAAGTAGATTAAGTAGGTATAGTTAATAGGTATGTTTCATCTCGATCTTGACAGAAAGCTACGATACGATACACCACTAATGTTTTCGTGCCAACATTCCCACCCCACGTTATATTATAAACACCTAAAGTAAGTAGTTATTGAACTTGCAACATTCGATTTACTACCTCAGTTGAATTGGGTATGATAATAACTGCTCATAAAAGTCGACATTCGCAAGCCTTGCTGACAGGTCTGTTATGCCCCGGATGCAAGCCGATTCCCGCCGGCTTGCCTAAAATTTATTTTTAGGCGGCTTGCCTAAAATTTCTTTATCTACGCACATACCTATCATTAGTGCTCTAAAATGCGTTCAGAAACCGTCGGTAATGACCAGCATTATTACAACCAATTTTACTATGACAACTTTCTTGTCTGTGGTAGTAGGTAAAATCTGTACTGTAATGTTATTACAGTACAGATTATCGGTATCGTTATGAGTTTAAATTTGGAACAGCTGTCAAAACTCAAGTGGGTCTCTAGTCTAGTATCTATAGATATTAAAACAGTTATCGATACGAAACGTAAATTTAATATGTTTTTTTATTTTACTTTTTTAACTTTTTTTTCTTTTTAACATTTTTAACATTTTTTTTTTTCCACTTTTTTTACCTTTTTCACTTTTTTTTTACTTTTCGAACTTTGTTTTCCGCTTTTTAACTTTTTTGCACTTTTTTTATTATTTTTTAAATTTTTTGCACTTTTTGTCACTTTTATTCCTATTTTACCTTTTTTTACTTTTTTTCACTTTTTTTCATTTTTTTTGCTGTTTTTTACTTTTTTCAATTATTTTCACTTTTTCTAACTTTATTTTACTTTTTTTTTCAATTTTTGTCACTTTTAATTCATTTTTAACCACTTTTTTACTTTTTTTCACTTTTTTGCACTTTTTTTCATTTTTTTTGCTGTTTTTTTACTTTTTCCACTTTTTTTTTACTTTTTCTAACTTTTTTTTAAAAAAAATAAAAAAAAAATCACTTTTTTTTCATTTTTTTTTTCAAAGATAACTTACAGGTCGTACTCGTAGCAATGCAGGTCATTTTCCTACGGCTTCTGAACCCATCTTATTAGAGTACTTATGATATGTGTTTAGATAAAGTAGTGTACCTATGCAACTGTACATAATTAGGCGTTAAATTAAAACACTCGTGTGATCCTATTATGAAACGAGCGTCAGCGAGAAACAACACTCGTATTTTGAGGCCTCTCATTATGTATCAGTAGCATAAACTACTATTGTTCTACACTAAACTCTTTCATAACTTTTTTGTACCGGGTTTCCGGGTTGGGTTTTACTAATTTTCGAAGTTGTTGTTATTGAAAAACGCTCTAATAGTGCATTGTCATCCGACAAACTTACATAAGCAATTGTACAAAATTTCGAATTAGAGAAGTTGGTCAAATCAGGTCGCGGGAGTCCGCTGTATGCGGGTGGCGCAGGACCGGTCACTTTGGCACTCTTTGGGGAGGCCCATGTCCAGCAGTGGACGTCTTTCGGCTGATATGATGATGACGATGATGAGTCTCATCAGCATCACACAAACATATTTGCCCCTACCGGGAACCAAACGCAGGACTGTCAGTTTAGTAGGCAGGGTCACCACCCACAGTTGCGGCGCGTGAAAATTTTCGATGGGCAACCCGGATCAAAAAAGGTTTTAAAATAATTTAGAGTACCTAGGTATATTTATAATTTATAACACGTAGCTTGCCTAAAAATTAATTTTAAGCAAGTCGGTGGGAATCGTCTTTTGTATGGGCGCTCCGCCACTGCTATGCTATATGTCATGTATGTATATCATCATAATCATCATCATATCAGCCGAAAGACGTCCACTGCTGGACATAGGCCTCCCCCAAAGAGTGCCACAATGGCCGGTCCTGCGCCACCCGCATCCAGCGGACTCCCGCGACCTTTACCAGGTCATCAATCCACCTTGTGTGGGGGCCTACCCACGCCGCGCCTTCCAGTACGTGGTCGCCACTCGAGAACCTTTCCGCCCCAACGGCCATCGGTTATACGTGCAATGTATATGCCCGACACAAATAGCATAATTAGCTTTAAGAACCAAGCCTAGACTGACAATACCATCGATTAAAAAAAAAACTCATCACCGGTTTTTAGTTAGGTCAAAAATTACCTCAAAAACAGAAACTTATTTGGTAGTCGGTTGATTAAAATGTCATAGACACAGAATTACCATAGACAAGGAAATTATTCGGGAACCAAGTTAAATATGGCAGGCACGTCTAGCGTGTGTGCGGCATAGTGAATAAAACGATAAATCAGAGGGCCCGGTGGCCCGCGCTAACTGAGCGTTAACTGACATTTTAATGTAATAGTTACTGTGGCTCTGTGAGCTGTAGAAGTCGCGAGACTGACTTTTAATCAAAAAATGTTTTGTTTTTTTTAGGCGTCTTTCGGCTGATAATATATGATGATGATGCAGTTTTCCCGTTATCATCATCATCATCATAATATCAGCCGAAAGACGTCCACTGCTGGACATATGCCTCCCCCAAAGAGTGCCACAATGGCCGGTCCTGCGCCACCCGCATCCAGCGGACTCCCGCGATCTTTACCAGGTCATCAGTCCACCTTGCGGGTGGCCTACCCACGCTACGCCTTCCGGTACGTGGTCGCCACTCGAGAACCTTTCCGCCCCAACTGCCATCGGTTCTACGTGCCCACTGCCACTTAAGTTTAGCAATTCGGGGGGCTATATCGGTTACCTTGGTTCTGCTGCGGATAGCCTCATTTCTGATGCGATCGCGCAGAGAAACTCCCAGCATAGCCCACTCCATTGCCCTTTGAGTGACTTTGAGCCTTCTTATGAGGCCCATAGTAAGCGACCACGTTTCCGTGCCATATGTCATCACTGGCAACACACACTGGTCAAAGACTCTCGTCTTGAGACACTGCGGTATCCCGTTATAAATATCATAATTATACGACGCCGTCATTTAGTACCCAAGACACTTTTTAAATTGATTAATACATTATCTGGGCAGATTATTTAATTAAGAATCTGGTTTCATTACGAAACTTTAAGCCTGTGCCACAATAATATTTAACTTACAAGATTTTGTTTAACTTCCTGTGTACCTAACTACTTATAATTAGTTTAGATTGTTTAGGTCAAATCCCTCCCTCCCTTATCTCCGATGTTTACCAAGCGAAAATTCTGAAATATTTACATACGATTAATAAGAGTAACATAAATAGATAATACAGGAAAAATGAAACGATATCTCTATCTAGCGTATATTTTTTTATTTATCAAAAATAATTTCATAATTAATTGTAATTTACTTACTTTTGTATGTAATTTTATATATTTAAATTCCTATCAGATTATCTTTAAAGTCCCTTCTTTCAAATAAAAAAATAATAATCGAAATCGGTTCGCATGATAAAAAGCTATCGCTGATAAACAAACATACTAGGTTGTAAGTTGTTAGTACCAAAATGCAAATGGCGCTTTGCAACTTCTACTATGAGCTGTTTAAGATTGTTCAAGAATGAATGGGGTCCTGACATGACGGGTATGGTGTATGAAAGTTTGTACGGAACCCTCGGTGCGCGAGTCAGACTCGTACTTGACCGGTTTTTTTTTTCATTTGGATTCTTACGTAATAAATATGAAACAGAGGGGAGGGGGTCGGACGATTCTTATTTTTCTTACATAGGGGAAGGGGGGGAAGGGGTCAAAAATCGTATAATCGAATAAATATGTGGGGACAATCATACACAAATCGACCTAGTTCCAAACTAGGCAAAGCTTGTACAGTCAAAGTTACCAATATGTATACACCACAAAGTTACAGAAATATGTATACACCACAAAGTTACAGAAATATGTATACACCACAAAGTTACAGAAATATGTATACACCACAAAGTTACAGAAATATGTATACACCACAAAGTTACAGAAATATGTATACACCACAAAGTTACAGAAATATGTATACACCACAAAGTTACAGAAATATGTATACACCACAAAGTTACAGAAATATATATACACCACAGAGTTACAGAAATATGTATAGGTACAGACCTTATTACTACGGAAGTAAGGTTGTTGTACACATATTTTTGCAACTTTGGGTACCCATATACCTACATATTGTTGACCTTGACTGTACCTATATGGGTACTAGGCAACGATATACATACTTATAAAGAGAAATAAATACTTATTTAAATACTGTTTAATCCGGGTCTAACGCGATATTTATTTACCTTTATTTGAGTTATCTGCGATGACCGGTGCAACCCGTGTCGAAACGTCAAAAATAAATATCGCGTTAGACCCGGATTAAACTGTATTTAAATATACTCGTATGTACAAAGCGCGAGAGTTTTAAGTGTTATAGAAATAAATACTTATATACACAGAAAACAGTCATGACTCAGGAACAAAATTCGTGCTTATCAAGTTATCACATAAATGAATGCCCTTACTGGGATTCGAACCCAGGACCCGGTGAAATGTTACGGTTTCAGAGAAAATCACTTATGTCAAAGACGACTACGGATATTACGGATTAATAAAATGATGGATATCGAAGATTACGATCACCTTAAATAAATAAGTATGTAGGTAGGTCTACTGTGCTACCGGGCCGCACATAGGTGATAGGCCTACCACAACAAGGTCTCATGAATAAACTGTTGAGCCGAATACGCATGCGTGTGACTGACATTTAATCATTCGTTTGCGGACAACATTAAACTAGGGGTCTATGCGAAAAGAGTATTGTATTGAAATTGGTGGGGTGGCGTGTGCTCGATTTGCGATAACACTTCATAGTACATTACTTACCTAGGGCGGTTAAACAAAGAATGTCTCAGATCGCAGGTATTTGACGCCCGAGCCGAAGGCAAGGGCGATAAATATGCGCTCTGAGGCTTTCTTTATTACCGCCCGTGATGAGTACAACATTTTACGTCTCTATCTGGACAGGAAGTGGGGTTTTCCGCATGCATAGCGTGCGGTAATTCCTACTTTATGGCCAGGTATGACGTAAAATATATATTAGAACTTTGCTATTTTATAATAAATACTAGCTTCTTCCCGCGACTCCGTCCGCGTGGAACTCGTTTATATATCATAGCTCTCCATACAAACGTTCACCCGCCATTTTAACCTCCTTAGGGGATGATTTCCGAGATAAAGAAAGAAAGAAAGAAAGAGATTTATTGCCACACATAAATAAAAAACTCATACACATTAATTAAACACACATTTTTTTTTAAATATACAACTAGAAAGGAAAAAAAAACAACACAATGTGGCAATAGGGATGGACTCAGCGTTTGCTGTGCCACCGATTTGATGCCAAAGCGCTGGTTTTCAGTCCACCCCCCGACGATTACAAAAGAATTCAAAAAAAAATATTTGCGGGTTTTACTACTTTTTTTTTTACTAACTAATTAGAATTTAAAATTTAAAAATAAGAATAAAAAAGTGAAGGGAATTAGTAGAATTTGCTGTGTACGCACTCGCTAGGCATAATGTGATAAAAGTTTACAAATTAGTAGTAATTACTTATTAATTAATTAGGAAACTATTTATTTATTTGCTGGTTGCTTCAGTGCATTTTTGTTTATCGAAAATAATTGAACCCCGGGAGTCAAACTATCTCTATACCAAATTTCATTGTAATCGGTTCAGCGGTTTAAGCGTCAAGAGGTACCTTACCGACAGACAGACAGACAGACAGACACACTTTCGCATTTATAATATTACTAGCTTCTGCCCGCGACTTCGTCCGCGTAGAACTCGTTAATTGCCTAGACATGATAATTTGAAAAGAATTGACTTATGTATTCAATAGTCGTATATAATCTAAATGCTGTTCTAGGCTATTGGGTGAAAGTGATGGAAAAAATGCAAATCACCAAGGTTGTACTACTGAATTAATATTTTTGGAGGTATCCGAGGCTACGTTCCATTATATTCAATGAGTTAAGCTCAGAAATAGCTTGAGATGGTGACAGTCGATAATCAACTGACGAAAAAGGTATGTTTCTATATACCAAACAATGTTGTCATATTCTTATTATGGAATCAGGACATGTTTGCCGAGGCGCGTACAGACGGTTTTGACGCCGCCGTTTGGCGCAAAAAGTCTGCTTCTCTCCTGAATAGAGTGCGCGGGAGCAGCAACAGTATCCTGAAAATGATAGCTGGTAAGTTTGATTGTCCCTTGACAAAAATACTTACTGAACGTACCAAATCCCTTTTTACCATTAAGTACTTACCTAGACTAAGAATAAATAACACCAGTGGACCTCATAGTTGTCTTGTAATTAATAAATAAATAAAAAAAAAAAATAAAAAAAAAAAGTTAATACTATCTATTATTATTATTTTCTTAATTTATTTTTACAATTTATTTTATTGAAGTATACTTCTATAAACTATATTAAATGATTTATACCGATCAGCAAAAACATGCAAATTATTTGATTTGGAAACACGTGAGCAAGCTACATACAACTGTCCATGAGAAAAACATGGTGTGCCCAGATGTATTCCTGCTACTTTTAACGTTTGCCCCTGTGATTTATTAATGGTCATAGAGAATGCTACTTTTAATGGAAACTGTAAACGTTTAAAATTAAATGGTAAATTGTTCGGTATAATTGGAATACGTGGTATAAGTACACTTTCTCCCTTGGCTTCTCCCGTTAAAATCGTGCCCTTCACAATGTACTTCCCTAATTCGGTGATTATCAATCTAGTGCCGTTGCATAATTTGGGTGCGTCTAAGTTGCGCATTAACAAAACTGGTACGCCTACCTTCAGTTCAAGCATATGGGATGGCACCCCGGATAGCTCCAAAGAATTCAAAAATTCAACGGGGTAAGTTGTGGTGTCATCAGCGGACATGACAGTGTCGACGGAGTTATAAATTTTTGTTTGCGTAGAACTTATTTTGTTCAAGATTTTTTTGTTGATTTTGAAAATAATATCATTTTTTGGAGCCAATATGGTTCTTTCACACAGCCAATTTTCGTCATGAATATTTTCTTCTAAATCAGGAAAAACTTGAGCTATAAGCTCATCTTCCGATTTCACAATATGACAAAATTCATTAGTGAATAGAATTATACCGTCTTCGTCAGTTTCTAACCGACCGTCACCTATCTCGAGCAGTTTCTGAGCATATGCACCTGACTCTGCATCGTTAAATAGCTGGACTCGCATGTTTGTGGTCAGATGCAGCTTTTCAACTTTGCTCCACACATAAGATGATTTCAGGCATGCGTTTATCTCGTCTGCTGGAGTGCCTCGCACGATAACTGGCAAAGTCTGTCTGAAATCACCAGCCAGTAACACTACCACACCACCCATCAATGATTGATTACTGTGCATGTCTTGTAGACAGCGATCAGGTGCCTCAATAGCTCGTTTATATGACATTGTACATTCGTCCCATACGATTAGTTTGCATTGTTGCAAAAGGGCGCCGCGAGTGCTATTCTTACTAATATTGCATGTTGGAGTTTCTTCGCTTGCCAAATTAAGAGGTAACTTTAAAACTGAGTGTGCCGTTTGCCCACCATTTAACAACGTTGCAGCAATTCCAGAGGAAGCCACGGCTAATGCAACGTTTTGGTTACTGCGAATTTTAGCTAGCAGCAAATTAAGCAATAAAGTCTTGCCTGTGCCTCCCGGGGCATCAAGAAAGAAAAGGCCGCCTTTACCACTCTCGACTCGTTGTACAATTTTGTAGTAAATTTCGTTTTGCTCGGGTAGTAGACGTGGCTCAGTTTCACTTGTGTGAGCATTTAATATGGTGGTATTGTAGCTTAGCTCGCGGATCAAATCATTTGTCAGCTGTCCTCTGTGCTGTGGCGTGGGCATACCAAAATCGGACAACTTTTTCCCGGAAATTGAAATTATTTTATCCTCAATAAGAAACAGTGCCTCATTGAAGCAAAGATCATTGTTGACTTGGCGCATCCCTTCAAATCTATGCAATATATCCTCTGATAAGACTGTTTTGTACTTTTCCCACAGTTCTAAAGGATTTGATAGACCGCATGTACATATCATTATGGCAAATAACTTTGCGTTGTGACGGATCATTAAGTGGTAGGAATAAAAGTCTTTACATGACAGTTTTTTATTTGGACTTGGTATTTTGGTTATAGGATTTGTCTTAGGAATGTCCAAATTGTAGCCCTCTTGTCCTTTCCAAAATATACTTGGGTACTCAAGAGCGTCATAAAATCTATGCGTATCTGGGAGTCTAGAGAGCGTGCCATCGTGCGCTTGTATAACTATATCTCGAGACGAAGTTTGCTCACCACTTACTACTACGGCAGCTATTTCATTAGTAGTTGGAGCATTGAACCGCCTCTCGTGTCGACTACGTGGTACACGATCAGGATGGATTACGACTTTGTAGTCATTGTTGGAAATTCTATCTTTAGCCGTTTTAAAATACCAAAAATATTGTGATCGTGTAAAACTCGTTGTATTTTTTGAACAATGGTTCTTTCTACATTTTGTACGTAGTCAGTACGCCTATTAACTTCTGCTTGTTCATCACCCAAGAAATAAACTTGCAAGAATTGCGGTTGCATATTAGCCGCAGGAAGCAAAGAACCAATTTGGTGATATATTTGTCCTTGGACTGTGAAAGTTGGGCAAAATCCAGGCATTGATGTCATATGAAAACAGGTATTGTACTTTCTTGTATTCTTCAAAAAACGATTTGAGATGCCAAATACTCCGCGTGCTGGCGACGCCGAGCTTGGGAGTCTTCCGGAGTCTCAGCAGCCCTTTGAGATGCCAAATACTCCGCGTGCTGGCGACGCCGAGCTTGGGAGTCTTCCGGAGTCTCAGCAGCCCTTTGAGATGCCAAATACTCCGCGTGCTGGCGACGCCGAGCTTGGGAGTCTTCCGGAGTCTCAGCAACCCTTTGAGATGCCAAATACTCCGCGTGCTGGCGACGCCGAGCTTGGGAGTCTTCCGGAGTCTCAGCAGCCCTTTGGGATGCCAAATACTCCGCGTGCTGGCGACGCCGAGCTTGGGAGTCTTCCGGAGTCTCAGCAGCCCTTTGAGATGCCAAATACTCCGCGTGCTGGCGACGCCGAACTTCGGACTCTTCTGGAGTCTCAGTAGCTCTATGTGCTGCCACACCACAGACCACTTAACCTTAACCTTAAGTGGTCTGTGTGCCACACGCATTGCGTCTTTAATCCTAATCAGTTCGGCTCGTGGAAAAGTTTTCTCATTTAATTTTCTAGCCACTTTCACAGCTTTACCAGAACTCCGTGAAAGATTTGATTTACGTTTTCGCGATATTTTGTTATTTGTTTTTATTTTCCGTTTTTGGTGTTGAAGGGCAGAGGAATCCGAAAGTGAGTTCGAATCACTAAACTGTGGGAATGAAAAATAACGGAAGACGATGAAGGCAGTTGGATCAGTTATTTTTGTGTCATACTCGGCGGTGGGCATGATGTTGAGTTTATATGAATGGGGTTAGCGTGATCAGAGGCTGTCAGTGACGTTAAGTCCATGTATGTCGGTGAGGTAGGATCCGTGTATATCGGTGAAGAAGAATCCGTGTATGTCGGAGAGGAAAAATCTGGTTCAGCACACGGCAAATAAACGTCAAAGTGACCACTTGATAAATTATTTGAAAACCGTAGATGATCTATGGGGTTGCCTTCTTGACCTGAGCTCACATAAAGTGTACAATTTCGATAGACTTCGAATACATGGTTATAAATTTCGGCTGCCGCATATAATTCACATAAGTATTAGGATGTAACATTTCTCTGTTGTACACCTCTGCGCTCGAGTAATTATTGCCACTTAGGTCATGCGTCATGATGGAATATTGCTCCCAATTTTGAACGACGTAAGCTACGACTTTCTCTCGTATCTCTCTAGCCCTGACTTGAGTGGCATACAAAAGGTAGGAGAGACCTCTGAATAGACATGCTCCGTCACCAATAATTTTAATAACGACGTGAGGAGTCGTAACGCCGTGTATGTTAATTACTTCACGGATCATCGTAGTGGTGGTAAACGTTTGTTATTTAGATTAGATAATCGACTTCTAAGTCACCAGATTTTATTAAATTTCAGAACCCAAGAATAACCGAACGACCAAGCCAAGCCAATCACCGACCAGTGTATTATTTTATTTATTTGAACCAATTTTAGTATTTACGAAAACGCAACGACCCAACCAAGCAACGACAACCGACACGACAACTACCAAAGAACTGGAACAAAAGAAACTCAATTTTTCATTTATTTGTTATATTTATTTATTAATTGATAATTGTTTTTGTAGAGGCATTAGCATTCGTGACCCTATTAAACCAGGAAAAATCTTAACAGCGCGAAGTAGGAATGTGTGGAATGTGAAAAGCGCCATCTATTGCAACAATATGTAACTAAATCATTGTCTTCGAAAAACTATATCTAACGCAAGAATTGTATCACAAAGTCACTGTTAGCACTGCTTAAACGTTAATTATAATTTTATTAGTTACAAATATAATAAAACTACAATACGTACGTACGTTACGTACCTTACTGCATATTTTCATTTTTAAAGGTTTAACTGTTCGTATTGCTGGATTGCTGATTGTATTATAGTTACCCTTACTTCGATAGACCCCGTAATGCAGTGATCGTGGTAAATCAATTGAAATAATTGAAGCCATTACGTATAAAAAAGCGGCCAAGTGCGAGTCGGACTCGCACATGAAGGGTTCAGTGAAATAAGTTGCGGTTTACGATTTATGACGTATTAAAAAAAAACTACTTATTAGATCTCGTTCAAACTAATTTTCGGTGGAAGTTTACATGGTAATGTACATCATATTTTTTTTGTAGTTTTATCATTCTCTTATTTTAGAAGTTACAGGGGGGGGGGACACACATTTTACCACTTTGGAAGTGTCTCTCGCGCAAACTATTCAGTTTAGAAAAAAATGATGTTAGAAACCTCAATATCATTTTTGAAGACCTATCCATAGATACCCCACACGTATGGGTTTGATGAAAAAAAAAATTTTGAGTTTCAGTTTTGAGTATGGGGACCCCTAAAACTTAATGTTTTTTTTCGATTTTTGTGTGAAAATCTGAAAATCTTAATGCGGTTCACAGAATACGTCTACTTACCAAGTTTCAACAGTATAGCTGTTATAGTTTCGGAAAAAAGTGGCTGTGGCATACGGACGGACAGACAGACATACAGACAGACAGACGGACGGACATGACGAATCTATAAGGGTTCCGTTTTTTGCCATTTGGCTACGGAACCCTAAAAACGAATTAGGAAGTACATCTATCGCCATCTAGTGACTAATAGATATATTACATTTGGAATTGCTCATTTTCACGCTGTGTGGACTAAGGAAACGAATAAATAATATGTTCAATAAGCTTCATTATAAATATAATATTCTATTATATATTATTCTCTTAATTTTAAATATAATACATTGATGGGAATCACTCCGATTCATGGACCCTCCTTCCACCTCAGATTTTATCCCTTTGAGACATTTTTTCCAGGAAAAAAAGTATGCTATATAGGGTATGAACTATTTGTATACCAAAAATGTCTTAATCTGTTTTGCCGTTATTGCGTGATTGAGTAACAAATAGGATAAATCATGGATAAATCAATTTCCTTACGCATAGAATCTTCATTTCACTAACTCTTTCTAGAACCATTTTCTAATTTGTTGACAATGACGTTACCATGGCTACAATAACGAACGCCGCTCTCGCAACATAAAAATATTTGGTATCCATACAAAGTTTCATCCCCTTTTTCGTCCCTAAAAGGGATGAAATTTTACATAAATTATAGCCTATGTCCTATTCTGCTATATAAGGTATAGTTGTTATTTTCTAAGCCGTCCGTTCCGCACTAAAGAACGCCGCACTGCAGAACGGACGGCTTAGAAAATAACAACTATACATTACTGGAAAGTTTCATAAAAATTCGTCCAGTAGTTTTTGAGATTTAATGGAACGTACATCCATCCATCCATCCATCCATCCAAACTTTCGCATTTATAATATTATAGTAGGTTAGTAGGATTAGTAGGATATTAGTAGGATTAGTAGGATATTAGCATGGATTATGTAGCGGATACGTAATTTGACACAACTAGAACTACGTGTGGTTGAAATGATATAATTTAAGGTGACCTACATTTTATAAAACTGTCATTGGAATTTTAATCTAATAGCTTCGACGGTAGAGTCGCATTTTCAACGGATTATTATTATGCAACTCCACTTTCGGTCTTTTCATTTCTTGGTAAACCCGCGGTATCCTTTAAGATCACCTGACCCGATCAGCAGGTGATCGTATTGGATGAATATGTCTTATGAGATCACCTAGGTGATCCTATTGTACGCCATATCCAGCACGATCCCCTGGGTGATTTTAGTGGACAGAATTATATCCAGTAGGATACCCCAGAAAGTGACATTGGGGAAATAGGTGTGTAGACACTATTTATTTATTTATCGTACGGCGGTTACTCACTGGTACATATATGTATTCGTATTGATGTCGCTGATAGAGTTCCAGTGTGCGCTGCGAGGTTCAGAAGGAACAGTGCAGCTGCCGAGTTTGTTGTTCTTTTAGCACCACCCGGAGGTCACGTGTAGGGTTTCTAGGGTTATTGTTACGGACGTAAGAACAACAACGACCTCCCGACCGACACTAAATAAAATAATCAATTATGTTGCATTTTCTCGAAAAAGGATTACCAATGGCTCAAATGCAGAAAAAAGCAATGCAAGAGGTTAAATAATCACAAAGTTTTTGTCTTCTTTCTTTTGAAGTAGGTAATAATCAATTTTGAGTCTACGCCCCTATTGTCTTAACTTAGATTTAACCCATTTTTCAACCGACGAAAAAAACGGAGGTACTCAAGTCGACGCGTAAATATATATTTATTTTTTAGGGTTCCGTACTCAAAGAGTAAAACGGGACCCTATTATTAAGACTCCGCCGTCCGTCCGTCCGTCCGTCCGTCTGTCTGTCACCAGGCTGTATCTCACTGATGTCGTGATAGTTCCAGCTGAAATTTTCACAGATGATGTATTTCTGTTGCTGCCATAGGTAACAACAAATACTAAAAACACAGAATTAAATAGTTTTTTATAGATAATGGTACGGAACCCTTCGTGCGCGTGTCCGACTCGCACTTGGCCGGTTTTTTTTATGTAGGTATGATCACGCATAACTTATTACAGAGTAGTTCGATTTTGATAATTATTTTTTTATTGGAAAGAGTATACCCCGAAGTTGGTCTCATATAAATTTGAAAAAAAAAACCAACCTTAAGGGTAGGAAAAAAGGGGATGATTGATTTTTCGTCGGTTAAAACTTTGTTTTTAAAGTAAATTATTTTAAAGAAGAAGAACGCTGATGGCATATTCATCCGGTAATGCTCGTAAACATGTAACTCGCCTGACATAATACGACATAGGTTATTTCATATTCTGCCTCCGTTTTTTCCGCCTTCAAAACGTGTGTCTCGCCTTTGTCGCTCTATACTCGTATTTATATATGTAACTCACATACTACCTATTCGTTGGCTTTAAACCTATGACGACGTATTGAGATGCATAATCTAATCAAAAGCAGTGACTCAAATTCAAATCTATGTTGACGGAAGACCCAAGTAAAACGGAACGGAAAACCGCCCGAAATGCTAATGACTAATAACGCCTTGGCCACGACTTTGGTCTTAAGCGACCTGCGACCAGCGTTTTATCTGTTCATTGCGCGTGATTCCAACTAACAACAGTGCGTTGCGCGTCTCGGCCGCGCAATGAACAGATAAAACGCTGGTCGCAGGTCGCTTAAGACCAAAGTCGTGGCCGAGCGGTAAGTCCCAATCAAATATTTAATTTTTGGTATGTATGTACAAGATTTTTTTTTGCATAAGCGTTGAGTACCTACTGGTTGGTAATGAGCCAAAATACCAAATACTACATTGTTTATCTTGTATAAGTAGTTTAAGAGGATTTACTGTCATTGAGCACAAATGGAAAATTGACAACTCGAAATTATTGATCGAATCTGAATAATGTCAATTTGAAAATCCTCGACATTGAAAATTGTCCAGCCTGAATAATGCCAAAATTTTATTACGTCTCCTTAGAGAAAAAATTACATACATGATAAGTAAAGGTCGAAAAAAAATTGTCCATATGGAATTACGTATTTACAATCGAGAAAATTATATGACTAATCGAAAATACGTCGTATATGAATTTTGTACAAAATAGTCGAATTTCATATTAAAATTAGACACTAACTTAAATTACGCAATATTCACATTGTACGTATTTAAATATGAACCTATTTCATACTGGACCAAATTCCATTTGGCCTAGATTCATTCCGCACTAGAAAAAAAATTAATCATGAAAAATTATAGACAGAATGTTAATTTTTTCCTAATTCAATTTTGATGGTACGAGGGCGACACTGAAAGTCTTTAGAACTGGCCACTTGTAATAAATATAATAAAAAAATAAGTTCAAAATTTGAAAATGGAACTCTTTCTTAATATTTTTGTGTACGAATTCCACTCGATTGTCATTTGTTTTACGATTTGGCGGCAAATTGAAAATTGTGTGTACTACGTGAGCATGAATTTAACGCGAGAAAATTTTCGAGCAATGATTTTTTACGACTTTCGATGTAATTTAAGTCAACAAGAAAGTTATGATAGACTTCGATTGGCCTTTCACGATGAAGCCCCATCTCGTGCTACTATTTACAACTGGTTTAATGAATTTAAACGTGGCCGCACTGATCTCACTGATGATCTGCGTGAGGGCCGGCCTTCTACGGCGACTACTGAAGATAACATCAGTGTTGTGCGGCGTATGATAGAGACTGACAAAAGAGTAACCTATCAGCAGATTCGTACAAGCTTAGCCATTGGTATGAGTCAAGTCCACAAAATCCTCCATGAACATTTAGCGGTGAGGAAGCTTTGTGCCCGGTGGATACCTCATAATTTGACAGAAGCCCAAAAAGTCCGTCGTGTTGATTGGTGCCGTGAAATGGGTCAAAGATTCAACGGAGGTGACTCAAATGCTGTGTTCGACGTAGTTACGGGTGACGAAAGCTGGATTTACTGTTATGATCCTGAAACTAAAAGACAGTCTGCTGAGTGGGTGTTTCCTTCCGAGGAGTTGCCTACTAAAGTGAAGAGAGGTCGAAGTGTGGGAAAAAAGATGGTGGCCTCGTTCTTCGGAAGGACTGGTCATTACGCAACAATTATTTTAGAGGATCAAAAAACAGTTACTGCGAAGTGGTACACTAACAATTGTTTACCACTTGTCTTGGAAAAAGTTCGAGAAAAACGGCCTCGCAGTAGGATCCTGCTTCACCACGACAATGCCTCATCGCACACCGCCAAGCAAACGATCGACTATTTGGCGACGGCAAACGTGGAATTACTGGGTCACCCACCTTATAGCCCCGACCTTGCACCTTGTGATTTTTATTTATTCCCAAAAATTAAAGAAAAACTTCGAGGAAAACGTTTTATGTACGCCGACGAAGCAGTGGCTGCGTTTCAAAAGGCCGTCGAAGAGACCCCTAAGGACGAGTGGGCAAAGTGCTTTTCTCAGTGGTTCTATCGAATGCAGCGATGTATTGATGTGAAGGGAGGCTATTTTGAAAAGATATAATAAAAGTAATAAGTTGCTTGATTGCTCAGTTTTTGATTTTCTAAGAACTTTCAGTTTGACCCTCGTATTACCTACTTTTGGCCCAATTTCAAAATCGTCATTTCGTGTCTACGATTTTCCATTTGTGCCGAATTACAGTAGGTAAATCTCTTAAATCTTTATGAGTTGCTGTGACAACCTTTTGTTTTCCATATCAGGCCCCGTAGCATATACCACGTAGCACGTATCACTCGATAAGTGACATAACAGCGTCGTCTCGTTCAATCGAACGGTGTCAGCCAGGGACGGATGCTCTATCTTGTCACTTATCGCGTGATAAGCCATCCATGCAACGGGGCCAGGTCAGCACGTGGTGGTGCCAAATAAAACTCCCGCGACCTTTACCAGGTCATCAGTCCACGTTGTGAGGGCTCTACCCACGATGCGCCTGCCGGTACGTGGTCGCCGCTTGAGAACCTTTCCACCCCAACGGCCATCTGTTCTACGTGCAATGTTGGCGCCCACTGCCACCACTTAAGTTCTGCCGAATGGATGCTAAAATAATTTTGATCAAAACTAATTTTTGTGGTAATGATCAGTCAGTCCCCCCCCCCCACCCCCAAGGGTTGAAGTTGGATACCTACTTCAATAGGTACGTCTTTAGGTGGCACCCTTTTAGAGATAGCTCTGTGTGTTATATTCTCTTATTTACGTAGAAGATACGATACTTTAGATTTGTAAGAAGGTCAATGACACTTTAACGTCGCGAAGCGTACTCTTTCTAACAGGCAAGTGGAAAAGGGACAGAGGCAGGGTCAAGATTTCTTGCCAGCCTTCGTTATTTAGTACCTACTATTCACTGGTCTAAGCAATGTAGTTTCTAAGTTGCACTATTTAATGGGTAATGCTGTGTGTAGACTAGCGTCGGACACGTGCGTGAAGCGCTCAAGGCTTAATTAAGCACATCCCAAACGATGCAATTTGTCACAACAACTTGCTATAGTTAGAATGAAAGGTAAGGTATTGCTATCTCATTCTAACTATAACAAGTGGTTGTAATTGCTAGGTGCTTTAACGGAGCTAGTGTAACGGTGATAGTCCGGGAGGTTAAGGTAGGTTCAACGAAGCTAAGCGAACAGAGGTTTTGAAACAATATAATGCGTCTGTTTATAATAATATGGTTTCAAAAAAATACGAATAGTAATCTTGAGGCTTTTCTGCAGGGAGATCAGTGATTCAAAACATGATTACATAAGCAACTTTCGCTCAATAGAAACTTATTTCCACCCCCCACTTCACCCCCTTAGGATGATTGCCGGGATAAAAACTATCCTATGTCCTTCCCCAGGACTCAAACTATCTCTATACCAAATTTCGTGTAAATCGGTTCAGCGGTTTAGGCGTGAAGATGTACCAGAAAGTCAGACAGACAGACATACAGACACAATTTCGCATTTATAATATTAAGTATGGATATAGACACCCGTAAGTACTTATTTTCTAATGAAATTCCATAATTAAAACCCAAAATCTGGGGGGGGGGGGGGGGGGGGGAAGACTGGACCACAAAACTGGTTGGCAACATCCATTTATTGTGTGTCTCCATATGTCTGGGATCCATATAATATATATCAGAAGTCAGATTGCGGTGCGCTATTTTTGCAAACGAAACTCCACTGACAGCCTGCTCTAATTACTACTATTTATAACTGAAATCATAACTACTACATGTTATTGTGTTTCTTATAAGTTTTGTATATTGATACGTCTGTTAGTCTGTAAGGTATTTGTAAATATGGGGCTTGTTGCCTGAGATAAATAAATAAATAAATTACTTATTCTATGCTTCCGCCGATGTCGCACTTCCATCTCGCTCGCGCTTATGCTCAGTGAGAGGGAGAGAAGACCATGAACCAACGCCTTAAGGTGGAACGCGCAGCACACTGCTATTACAAAGAACTCAGGCGAAGTCCCTGTAATAAATAATCCATTTCACTGATACGGCATGTACCTAATATTCGTACCTACTGGTGAAAGATTTTTTGGAATCAGGTGTGTAGTTCCGGAAATTACCCTTACAAACTTACAACCTCACAGACATTAACTATACTCCAGGCAAAATACGGTTTTGAAAAACATTAATTTATAATAGCGTTTTTTTTCTTTACATCATTTTAAAACATTATTCTAATTCTAAGATGCTTTATTCAAGGATCCAACAAACTTCCCATCCGGAAGTAGGTATTTATATAGATTTAAATAAAACATGAATTGTTTTTTTTTTTTATTATTTATCTTGAATATTATAAAGTAAATGAACCAAAATAAAGATAAAACCATTTATTCATATTTTTTCTGACTTTTCAGAAGCTAGTTAAGTTATCCTTTTATTGATTCTATTATTCTATCTATATTCTGATAATGTATTATAAAGAAAAAAAATGCTATTATAAATTATTTCCAAATTTGACATTTTTTCCATACAAGTTGTCAGTTCATTGCCTGGACTACTAGGGTAAATCGTTAGTAGCTAGCCACCGTTCAATAACTGGCCACCTCGTACTAATAATATAATTCATTTTAGTATTAGGTTTCAATAACTGGCCACGTCATACCTAACTGAATTCCCGACCGAATCAAACATTAACATTTTTTTTTTTTAAAGATGTGTTCCGTTTGTAATGTAATTGTAAAGATAATGTAATTAGAAAGATGTAATTGAACTTAAAATGTATTTAAATAAAATATTTATTACGAATATTAGGTAGGTAATTGTATGGATGCATGTTAGCTATAAGATTATATTGCCGTGCCCTAACAGGGTTCATGTATTGGACGCTACCTATTACCTAATGTAATTGATAACACCTTTGTAACAACATGATGCAATAAATAAATGAAATGAAATTCTGTTTGTGGGGGGGGGGGGGGGGGGGGGTTAGTATGAGGGGACAGCTATTAAAGGGTGGCCAGCTACTGGAAATGTACCCAATCTCTTTTTTTGGTATTGATAATTATTTTGGTATTGATAATTATTTTTACATTGGTATTGATAATTATTTGTAATATGTACCTTGAATATATAAATAACTAGCGACCCGCCCCCGCTTCGCACGGGTTTATATGTATTATACATATAAACCTTCCTCTTGGATCACTATCTATTTAAAAAAAACCGCATCAAAATCCGTTGTTTTTAAAGATCTAAGCATACAATAGGGACAGACAGACAGCGGGATGCGACTTTGTTTTATACTATGTCATAACAAATTTAAGAGTTAGACTCTTGTCGGTGTAGCTCCCTCCATCTGACACTATCTAGGGCCGCCTCCTTGACCTCTTTATACGACGTAACTCCTACTTTATCTTTGTTTTGTTTCATGTAACTTATCCTTGGTCTTCCCCTTCTACGCTTGCCTTCTACCTTTCCTTCCATGATGTTATTAATAAAAGCGTCATGTCGTATAAGGTGACCAATAATTTTCCCTCTCCTATTCTCTATCGTTTTTATCAGTTTCCTTTTCTCTCCCACTCTTCTCACCACTTCTTATCATTTGTGATTTTTTCTGTCTAGCTAATTTTCTCCATTCTACGCCAACACCGCATTTCCAATGCTTCCAAATATTCTTTATCTCTTTGAGTCATGGTCTCATCCACGCTTCACACCCATATAACGCTATGCTCCATATAAAGGTTTTGATGAACTTTCTCTTGGTTTTCTGGGATATGTTTGCAGTCAGCAGATACTTTTTATTGTAGAAAGCCTGTTTCGCTAAGCCTATTCTGATTTTTATGGTCTTTCGTACATCTCGAGTCTGCTGTGATGACACTGGCCAAATATTTAAAACTAGTTACGTTTTGAAGTTGAATATTGTCTATATCTATAGTTTCTTGTGACGGCAAGTCTGTTTTGGAAGTTTTTATGATTTTAGTTTTATTTGTGTTAATCTTTAGTGAAAATTCCTTAAATATGCTGTTCATAGTATTAAGCATACTATGTACTTAGTGATAAATAGCTGAAGATAAATATAATGTGCTCATGTGTATATGTAGACGCAGCTTAACATTATGTGTGGTTATGTAATGTAACCCGTTTGACAGGCTATCGTGACGCCCTTCAACCTATTAAGGGCAGGCAGGGTTGGGCACGTTAGGTGCGTGTGCGCATAGGACCGCTACATGCATCTACCTCTTTGATAAGCGTAGTTGTAGCATAGTATAAAGACGGCAAAGTATGTTATCTTCCAACAAACGCACCGCGCGCGGCTTGTATGTGTGCGCTATACTATCTATACGTCGCCGCACGCACACTCAAACAAAATCTCGACCCGTTTCTCAGTGCGGAACAATCGAGCGCACACATACAAGACGCGCGCCGTGCGTTTGTGCGAAGATAACATACTTTGCCGTCTTTATAATACTATGGTTGTAGTACTCTGTGGTCATGTGGTGCAGAATACTCGTGGCCTGTCGAGAGTAGTAATTAGAAGTCCTATTTGTAGCGTTTAATAAACGCGCTAGGTACTCTGGCAACACACACGAGACTGTCTAGATGACAGATGTGCGGTGTCGGCAGAGATACTGGCGGAATTTATAATATGGTGTTTTCATTAATAGTATTTATACGAAGCATCCATTAAATACAGAAACCTGTGGTTTATTACTATACGTTACACTATTCATAAACGTCGACGGTAACAGCTTTTATCCGACTTAAATAAGGAGGAGGTTCTCAATTGGCTACTTTCCTAAAAAAATATATTTAGGCCGTCAGTTAGATTATCAAAAAATATTGGTCTCACACACACGCACACACACAACCCATTCACATATTGTTAGATCCTAATACGTAATTACCCTAAGATTACCCTAATTAAGATTGCTATTTATGTACATCTATCTCTTAAGTGATAACTACAAAGTGATAAATGCCAAATACTTATATAACTATCCATCTAAAACGTATTCCGAAAGAATAAGAAGCATCGCTCGCAATAGGCACCACCACTTTGTATTTTATAACGACCTATGGGGTCAATCGCGGGAAGAGGGGGAAGGGGATACCTTGCCGTAATACAGTACGGAAGGTAGCTTACTTTTACCTCGAAGTGTATACCTACCTGTTATAAAAATAAGACCATCTGTAATAGTCCAACTTGTTTACCTATTTGTATTAAGTATACGTTAGCTAGTCCCAAACTAAGCAAAGCTTGTACTATGGGTAGTAGACAACGATATAGATACTTATATAGAGAAATAAATACTTAAATACATAGAAAACATCCATGACTCAGAAACAAATATTCGTGCTCATCACACAAATAAATGCCCTTACCGGGATTCGAACCCAGGACCTCTTGCTTCGTAGGCAGGTTCACTACCAACTAGGCTAAAGCGAACGTCAGATATTTGCTTGTTAGATGGCCAGATTCAGCCTTTGGGCTAAGTATAAGCCCGCCCTGAGATCGCCTGAGACCGCGATCAATTTCTGGGACACGTTTTTGACAAAATCCTTGATGTCGGAAGACCACAAGGTCCAAGAGTCTCCACTGCAAGTGCCGCAAATACGTAATTACCCTTTAAGATAGCGTGCAAAGTTGTTTACATTATTAACATCATATTGACAGCAAATATGGCCGGAAATGTGTACCTACTTAGGTTATCTTTTTATTAACTGTCTGGATTGTTGTGTAGCTGACTTGTTTGTTTTGTGATAATATGTAATTGTATATCGATATCAACCTAACAGTACGCGGAATCACACTTAATATTGTACTAAGCACCAGCAGCGGATGACACAACAAGCGCGACGCGAATCGAGAGAATCTACCCACCTCTTTCTAGTTTGCACAATACGAGTGAGACAGGAGTCACTGAGTCGCGCGCGACACGACTTAGCAGCAAGTTGTGCTAGACGTACAGGAAAGGCTCAGAAACAAAGGCATACCTACGGACCGGAGCAATCTTACCCCTGCCACAAAGCTACATAATATATAATCAACTGGACCAATACACTAAAGACCTATACCAAACATACTGGGAGGAGATAGACACATGCAGACAGACCAAAGAGAATCTGTCGAAACGCGACTCCAATACAAACTCACAACCACATTACTGAGGGCACACAGAAACCAATTGAGCAAGATAGAAGGAATAATAACAGGACACAACACCTTGAACATACACCTCTATAACTTAGGTATCGCAGACAAAAACCCCATGATTTGCAGAGCGTGCATGGAGGCAGAAGAAACGACTAAATATATTCTACTAGGTTGCAAGCAGGTAGAAGTATGCAGCATAAAGTGGATGCATTTTACTCCACGAAGACACGTTTTCTCGCCAAGGTTGTGTACTACAGGCTTGTGCAGAATTTATTCAGCTGCAATGTTGCTGCAGACCATGTTTGCATAGAGTACGTAGTTTTCGAACAAAACCTGAATTTCTTACGAATGCAGTAGGTACATTTCCCAAGATAGCAGCCGTTCTACAAGGGCCTGATCCGGGGACTTTTGGGAGACGAAAACAGGGCTTCCAACGAACATTCGAACCAAATTTCATTAAACTCCCCGATATTTCGAGGTTGAGCAAAGTGTATGTTTAATAATCCGTAAGTCCATTCCCAATACGCCTACGTCTCATGACAACACGATAAAATGCATGGCAGGAGGTCGAGAAAGGACAATTACTTGGCAGACGGTGTCAAAGGTGCCTTTTTATACAAAATTTGTAGTTTATATGACTGTACATAATGAAGGGCATGAAACTCGAGTGTGGGTTAACATCACACGAGTGTGTTAATGCCTAATTATGTACAGTTACATACACTACTTTATCTATCCACTTATCATAAGCCTCCATGATGCATGCAGGAGCCGCATAGTATCATGCTAACTTAATGCAAATCCAGTTTCTTATTGAAAACAGTGCCACCTTCTTGATAGCTGGCGAACTCTCTGAAGCTCTAGCGATTGCTAGGCTAGGCTGTCAAGGTATTTCAAAATTCGCCGTATTGTCACTAGGCATCAGTAGCCTAGGGGTACAGACGGTGGTATTAGGAGTCGATGATGGCACAATCCATAATAATAGTGCATGTTGGCTATTTGTAACGGCGAAAACTCTCGTAAGCGGGGCATGATGATTCAAACTGAACAAGTACTGGAGTAATCAAAGAAGTGGCGAGCAAAGACAAGCAATTGCGATTTGCGAGCGACTGAATAGTTGACCTATTGCCCAATGCCTTTATACCCCTCATGTTATCTCCACCTTCAACCCAAAAACACCCTTCAACTACCTGGGTCATTAAGGATTTTAAGAGGATTAAAATTAATAAAATTATGGTTTGATTTACGTACCCATTAGCGTGGTATTTTTCAAAGTCTGAGACAGTTTAAAAACGGTTTTAGAATCGGCATTAAGTGAGGATTAATACTAAGTACGTAATTTGTTATTTCCACCTAAAACCCAATAACACCCTTCAACTACATGTGAACAAACGGTCATTAAGGATTTTAAGAGGATTAAAATTAATAAAATTATGGTTTGATTTACGTACCCATTTGCGTGGTATTTTTTCAAAGTCTGAGACAGTTTTAAAAACGGTTTTAGAATCGGCATTAAGTGAGGTTTAACACTAAGCAAAAAAAATGGTAACTAAATCTGCGTTTTTTTTCAGAAAATTGTGTTTTTCTTTTAAAATTCGTAATTTTTGTAGCCATTTTTTCAAAAACAATAATTTTTTTTTGCGGATTTTCTCTTCTAGTTGGTTTTTTATTGTTATTAAGAATTATTAACCTGTCCCTTGGTAATACTCTGCATTTTTTATTTTCATTTTAGGACCATTGGATCAAAAGTTATACCGTCTGAATTAGGTGTATTACCCGAGTTTTTACAAAAAATTTCAAAATTCTGTAAAAAAAAAACTAATGACTAGAAAAAAAAAAAAAACACCGTTTCACCGATGAAATTGGCTGAAATTTTTCTCCTTTTATTATGTACAGTTTATGAAATTCCACCCTGTATGTTTAAGTTTAATAAAATATATAGATAGGAAATGCATAAATACTTATATTAACAACACTTAGTACAACAATATAAATGCCTACAACAAAAAAATACCAAGAAATGACGTCTAGATCTACAGTTAAGTACTGTCTTATGTTATAAATATATTTAGTTGTCAGTTAATTTAGAAACATTTGCGATGTCCTCACAAGTTTCATGTTCGGGACTTACTGTGGCATGTGACAACTACTTATATACTATACTATACTGTAACAACATGATTGGCAATACATACCTACTTGAATATGAAAATGCGGCCCCGGGAATGATGCCCCGGGCAATATCTTGATGTGTTGAGGGGCGGGTAAATGGGCAATGATGTTTGTAATATGTTTTGTTTAGTTTTAAGTACTTCATGATACCGATCTGGGCCAAGTTTTCTATTTGTTTTATTTTATTTAACTTTTGTGCAGGTATTCTATTTGTAGTTATTTTTTTACTCACTACTATTTTAGGCTGGCTTAATTTTATTTATTTAGATTTAATTTTCAATGTTTACCTTAATTTAATTTACAATGTAATCTTATGCTACTAATAAAAAAGTACTTCATTAATGTATAAGTTCTTAACTATAGCCAGATAAACAGTTTATTTGAACATATATCAGGATGTTGCATCTCGCAAAAAAAGTAACTCTAGCAGAAAACATGGTGGTCCTGTACCTTTACCATGAGATTGACGTGACTCGCGTTTACTTTGGTCGTAAGCGATGATCGAGTATCACTAGTATGGAGAAATTACACACTGCCCCCCGGCGGTCACTCACATATCTAAAAATCTAAATTTTACCACAAGTCGGTACTTTACACGCAATTGTTAACTCGATCGTTCGTATAGTTTAATCGATTTTCAATATTCAGCCTTATATCACAAGCATTTATCGTTTTAATTTAAATGCTAGCGTTTGTCGGTTGTCAAATTACAGAATACGTGCATCGCGTTCATTGAAATATTATCCAAGGCCAAGCTGTTTAAATACTTTAAAGGAATCTATACCTTAAGCTTAACGACATTAAGTATAACTTACTTAACAGTGTGCGCCGATTCTCCACTGATTCTCTCGACACACGATCACGGTTATTGAGATACAGCCTGGTCACAGACGGACAGACGGCGGAGTCTTAGTAATAGGGTCCCGTTTTACCATTTGGGTAAGGTACGGAACCCTAAAAATGCATAAGTAAAGCCCACTGTTTCACTGTCACTAAATTGTAGAAACCTTGTCCTTTGGTGATAGGTGTTCGCTATCCGAAGCCAGTAGCGTATCCGGCAACGACCATTAGATATTAGTCCACTCTATTTGTAAGAGAGCAAGAGCTAGTTTAGAATGTCGACGTGTATTGTATGTTAGTGGTGTATCTAGCATGTCTAGCTCAACGTGAAGGGTTTAAGTTATTATCGTAGTACCTACTACAGCATACTTAGATTTTAGATACGAATTCCTTTAGAACGAAATCTACGCTTATTCAAGCTGTATAATATAATGTTACTATAAATGCCACAGTAACTCTGTCAGTCTGTACTGTCGACCTTTTCAGGCTTAACTCGCTGAACAGATTTAGATGAAATTTGGCGTGGAGATAGTTTCAGACTCCGGGAGTCCTTTCTGGGATAGGGTAGTTCTTATTCCGGCAATGATCCCTTAAATAAATCAATATTTGGGGACTATCTAACACAAGTCGACCTAGTCCCAAACTAAGCAAAGCTTGTACTATGGGTAGGTACTAGACGACGTTAAACATACTTATATAGATAATAAATACTTAAATACATAGAAAACATCCATGACACAGGAACAAATAGATATTTGTACTCATCACACAATTAAATGGCCTTACTGGGATTCGAACCTGGGACCTCCGGATTCGTAGGCAGGGTCACTACCAACTAGGCTACAGAGGTCGTCAAACATCTAACAGTGTACAGTATAAATAAATAAATAAATAATAATAAATATTACGGGACAATCTTACACAAATCAACCTAGGCCCACGGTAAGCTCAGTAAGGCTTGTGTTGTGGGTACTAGGCGATGATATATATAATAGATAAATACATATAGATACTTATATAACATCCATAACTCAGGAACAAATATTCGTGATAAATACACAAATAAATGCCCTGACCGGGATTCGAACCCGGGACCTCCAGCTTCGTAGGCAGACCCACTGGGCTACGGAGGCCGTTTGTTAGTATACAGCCTCAAATTGAACTCTGTAGCATAAGAACGCTTGTACTATGACGACAACCGATTGATTCAGTATACACAGACATAAAAAAAATCAAAAATCTGTAAACCGACTACGTGAACACTACAAGAAAAAAAATTTTTTTTCATACTAAAAAGGTAACCTATGTCACCCGGATCATAATTTCTAATCGATTGACTCCTCGTTTATCAAAATCGGTTCAGAATCGGAAACACACGTAAATACAAACATATACTGCTAAGATCATATTCCTTCCCTTCGGCTCTGCCGTAGGTAGGGTTGCCATACGTCAGGATTTGTCCGGACATGTCAGGATTTTTGACCCTTTGTCCGGATTGCGGCCGGACTTGGCAAGTATCCGGATTTTTAGGAATTAATCAACGCGAAACATACTAGGCGACTAAACTACGCGAGCAGCTGCGATGCGGTTTGCGCTTCGCGCGCGGGCGCAGGTCACACGTGCGCAGGGAGAGGGCTACGGGGTCGGGCGGAGGGAAAGAGAAAGGTATATCCACTATACAGTACACCCGCAGAGCGACAAGCTACGCCAAATCTCTGTTACAAGAAATGTCAGGATTTTTAGGGTGATGTCCGGATTTTTGTCAGGACATTTAATTCTTCCATATGGCAACCCTAGCCGTAGGGCAAAAATTCGTCATAGTGCGTAAACTGGTAGGTACGTACGACGAATGACTCGTTAACGGGTTTGGTTGGGTTTAGTTTCTAATTAAGTACTTAATTAGTATCCAGTTATTGCTGTCTGAGCACTTTGATTACCGACGATGATTGCAAAACATAGTTTTAGCTAATTAATATGGTCGTATTTCTTTCGATCTATAATCAAGTATGACAATTTTATTTTACTTAATTTTAGGACCTAATTACATGTTAGCATCATTCATGCTACAATTTTCCATGTCGAGGATTTTCAAATTTACATTAAGTATTCAGATTCGTTCAATAATTTCGAGTTGTTAATTTTACATTTATGCTGCATGGCAGTAAATACGGATATAATATAATATAATAATAAAAGCCAAAATAGCCCAATTAGCATAGATATGTGAAGAAACGAATAGGAACAAGTGAAGTGACGTTAACATTGTATATCTAGGTATTGTGTATGATCCCACATAGTCTCACATCGACCATTGTTCGATCTGTAAGCACAGAATAAGTATTTACAAGGCATAAGCCTGAAAGGACGATAAGGCTTGTAAAAGATTTCAGACCTAGCCGAGATCTCCTGAAACCACAAATCTAGGGTCGTAAATCTCGAAATCTCGAAATTTCTCCAAAAACGCATGCAAATGCAATGAATTTCATCACGTGAAATAAACATAAAAACTGTATGTAGCTGTTTATAATATCCGTTTTATTTCCAATACACAGCACGAAAACTATTTCTCGAATTTTATTTTTTAATTATCAGGTTTTAATATAATTAAAAGTAATATTTAATCAAATTTTAATTCGTCAGTCAGATGAAACTTTGCAAAATTTCAATCTCGCAATGTCGCGAGATCAGTGGCGGAGCGCCCATACAAGCCTATTCCTACCGGCTTGCCTAAAATTTCTTATAATAATAATGGTGCAATCAGTCAACGTGGCGGGCTTTTAGACAGTAGGTACCCTACCTGAGTGCTCCTGGGGGGTGTCCTGTGGTCAGGTCGAGCCGACCGGGTGGATGGTTGGATAGACCCACGAGCAACAGCGCTTGCGACTCCACTCTGGACAGCCAGTTAAGGCAAGCCAGAGGTGGGGGACCTCTGGCTTGCCTTAACACGTTGGTTGCCATATCACGCGAACTCGCGTGAAGCGGCTGTATACGTAGTGGCCGCTCACGCGAGTTCGCGTGATGATCGAATACAATATTGTCCGAGCCACAAAATTGCGGCCGTTGCGTATTGGCTTCTGATTTTTCCTTTGGCCACTAGGGAAGGGAATTACCTATTTACTAGGGGGCGTGGCCTGTGGGTAGCCATCTTGCAATTGTTTTACGAGCACTTGACAGTTCGCTCGCCGCAGCCGTACTGTGCGGGTGTGTTGTTTTTGTTATCTTTCGTTGTCTTGTCGGTAAATTTCGTATTTTTGGATAGAAATACCTAGTTTTATAATGAGTAATCGTTTGCGGCAGACAAAAAGGTCAGCGAGGCCCAGTACATCGCGAAAATATATAACGCGAAGTCGCGTTATCGGGCCATGTCCGCAATATTCTTGAGCAAATGCGTCTAGTATGGCCGATCACGCGTTTTCGCGTGATAATTTTATACATATATATATGTACGTTTATATATTATATAATAATGGTTTTTTATATAAAAGTATAAATAACACAAAAAAAAGTCAAATTAAAAGTTTTTTTTTATTTTGGCCATCCGTATAAATTCTGCATTTTCGGCTTGGCAACGAACGTGTTAACTGGCTGTCCAGACTGGAGTCGCATGAGCTGTTGCTCGAGGGTAGATGTATGTGGACTCCTAAGTGGCGAGTTGGCTATGTATGTTTAAAGTCCAGTGCCACCTCTCTACCGCCCCAGTTCTCTGACCGGTGTTGCCCTTAGCCCACTTTTTAATATCGCTATTAATAGGGGTCCATCTAGCAGTTGGCGGGTCACCGTCCGCTAGAGATAAAAAGTGAGACAGTTTTATTAGGCAGGCGTCCGATGTTTCACCCAATAGCCCAGCCACTTTAATTTTTACCTAATAACCCGTTTTATTTAGATTCCATCAACCAGAAACAGTCCCTATACACCCCAGCGGGTGCTGTTTCCGTGTGCGTCCCATAACACGGGCAGGGCAGGGACAGTATCCGCTCGGTGTACTCCTTGCATTTCATGAAATTGTCAAAAGGGCCTCTACTTGTTGGTTCAGTTGGTACTTTGTAGGTACCGGGAAATCCATACAATACAATTATAAAATTAAAAACAAATTATTTATTATGCAAGCCTTTAGTTATATTACTCGAAACTCTTTCATAACTTTTTTGTTGCGGGTTGCCCATCAAAAATTTTCACGCGCCGACACTGTGCGAGATCTCGTACGAAAATTGTACGGACTCCGTCTCGTAAACTATGGACGAGATCGACATTGCCGTCGAAGCGGATTAATTGTGTGCATCAATTACTCTTTCTGAGTAGTTCATGCAAAATATATATATTATAATAATATATGTAGGTAGGTACATATTTAGTTATTATATATTATACAGGGTGGGCAGGAGTATACCGACAGATTTAAACCATGGATTCCCGAGGTCATTAGGAGCATAAAATGTTAGATTAACCCCAGTCAAATCCGACGTAGTTTTGAAGATATTATAAATTTTCATGTAAACTATTTACTGTGATTACTAAAGTGCATTAAGCTCTTTTTATTGCGACGTTGCCACCGATGTTGCCAAGTTTCGCGTCGCTATTCACAGACATCAAAGTCACAGCTACCACTCACTAAATTCATCCTATTTTGGAAAAATAATCTTTACCATTTTATTAAAAGGGATAATTCCATGGAGAAGCGATAGTTATCCAGTTTTTATTTACAAAAACCGACATAACTAGTATTTTTGTTTTTTTTTTCTTGCTGAATTTGACTTGAGTTCATTTTACATTTTTTACTCCTAATAACCTCAGGAAGCCATGGTTAAAATCTGTCGGTATACTCCTACCCACCCTGTATTAATTATGTTTTATCTATGATCAGCGCCACCAATATTATCCATCCATAAACTAAACACAATCGTTTTTATTACTTAATTGTTGTTAATGAGCTAGCTATGGATTATCGTAAGGCCATCACGGATACAGTGGCTGTACTAGTACGCGGACAGTCGCGATCTTTCGTAACGGCGCGCGCACGTTACCGAATTAAAAAAAAATAACGCGCGCTCCTGGATGTTCGAAATTTTAAATATGACTTTTTAAGTGCTGTGTTGTTTGTGATAAAGAGGTTGGTTCTTTATGGTTTGTAAAGTGGTAGGTTTATTTTTAATTGCGTCTAAATATTATGTGATAATTTTTAATTGCTATCTATAATTATTTTAAAGAAGAATATTAGAGTAGGCCAGGGTTTGCTTCTCTCAATACTATAATTCCATAAATTGCGATTTTGTATAAAGATAATCACTATATAGTATAAAACAAAGTCGCTTCCCGCTGTCTGTCTGTCCCTAATCCCTATGTATGCTCAGATCTTTAAAACTACGCAACGGATTTTGATGCGGTCTGATAGAGTGGTTCAAGAGGAAGGTTTATATGTATAATACATGCATGTACCTATTATACATATAAACTCGTGCGAAGCCGGGGCGGGTCGGTAGTAAAAAATTATAGGTAAGTACCTACTTAGGAATCTTAGGATCGTTGTATGGTTTTTTTTTAATATGTTATATATATTTTAATACACATTTCACGAGCTAGCTACAATTTGCATGTTGCAAAATGAGAACCTATGTTGCAAATAATTCTACGCAAAAATCAGACGCTGCCGCTCACGTTGCGTTTTTTCTCCGGATACTTTGCGTAATCGTCGTCTAGTACCCATAGTACAAGCTTTGCTTAGTTTGGGACTAGGCATATGTGTATGATTGTCCGCAAATATTTATTATTTATTATAAATTTATTGTTCCACCGAAATATGAAAATATTAACTACCTTGTTTTTTTTTATAGGGTTCCGTTGCCAGGATGGCAAGAACGGAACCCTTATAGTTTTGTCATGTCTGTTCGTCTGTTCGTATACACCGGCATTTTACTCGAAAACTATAAGGTGTATTTGAATAAAATTTGGAGGATTTTTTTTAGGGGTGCAGTCCATACATGTAAATGCAATCAAAAAAAATATCAGTTTAAGTCCACGTGTGGCAAATTAATCAGCAATTTTTTTGATTAAGTGATAATCACCCCGAAAGTTTCAACAATTGTGTGTGTCCCCCCCGCCCCCCCCCCCCCCCTCTAATTTTTGAACAATGTATTTAATTTAAAAAAAACATGGACCTGTGCTTATTCAATTCTTTCACCGATTTTTTTTATGAACAAGATTGGTTCAAAGGTTTTCGAGATATTGCTGATGATAGAAAAGGATGTAAGTGCCATAAGATTTTTAATTTCTGTGGCGATACGACCTTTTAATAGGCACGGAACTCTTCGTTGTGCGTGGTTCCGACACGCACTTGGCCGGTTTTTATTTTAATTTTATCTCCACCAGGATTCTGACCGCGACCTATTGCTGCACAGTGGGTCAGGGTAAGTCGCGGGTTCGAGTCCTTGTCAAGGTTAGCTTGTCACTTTAATTTAAATGTATAATTAGTAGAGATGCGCCGAATATGGGTTTTACCGAATACGAATATTCGGCCGAATTTTCGGTCCAGCTTTTGCCGAACCGAATATTCGGCCGAATAATTCGGTTCAAAGGAATGCCTTATGCCTTAATCAGCCGTTCCAAAACAGACTCATTTTTCAGTGGTAAAAATCTTGTTGATTTTTAAGTGAAACATTTATACTAATGGTAGTTAAATAACAATAAGAATCCGTTTTAGAATAATAATTTCACACGACAATGACTATGTTACATTCTTACAACTTGCAGACAAAAAACCTGCAAAATTATTCAATAAATATTCGGCATTTGAACCGAATAATTCGGCCGAATAACGAACATTGAAAAACGTGCCGAATATGCCGAATACCGAATATTTACCGAATATTCGGCGCATCTCTAATAATTAGGGGCAAAATTCTTAGAATAGTACGTTACGTTCCTAAAAATATTTTTCTGTTGTTAGTAAAAAATATTGGATCCCGGGACAACTTGGAGGATGATATGAGTAATAAGTTTCCGACAAAATTTTCATTTTTGGTACAAGCTTTTATTGCCGACTGTACTTTTCTGTATACCGTCATCAAACTCATCCATCAACTACTCATGGAGTCGAATTCTAACGAGCCCAAACAGAACGGGATTACGTCGGATAAGTACTGAATTCCCATAGCCACCTTCTGTCTCCATCATCAGATCAGCTCGATGGTACCATAATATTGAATTGTCATCCAAACTATACCTGTTAGGTACCAACAATTTCAGCACAATCGGTTGAAGATATCTGCTTCAAAATTGAGTTGCAAGATTCCACTTTAATCAAATTGTACCTTATTCTGATGATGATGATGATGATGGTATGTTACAGTTCGTTTGTTAGTTACTCAATCACACGAAAACGGCCAAACGTATGTAGGTACTATCGCCCAACGGTACGGATGCACCCCTCAAGGGTAATTTTTCGAATTGATTGTATGTGTGTGCAGACGATTTTGTTGAAAAGGTGTGAACCCGTACCCTTGGCCGATAGTACAGTCAGGGGTAATAATATTCGTACATAAATAAGGTTATAAATATCTGTTCACGCCTTAATTTATGAGTCCTGTACAGATAAATTTATGTCCTTATTATGTATGTACGTATATTATTACTAGAGATGCGCCGAATATGGGTTTTACCGAATACGAATATTCGGCCGAATTTTCGGTCCAGCTTTTGCCGAACCGAATATTCGGCCGAATAATTCGGTTCAAAGGAATGCCTTATGCCTTAATCAGCCGTTCCAAAACAGACTCATTTTTCAGTGGTAAAAATCTTGTTGATTTTTAAGTGAAACATTTATTCTAAAGGTAGTTAAATAACAATAAGAATCCGTTTTAGAATAATAATTTCACACGACAATGACTATGTTACATTCTTACAACTTGCAGACAAAAAACCTGCAAAATTATTCGGTAAATATTCGGCATTTGAACCGAATAATTCGGCCGAATAACGAACATTGAAAAACGTGCCGAATATGCCGAATACCGAATATTTACCGAATATTCGGCGCATCTCTAATTATTACCCCTGACTGTACTTACTTAAAAATCTGGTAGGTAGGCATGGAGACACTTTATTACCTGGATTAAAACATGAGATAATTACCCGAAAATTACCCCATAAAGGGAACAGGGTTGCCACGGAAAGGCACGGGCAAGAGCTAGAAAGCCGAAAGGTATGTGAAATATATGTGTGAAATTGACCCTATACTTTTTTTTATCCGAAGGCCATACATTATTTTGGCCTTTTTTGAGTTTGTCACACTTTATTACCACCCAGGGGACACGTGCAGGGATGTGGTAGGTAAGCTCCTGCGGACGCAAGTGACAGTTGTCCCCCCTTTGTCAAGTGAGTAGGCAACTCGACTGTTAAAGGTTCTTAAGCCGCCCGAAGGCCTCTAACTCGGCTTAACGACTAACTGTCATAGACAGCAGCCATGTCATAGGATCAACTGCTTAGCGTGCCTTCCAAAGCACGGAAGCGCTCATTTATAGTAACCACTCAAACAGGCGGTCACCCATCCAAAGACTGATCCTGCCATCTTTGCTTGACCTGCGTTATCGTTTCCGATTTGCTGGCGCCGCTGGGCTATGAACGCTTCCCCTTTACTGCGCAGATGATTCGTCATTTAATGAGCGAGCATCTTTAAGTTAAAAAGTAGGCGAAGGATTCGTTTCAACCTTATTCTAGATCTTTAATACCTAAAGTACCTACAGCTGTATTCTAGTTGGCATTTTCTAAATGCCCTATTAAGATTAATTAGCAGCTCTGTGACTTGATTCATTAAATATTAGCGGGTTCAAAAGCTATACACAGCGCGTGCAAAAACTTGAACCGGCGAGCGAAGCGAAAGCAGTTCTTCTTTTCAGCTTGGGCCAAAATTCTTTCGTAATTCGGGTCGTGCAGATGTCCCTCTGTCGGGCTGTTCTCCGAGCGAAGAACCGATTCTCATGAAATTTTGTGAGTGGTTTCAATAATTATATACCTACTTAGAATTTATTTAAAGATTCAAAAAAAAAGACGGGCTCTTGAGTTTTACAGCTCACAGCGCCACTCTAGTACCTACTTACTAGTTTTTATTTTATTTTATTTGCTATGTTCGTATGTAGACAAAAAATCCTGTTTGTTGTATGGGAGCCCCCTTAAATATTTATTTTATTCAGATTTCACGGTTCATGAGATAGCCTGGTGACAGACGGACAGACAGACAGACGGACGGACAGCGGAGTCTTAGTAATAGGGTCCCGTTTGACCCTTTGGGTACGGAACCCTAAAAAAAGACAGTCGACAAAATGCTTGTTCCAAAAAGGCCTTTTTGACGGGAGCTGAGACAGACAAGGTTTATGTGAAGTCCCTAGAGAGGCTAGAGTTGGGACCACTGCCCATTCCCGGCCATGTGGCCAGAAATGGGACGTATATAGGCTGAGTAGCTTCTGCCCACGACTCCGTCCGCGTGGAAATCGCTTACATCAGCTCCATACAAACTTTCACTCCCCGGGACTAAAACGCCTATACCAAAATCTAATGGGTTTCATTTACCCCATACAAACTTTGCACCCCTCATCATCATCATATCAGCCGAAAGACGTCCACTGCTGGACATAGGCCTCCCCCAAAGAGTTCCAAAGTGACCGGTCCTGCGCCACCCGCATCCAGCGGACTCCCGCGACCTTTACCAGGACATCAGTCCACCTTGTGGGAGGCCTACCAACGCCGCGCCTTCCGGTACGTGGTCGCCACTCGAGAACCTTTCCACCCCAACGGCCATCAGTTCTACGTGCAATGTGCCCCGCCCACTGCCACTTAAGTTTAGCGATTCGGAGGGCTATATCGGTTACCTTGGTTCTGCTGCGGATAGCCTCATTTCTGATGCGATCACGCAGATAAACTCCCAACATAGCCCTCTCCATTGCCCTTTGGGTGACTTTGAGCCTTCTTATGAGGCCCATTGTAAGCGACCACGTTTCAGTGCCATATGTCATCACTGGCAACACACACTGGTCAAAGACTCTCGTCTTGAGACACTGCGGAATATTAGACGAAAAGATGTGCCGTAGCTTCCCGAACGCTGCCCAGCCGAGTCGGATTCGGCGATTGATCTCCTTCTCGAAGTTGCACCCCTAAGCGGGTTAAATAGGGTCCATCCCCATAGAAACTTTCAACCCCCTTTTTACCCCCTTCAGGGTGGAAGTTTCAAAAATCCCTTCTTTGTGAGTTACGTTACATAAACTATTACTTATTGTCAGAAAATCAGCTTTTTAGGTTCAACGGTTTAGACTGGGCGTTGATTTAAGTGAGTCAGCCAGTCAGTCAGGACGTTCTGTCTGTTCCTTAAACACTAACTTCAACTGTCTGTGTAGGCATTCTAGACAGCATAAAAGTTGCGCAACAAGCTATTAGCTTAGACCTGTAAGCCGCAAAACTCGTAAAATCTAATTTCATAACCAGCCGACATCCTTCGGACAAGGTTGCAATATCGATGCAGTGTTGCACATTTTGTGACTATCACGAGTTGAGATTATTGTGGCGACTTATTATAAAACTGTCATTGTAATTTGAAATTTTTGCCTGGGATGGTAGGGTTGCTTTTTGAATGGATTACTTTGAATGAAATTATCTCAAGTTTATATCTCAAGTACATTCACGCCCACCTTTAGTGTCTAGTTGTGGGAAAAGACGGAGAAAATCTCAGAGGAGATAGGTAATTCATTCATCACGATAGAAATCTACTTATACCTAATGTACGTAGGTACCAGTAGCGGACCGCCCATACAAGCCGATTCCCATTGGCTTGGATACAATTTATTTTTAGGCAAGCCTATATTTATATAGTTACTTACTTTAAAGTTTAGAGTATACTTATAGGCTAGTCTAAACTATTTCATAACTTTTTTTGTTCCGAGCTGCCCATCGAAAATTTTCACGCACCGCCACTGGTAGGTACTTACATACATGTTTGTGCTTTTGTTGCGTGTGATAAAACAGTAAGTATATTACTTACATCCCTAGCGCAGTAAAGCAAAAGATATCGCATACCACCGGTACCTATTTGTTACTCGAGCCGAAGACAATGGCGATAAATATGCAAACGGAGGCTTTCCTTACTGCCCGTGCTATGTACAAAAATTTACATCTTCCCCTAGCCAGACAGCGTGATTTTCTGGGAACATAGGCGGCAAGGCAATTACCACTACAAAATCAAAAATATAAATCAAAATCAATTATTATTCTGCAAATAGGCCACAACGGCACTTTTACATGTCAAATGGTATTTTACAATATAATATTAATAATCTTACACAATAATCATTTAAAAATTGCATATTTTTACCTCTCCCTCCCCATAGAATCGTGAAATTTGACACTGTCTGCCATTTTTGACCAATCGTGTTTGTTGCTTTCCCACCACCCCACGCGCCCCGTTCGGCCCCTCGACCAATCACGAAACACGTTTTGGCGACCCAATGACAAACAATGGGGATTATTTTTTTGACGGATATATCCGCGCGTGGTAGACGACAGGAAATGAAAACAAAAAAATCCAAAATTGTAAAATATTATACATTACATTCGTATTAAGGTCTGTATCAGAATTCAGAATTAACAATAAGTTTATGATATTAATTTAGTACCCCAGAGATGTATAAAGTCTCTGAGCGTCCAAATACAATTAATAATTATTCTAATGTTCTTAGAGATGTATACCTACTGTCTCTAGGCGTTAAAACAAAATAAAAAGGATCAGGGTCAATAACAATAAAACGTGTCAAGAACAGAATGATGTCTACAAACGCAGTTTGGTTCTCATTTTAAAACTACATGCTGGAATAATATGACACTTTTGTATACACAACCCGCCAAATCTAGGTAGAAATGATTTACTTTCAAAACAAAGTTTTAACCGACTTCAATTCAGTACTCCGCCAAGCCACATGAACATTTCCACATTTTTTTTTCAATTTACCACATGAACTGATTTCCGAGAGCAAATGCGTTGATTTTTAGACCAATAAACCAAATCGCTGTATGTGGGCCGATAATATTTGAGGAGTTCCGTCGATTCCTCAAGGATCTCAGAATTACCATTGGCACTTCATTGTTTGCTATTTCAACGCAATCATATCAGAATCTGTGACGTACTTTTATAGTTTGATGTAGGTACATCATTGAGAAGTTCCACTAGCCATCTGTGGTCTTCATCATCACTTCCACCATCCAAATTTATGATTTCTGGGTGTAAATACACGAGTAATAATAGAAAATACCGAAATTACTACACGCGTGCCTAATATATTTGAGGAGTTCCATCAATTCCTCATGGTTCCCATCATCCAACTGGGGTTTTGGAAACAATAGGACCAATCTGGAAGCATACACTTTCAATTAAAAAAAGAAATGTACGAATCGGTTCATAAATGACGGAGTTCTGAGGTAACAAACATTAAAAAAAAAAATACATCCGAATTGAGAACCTCCTCTTTTTTTTGAAGTCGGTTAAAAAAGTACTAGAAATTCAAAAATAATAAAATAGAGTGTGTAGATCGTTTAGTAGTCTCTAAACGCTTAATTTTTTTCGATCATATTTCTATTATAAATTATAATTTTTTTTTTTTTTTAACAGAAACTATGTTTCCGATCCAGATACGGCGGAGCCCATTCCCGTTTTAATATGAGAACCGAACTACGGTTGTATGAGGATTCGACTGTACTGGAGACTTTTAGGGCGATTTGCGAGCGAGTTGAAAGCGAAGCGAGCACGCAGCGAGTTCGCCGCGAGTGCGTAACGATCGCTTTCAACTCGCTCGCAAATCGCAAGTGTGATAAGGCCCTAAAGGCCAGGGTTGACGTAAAAGCTATAAATACACATTAATCTGTACGATACACATGTCTGTATCTGTTTCTTTATCGCTTTCGTCATTGAACCCTTGCCTTTCCATCCTGCATCCTCTGCGTGTCTTTCAATTCCATACACTTTCTTACTCATCATCATCATATCAGCCGAAAGACGTCCACTGCTGGACATAGGCCTCCCCCAAATAGTGCCAAAGTGGCCGTTCCTGTGCCACCGGCATCCTCGCATCCCGCGACCTTTACCAGGTCATCAGTCCACCTTACCCGCCTATATCCACGCCGCGACTTTTCCGGTCCGGTACGTGGTCGCCACTCGAGAACCTTTCCGCACCAACGGCCATCGGTTCTACGTGCAATGTGCCCCGCCCACTGCCACTTAAGTTTAGCGACACTATCTTTGTCATAATAATTGTGCCTTAATTTTTTTCTGGTCACATTGACCGACTGTGCAGGGTGTCTTTATACGTATCGCGGCGAATCTTGACCCCTATGACAGCCATCTCAGTGCAATTTTACGTTGGAAGGTTATAAATTGTACGGAGATGACAGCTGTCTTAGGGCGAGTTGCAGCTTATTTAGCCAGTTAAATTCGTTATAACTATAACATCTTAGAAAAAATTAAAAACCCCGACATTTTCATTTCAAAGTTCAATATCTCAATAACGGCTAAACTGATTTTGTTGAAACGTATCTAAGAACGATCTCGATAACGTCAGCTTTCGGATAAAAACCGCATTCAAATCGGTCCATTCGTTTAGGAGCTACGATGCCACAGACAAACAGACACACAGACACCGACACGGCAAACTTATAACACCCCTCTTATTCCGTCGGGGGTTAAAAATCTCAATGTAAGTATGGAAAGTTCCTATGGGATGACACAATGACAGCTGCCGGCACCATAGTTAACGAAAATCATTCTGTAATCGTAAGCTGGTACAACCCGCCCTTACCGCTTGGCCACGACTTTGGTCTTAAGACTCTTAAGCGACCTGCGACCAGCGTTTTATCTGTTCATTGCGCGGCCCGCTCGAGACGCGCAACGCACTGTGGTTAGTTGGGATCACGCGCAATGAACAGATAAAACGCTGGTCGCAGGTCGCTTAAGACCAAAGTCGTGGCCAAGGCGTTTAGGGACCAAGATTCGCCATGATACGTATAGGACGGAGCGCGCAACCGCCTGATTTGCTAATCTTGTGTGAAATTCTAGTGCAAAGCCCATATTTTGTCAAATTAAAGACATGTGACGTATCGGGGTAAGATTATGTTGGCTGTCACGACCCTCCTTGTTAGCGAAAATGGCTGGACAATCGTTGGGGGTTTAGTGGGTAGTCTGGACCTTCTGCCCTGGAGTCCCACACACCCGTCCGGTCCCCCTCCGACTGGGCGGACGGTGCATCAACGCATTCCCCCAACGTAAAAAAAAATAAAAAAAAAATAAATAAAAAAGAAATAAAAAAAGGCGGCGCGTTAGGTGACAGGTTTGGTGAAAGTTGAAGGCGTACGACGCCGTTACAAAATATATAATTGTTTCAAAGAATTGCACTGGGCGCCGGGGTATAGGGCGCTACGCTACAAGGTGTACCTACAATTCGCTATGAAATATAAAAGGGCGCCTATTGCTTTAGGTACTCGCCTGGGCACATAGAGGAGTACAGAGGGGTGAACAAGTGGATTTTCGGACGCACGTTAGGACAACTCAAATTACATGAAAAGAAAAGAAAAAGTGACATTTAGATCTACCTGACGCGTGCAATGCGTTACGAGATCGATCAGCTGGGTTAAGGCCCCCCCTTGCGACTAAGGAAACGCCATATTCGCCTGAAGAGTCGCGTAACTTGTCGCCAGCACATAAACGCGGCGTACGTTGATGTCTCTTCCGGCCAATCTCTCCCACACTTAACCTAGGTTAATTATTAGATTGCTCCAGCGCAAAACAATCTGCCCAATTGTGTCAGATGTCCAAATGTGGGGCGACTTGTATTGAGGCCAGGCAATTGATAAGCCATTATATTTAATAGTCGATAATAATGGACGTGGTACGTTCAGGGTTCGGCCACGACTCCGAGCGGGAGCGATAGCGGGAGCGACGCGCCATACATGGGTCGCTCTCTGAGGGCCTACCGCGAACGGCATTCGAAGTTTTCCCTCTCTGTCGCACTTAAGTACGAACTCGTAAGTACGACAGAGAGGGGAACCTTCGAATGCCTTTCGCGGTAGGCCCTCTGATCTCTCCTAGAGTTAGGATTGCCATATGGAAAAAAATAATGTCCTGATAAAAATCCTGACATCACCCTAAAAGTCCTGACATTTCTTGTAGCAGAGTTGTATCATTTCATTCATTAAAACTGTGTAAAATTTGTAATAATTGTATCATAAGAACATATATTTAATTTTTTATTTTGTATTTTATGAGGTCATTTCTGTCACTTGCCAAGTCCGGCCGCAATCCTGGCAAAGGGTCAAAAATCCTGACATGTCAGGACAAATCCTGACGTATGGCAACCCTACCTAGAGTGCACTCGTCGCGGAAGAGTGTGTATACTGTGTACACTTTGTTCGCTAGTTCATAAAGAATGGTGCAGAGACAAACATGTGATATTCTGTGTAAATTAAATATTATCCCATTGCATTTTAACAATAAAAACAATGTAAACAAGCAACTGTAGGTTATCGATATCCTTTATTTGCTTTATACACATTCACAAGCATGCAAATATGTACAATATACATTACAATAATATTAAAATAAATTCATTCACATTACATCAAAAAAAAAATAAAAAAACAATTAATAGTAAGAAACTACTCTTTTAAAAAAAAAAAATTGACAAATTATAATAACAATAATGTCCAGTTCATTTAGAGCATTGGCAACATATTCGTAATCTTGAATTTTTCTATTACTTTACTCGTAAATACTTTCATATCGTCACAATCTCTTATTGAATTAGAAAGAGAGAAAGAAAGAAAATACATTTATTTAACGTCACAAAATTACACAATAAAAAGAACAAGCAAAATAAAATACTTAAATACTAGGACGTTAAATAGGATCCCCACTCAGCATGAAGCCACAGCAAGGCACAGCAAGCTGAGGCGCTGATTTTCAGTGCATTAGTGCCTAAACTTTTATAAAAATGTGCGTAATTAAGGAAAGTCAATGTTAATTTATCATTATTTCTTAAATTGTATCTAGTCTTATCGTTAGGACCTTATCGCTAGAACCACCAAAAGAGTATACATGTTTATGTTATGATGCTGACTGTTCCTATAACTAGGATAGGTAACATAGAACCCCGATCGAGCCGGGGGATAAAATATATGCTATGTCCACATGAAGAGGCCTCGCTGATTCCGCCAATGTTTGTATAGGCCTGTTTACACATTGATTAGTGATTACTACAAGTCCATACAAAAGCTCTTGCAGCAAATGTATGAACTCCAACTAATTCACTAATCAAAGAGTAAACACCCCATAAAGGATGACTTACGCTAGAACGGGCCGTGTCCGGCCCGGGCCGTTTTCTAAAGGCCTCCACACACCGGTCGCGGGCCCGCGCCCGACCCGCAGACGCGACCGGTGTGTGGAGTGGAGGCCTTAAGAAAAACACTTGAGGCTAACTTCAGAGTAGTTCAGAGACACAAACTTGTGTGCGTGTATTGTATGTACATGTTGTTATCAGCAGAGTTCACGAAAGGTCAGGATTATCAAAGCAATGAACTTGTCTAGATTTTATGCAAGGATTTCATGCAAGGATTTCATGCAAATTGACTTTGAACTGAGAATACATTAAGCACTAGAAAATATAAGAGGAAGACAGTCTATCTAGCCCAGATATAGGTACTCAACCTGCGGCTTTGGCGAGAATTATTCCAATTAAGTCAGCTGCCACTTAGGTAAAAAATAAAAACCATTTATACGGATCGTCACACGGCCGTCTATGCGTGCTTTCTCGACCTTTCTAAAGCGTTTGACCTTGTTAATTATGACGTTTTATGGCAGAAGCTAAAAAACATTAATATTTATACCACATTTTTAAGTTCTGGTATCTTAACCAGGTCAACGTTGTGAGATGGTCGAACACTTACTCGGATCCATACCGGTTGGAGTGCGGGGTGAGGCAGGGGGGGTTACCTCACCCAAGCTCTTCAACCTTTATGTGAATGCGTTAATAGAGGAGCTCAGCAGCACTCATGTCGGCTGCCACATTGATGACGTATGTCTCAATAACATAAGCTACGCTGACGACATGGTGCTGTTGAGTGCGTCGCCGTGTGGCCTTACGCATTTGATTCGCATTTGTGAGGAATTTGCTCGTGAACACGGCTTGGTCTATAATGTAAAAAAGAGCGAATGCATGGTCTTTCAAGTCAAAGGTAAAGACCTGCCTCCTGTGCCTCCTATTCGCCTATACGGTACCCCGCTGAATAGAGTAGACACCTTTAAGTACCTTGGTCATGTGGTAACCTCTGACTTGAAGGACGATGCAGATATTGAGCGAGAACGAAGGGCGCTGTGTGTTAGGGCGAATATGGTGGCTCGCAGATTTGCTCGTTGTTCTGCTGAGGTTAAAGTGACTATTTTTAGAGCCGTTTGCACAACATTTTACACGAGCAGCCTGTGGGGTCTCATATTCGCAAAAACAATACAGCGCCATTCGTGTACAATACAACAATGCCTTCAGGGCGCTGATGGGTCTTCCACGCTACTGTAGCGCGTCAGGAATGTTTGCTGAAGCCAGGGTAGACTGTTTCTAAACTACCATGCGCAAGCGATGCACATCCCTGACGCGCAGAGCCAGCCCCAACGGCATCCTGAGGGCATCTGCAAGCTAGGTTTGACTGTCAGTACTTGAACCATTGCCACATGATTCATCTACTGACGTACTGACAGGCAAACCAATTTACTGTATGTAGTGTAGTGTATTTGTTTTGTATGTCCCTTTTTTAGACTTAGGATGATTATTTGTATTTTGTATTTTAAATTAATAATTGTAGAAATTAATTGTATATGGACTTAGTCTGAAATAAACGATTTGATTGATTGATTTCGTTCAGCTCTTACCTGGACTCCACTATCGACAAAAGAATACTGACACTAACAATTTCTAATTCTAACAATTTTTTTCGCAATTTGTCAGTTTTGAAGGGGCCCCGCGCAGCGTGGCTCCTATTTCTGGGCGGTTTGTCCTTCGGGCATCTGAAGCTGCCTGACGAACCTAACCTACCTACCTTTCGAAAACACAAGAATCTGGCCAAGTTGGCATTAAGATGTTCCACTTACGTCAGCCATTTTAATTTTCTGTGGCCGATAATCTCATAAATTTTGATGGAAGTATGAAAATGAATTTTCTGAACTGAGTTGCAGCTGACATAAGTGGAAGGAATCGCCATCCAACATGCGATCCTAGTATAAAACCCATATAAATGTACCTTGTGTATTATTGCCCAGGCTCCTTAGCTAAAATATATTTGCGGTTCTCGTAGAAAAAAGGTAGGTAGGTTCTAGGGTTCCGTACTCAAAGAGTAAAACGGGACCCTATTACTAAGACCCCGCTATCCGTCTGTCTGTCTGTCTGTCCGTCTGTCACCAGGCTGTATCTCATGAACCGTGAAAGTTAGACAGTTGAAATTTTCACAGATGATGTATTTCTGTTGCTGCTATAACAAAAATTACTAAAAAACAGAATAAAATAAATATTTAAGGGGGCTACCATACAACAAACATGATTTTTTCACTCGTTTTTGCTCGATATTGATAACGGCAACAGGTAGACGCTTAAAATATCCACAGAATATTTAATTATATATACACTTTAAAACTAAATAATTAAATTAAAATATAACTAATATTTAAAGGGGGCTCCCATACAACAAACGTGATCTATTTGCCGTTTTTACAGATTATGGTACGGAGCCCTTCGTGCGCGAGCCCGAATCACACTTGGCTGATTTTTAAAATATCTACCTATCGTTATATTTAAATAATCACAATTATTTACTAGTGGCGCTAGTGAGCACTTTAATGGGCTCTTAATTGAATATACCTAGTTCAAACCGAAAAATATAATATCTATAAATTAAGTAGGGTACCTAACTATGAGAAACATCACACATATATAACTTAATTATACACACGGATATCTTAATTCAATACTTACTTAAGGAATGCTTAGATTTATAGAATCCATCTTATCTTATCTAGGTGAGGGCCCTTCGACCCAGTGGGATCTTTTGTGCATTTGCCCTCTCCTTTATGCCTGCTCCCAGGCTTGCTCCATCATTTCCACAAAACGGATGATGTAGTTCAGCGGGAGCACCTTGAATTCCTTTGGTTGCGGATAGCCATTATCAAAGCAATTCATTCAATGTCTGGCAAGGGCATGACATTCATACAATAAGTATATAGAATCCATAATATACGATTACATTGTATAACACTGCACCTAACACCGGTACAGTGAACCAAACTCAAGGCCCGCGCCTCTCACCATTCGGTTCAATAGATAAGTACCTATTGGCCTGCAGGTGGCTATATGCTATTACGTACCTAAATGACATATATTTACATAATTTTAACTTTTCATCCTTCAACTGTATATCAAACGACACAAATATTTAGGCTAAGGTGGCTTTTTAACAATGGGTGATTTGACAGAACATACAAAGGTTTTTATTTTAGACAATAATCTCTCTATTTGACGAGCGCTTATTAGGCAAGTACTAGCTTCTGCCCGCGACTACGTCCGTTTACATCGTAGCTCCATACACACTTTCACCCGTCATTTCAGCCTCTTAGGGGATGATTTCCGGGATAAAAACTATTATATGTCCTTCCCCGGGATTCAAACTATCTCTATACCAAATTTCATCCAAATCAGTTCAGCGGTTTAAGCTTAAAGAGGTAACAGACAGACAGACAGATAGACAGACAGACAGACACACTTTTGCATTTATAATATTAAGTATGGAAGTATGGATTAAGTATGTATTAGTATGGATGAATATGGAAGTATGGATATGGATTTAACTTCTCAAATTATATAATAACTTTGCATCTTCTCTAACCTTCGGAGTTGCCTGGAAGAGATCACTTTCTAGCGATAAGACCGCCTGTTGTAGGTATACCATTATTATTTTTATTTACTTCTGTTTTTAGAGCAATTAAGAATACTTGTGTTGTATTCTAACTTTTTTTTAATTGGTATTAAGGATAACACAGCAGTTAAAAAGCTGCGGTAGCCTAGTGTTTCAGGCATGCGGCTGTCAAGCGGCGGTCGTGGGTTCGAATCCCGGCTTCTACCAATGAGTTTTTCAGGTACCTACGGAATATTTACCGTTAGCTTTTCGGTGAAGGAAAACATCGTGAAGAAACCGGTCGAATCCCAGTAAGGTCTAGTTTTCCCTCTGGGTTGGAAGGTCAGATGGCAGTCGCTTTCGTAAAACTAGTGCCTATGCCAAATCTTGGGATTAGGTGTCAAAGCGGACCCTGGGCTCCTTTAGGGGCACAACCGGGAATAACGCTAGGAGGAGGATGATTCAGTATAACAACAGCCGTAGATATAACCTAATACATATTTTTGGAGCCTTCGGGAATTATTGAGTGAAAAGAAAAGACTGTTACATAGGCTTATTTATAAATTACAATGGTAAGTACGATTTTTGGACAGCCTCATGGCGAGGTGCGAGCGCGGTGGAGGTCGGCGGAAAAGAGGCCGATTTTTTTTTTCTTTTTTTTTCCCCGTTTGGCCTGCAGTGCAATTACAATGGTAAGTACGATTTTTGGACAGCCTCATGGCGAGGTACGAGCGCGGTGGAGGTCGGCGGAAAAGAGGCCGATTTTTTTTTTTTTTTTTCCCCTTTTGGCCTGCAGTGCAATTACAATGGTAAGTACGATTTTTGGACAGCCTCATGGCGAGGTGCGAGCGCGGTGGAGGTCGGCGGAAAAGAGGCCGATTTTTTTTTCTTTTTTTTTCCCCGTTTGACCTGCAGTGCGGCCAGTAACGGATACGTATACGGAACTTTTGACGTCTTCGATTGTGTAGTTACTTTTGATGCTGACTGTACTTGAGCACGATCCGTGTGAGTTATCCTTCAAAACATTTTGCATGACACCGCCGAGATAATCCGACGATGAAGACATAATAAGGCGGTCTATATCGACGACCGCTTTAGCCTAGTTGGTAGTGACGCTGCCTTCGAAGCAAGAGGTCCTGGGTTCGAATCCCGGTAAAGGCATTTATTTGTGTGATGAGCACGAATATATTTGTTCCTGAGTCATGGATTTTTCTATGTATTTAAGTAATTATTTATTACAAGCTTTATATTAACTTGCACTGTTCGTACTTATGTAAATATGTAAGTATGTAAGTTGTCCGTCAAAATTTGCAATCCATTTTTCAGTCACTTCCCGTTATCCAATTGACAACATTTCATTTTTTCATAGCGGCTCAAACTAAAAACCATTTAGAGATTTGGGGTAGCTGAGTAAATACAAAAAATAACAGATTTTTATATTCGCTAGTTCTTGAGAAAAATGGAAATTACTTTGAAAAAGCCATTTAAAGGCTGAATGCGGACATTCCATGATGGCTTTGCTTAATGTACCATGTAATAAAAAAACTATTGGTGTGATATGACAGTTATTTGACTAATTCTTGTCAAGTTAAGTCAGTGACTGGTAATAGTGGTAATATTTTGATAAAATTTAGAAAGTAATTAATATGTTGTAAAACACATTAATTGTCATGTAGGACCTGGAAAAAAATTAAACAACGCTTAAAATTATATTTACAATTCAATATAATCTTTATTTCGTTACAACATTGAATGAAACAGTTCGATATGTCCAGCAGTGGACGTCTTTCGGCTGATATGATGATGATAATGATGAAACAGTTCAATGTTTTTCAGCCAACGAGTTTGAAGATTAATGATCTAAAATGCTATTATCAGTTAGGGTTATCTTCACATATGTATAGTAAACCTTTCGGAACATTGGATTTGTTTACGGCAGCACACCATTCTACCCGGTTTTGATAGGGAATAAAAAATAATTATTTTTCCAGCGACATCAGTGCCGTGTGCCTGCAACTTAGATCTTGACGATACATTTTCGTTTTCTCATTACCTATTCCAAAACACGTTTTTTTGCGATTAATGATTTGCAGGATTCTATTTTAAACGAAAACCGTCAGCAAGGAACCGTCAAAATGTCAAATGTTCCTGTCACAGATACTTTTTATTTTTGCAAGCCCAGGTATCAAGTTTTTAACCAAAGAAACGCTCCACCTTCTTGGTGTCCCCATTTTTGACCAAGGAATTCCTAGTTTTGTAGAGAACAAAATAAGGAAGTTTGAAGAATCCGCAGACCGTCTATTAGAAATTCATGCTCACATGGCTGTTTTCATACTACGTTCCTGCCTCTTTGTACCTAAGTTCACGTATGCCATGAGATGCTGCCCGTTTTGGAAATTTAAAATACTGTGTGAAAACATTGACAACATGATCCACTCTCATTTAGAAAAAATCATAAACATAAAAGTCGACGATCGTCAATTTTTACAGGCTACATTGCCTGTAAGGTTCGGTGGTCTCGGCGTTAGGCAAATCTCAGGTGTCGCTCTTCCAGCGTTTTTGTCCTCGGCACATGGCTCGCTACCTCTTATCGGTAAAATATTATCTCCATTACTATCCGATTTTGAGGTGGCCTGGATGTCCGAGGCCAAGGACGCTTGGAGGATGGCCTGCCCGGGAACAGACTTCCCCTCAAGTTCGGAGAGCCAAAAACTGTGGGATTTGCCGATCAGTTTAAGAGTACACACCCACCTTACCGACACCTGTCCTACCCCGAGAGACAAGGCTAGGCTATTAGCGGTTTCTGAGCGTGAATCCGGATACTGGCTTCACGCACTCCCTTCAGTCAATTTCGGGACGTTATTAGACGATAATTCTTTCAGGGTGGCTGTTGGCCTTCGTCTAGGCCTGGACATCGTCGTACCACACCAATGTCGCTGCGGATCACAGGTAGATCGTTTAGGTCACCACGGCCTGAGCTGCCCCAAAAGCGCCGGTAGACTCTCCCGCCACGCTTGTCTTAACGACATAATACGTCGGGCTCTTGTCAGCGTCCACGTGCCTGCGGTACTCGAACCAAATGGCCTCGCACGGGACGACGGCAAGAGACCCGACGGTATGACGTTGGTACCGTGGCGGTTGGGGCGGCCCTTAGTGTGGGACTCCACCTGTGTGGACACTCTGGCAATGTCACATGTTACAACAACGTGCCAAAAACCAGGTGGGGCGGCCGCAAACGCGGAGACGGCTAAGCGTCGAAAATATTTGTGTTTAGGCGACAATTATATTTTCGTCCCGTTTGCGGTCGAGACGCTAGGCCCTTGGGGACCAGAGGCTCACCATTATTTTAGCCTAATAAAAAAAAAGAAATTCCGTATCTCCGGTGATCCCAGAGCTGGCGCGTTTCTCGGCCAAAGAATCAGCATTGCTGTGCAGCGTGGAAACGCCGCCAGCATTTTGGGGTCCTTTCCCCCAATGCGCGACCTTGATGGGGACGCGGGTTAAACACCCGCATCTACTTTTATTTTAGTTTTTTTTTTTGATTTACTTATTTTTGTGTATAGATTAAGTTAGTTTTAGTCATTATAGTTTGTATATTATAAATTTTATTTTTTAATTCAATAAATAGACCACAGTGCTAATCTTATTCACCCTTTAAACGTACTTAAGCCCTTTTCGAACGTGGTAGTTTAAAACTACCAAAGGGTCTAGCAGGCTAAGCTAACAAGAGTGGCCCCCGCAAGGGATTTGGTTGTGATTTGAGGTGCAGTACTGGCAGGACCTAAGAACACTGTATGCGTAATATCAGTCTTCGATCTTCTTTTGTTTCAGACTTATTCACGAAAATGTCAAAAAATCAAGGTAATTTTTAAACTGTTATTTTAGCTAAACCAAGCAAGCGAGAGTAACCAAATAAATTCAGAATTAAGGAGCATAAAATGGGGTTCATAATGCATATTGTTACAGATATTCATATCCTTGAACTTGGATGAAAAAAAATATAGTATTTTTTTTCGCTTCATTTTTTTGCCACTTCTCGTGGAGACACAACTATCAAAAAAAATACTTTATGAGCCACAATTGTCAACTACGTATTCATTTAAAAACATGTTGAAAAATCATGGTGCGTCATGTCAAAAAAAAACATTTACGAACGTATGTTTACTATATCATATCATATATAAATACTATCATATTCAATCGTCGAGCAAAACAAAGAGGCACGGCCGTACAATCCTTTTCTCGAAGCCATTTAGGCCATTTTCAACATTATGTAATTTCGTGCTGACTAAAGACAGAACCCTGAATTTTCAGTAACATATAGTAATATGGCTTATATATATTCTCAATAACATTCAATTTGAACTTTTAGTTTAGGAACTATTGCCTGTCAAAAATCCTTAGTTTTGTCACTGACATACTCACTGACTCACTTATAATGATCATCGTAATTCTAAGGTACTTCTAGCAGACCTACAAGCTCCAAATTTTTAACATAATTGGGTTTTAGCCTATCCATTCATAAAAACTTACAAATATTGCAGTTTCCGTCACGATTCAGAGATATACACACTGCATAAGTAAGTTTGTAATCTTATACAAATACATTTGATTACTAAGTTATCTTTGCAGTTGCTTCCCTCAAAACTATACAAACGTTATTTGCGGTTGGTAAAATAACATTTCCATACAAAGTTGATAACCTACAAAAAGAAAAGAGATCCCATAAAAAAATTCCATGTAAAATAGGCCAAGTCTCGGAACTCTTCCACAGTAAAAAGTGGTGAGATATTTCGTAGAACCAAGTCAGGCATTTGTATTTATCTTTATTAGCTTGCTAAATGAAATTTTGTGACTTGGCAATAATACTTACATAGTTTAAGGTATGCAACAATTTGTAAATGCAGTAAAGTTGTGTGATACCCAAGTTGCAGAATTTTATTTAGCAAGCAAATAAGAATTAATAAGTATATGCCTGACTTTGCTCTTCGAAATATCTTACTACTTTTTACCTTGGAAGAGTTCCGAGACTTGGCTTATTTTTTACATGGAATGTTTTTTATGGGATTAATTATTTCATAATGAACGAAAGAGGATGTTATACCTACTACAGACTGATTTGCCACTACTACTCTATTGATATGATATGATATAGTAAACATACGTTCGTAAATGTTTTTTTGACATGACGCACCATGTTTTTTCAAAATGTTTTTAAATAAGTAAATACGTAGTTGACAATTGTGGCTTATTAAGTAATTTTTTTGATAGTTGTGTCTCCGCAAGAAGTGTAATACAAATAAGCGAAAAAAATAACTATATTTTTTTTCATCCAAGTTCAAGGATATGAATGTCTGTAAAAATATGCATTATGAACCCCATTTTATGCTCCTTAATTCTGAATTTATTTGGTTACTCTCGCTTGCTTGGTTGAGCTAAAATAACAGTTTAAAAATTACCTTGATTTTTTGACATTTTCGTGAATAAGTCTGAAACAAAAGAAGATCGAAGGCTGATATTACGCATACAGTGTTCTTAGGTTTTGCCACTACTGCACCTCAAATTACAACCAAATCCCTTGCGGGGGCCACTCCTGTTAGCTTAGCCTGCTAGACCCTTTAAGGGGTTTAACTTAAAATTAAATGAAAAGAAAAAATACGTGTCTTCTAACTTTTCAAATATACTATTAAATGCCTAAACAAAATGAAGGAGTCAGAAAAATGAAATGTTGTCAATTGAGCTGAAATTTTGCAAGCATATTATGTATATCGCATAACATTTATTTATTTTTTTATTTTTATTGATTTATTCAGAAACAATACAAATATTGTGTTTGAAATACATTAAAATTATAATTACTTAAATGTTCATAGTCATAGGTACATTACAATTAAATTATTATACATAAAATTCAGTAAAACTATACTATTAATTAAATAACTAGAATTTTTTACATTTCATTTAACTTATTACATGTCATGTTTTTAATTCCTAGGTATCACGCACAAAAATATCGTCAATACTGTAGAAGCACCCTCTCAATAAAAATGCTTTCAATTTTCTATGAAATACCTTATAATTTGTGATAATTTTTAGGTCAGGGGGCAGTTTGTTAAAAATTTTGACAGCCTGATGTTTTATGCTGTGCTGTGCTACTTTGAGCTTCGGGAAAAAACATTGTGTTACGTTTTTAGTTCGTGTTTGTAGGCGCAAATCTTGTTCTTCAATAGACTCATATTTTAAAATATTTTCGACAAAATCAGTAAGCAACACGAGTACATACAAGCAAGGAACTGTTAGAATACCCAATTCCAGGAAGTGTTCTCTACAAGATATCCATTGAGGAATGCGTACAATAGTACGGATGGCCCTTTTTTGCACGACCAAAGCTTTTTTAAGGTTATACTTAAAGCTATTTCCCCAGAGCCTGATACTGTACCTAAGCTTAGACTCTACTAACGCATAGTATATTACTTTAACCCTAAACTTGGCAAAATAAAACAAAAACGTGCGTTCAAGTCTCGTTTGCGCTGTATAGAGCGCAAAAAATTGTTCTAGAAAAAAATGGAAAAAGATGACCAAAAAATGTGTGCATTATTAGATACAATGTCAATTTTAGGGTTAAGTTGTTCTGTAGTGAGTTCCTCCCTCAGGCTCCTCAGAGCATAACAGGCTGAAGAAATGGAATGCTCAACGGCATCCAGCTCCTCTTTCCATTTCAGGCCTGCATCAATACGTACACCAAGAAATTTGACACTATCAACTACATCTACCATAACATTATTTATAACTACATTAAGCTTGTCTGCTTTCTTAGAATTGAGTTTAAATAACATAATTTGGGTTTTGTCAGTATTTAAACGCAAGTTATTGATATTGAACCAATTTTGGAAAGCCGTTAATGCATTTGTCGTCAGCTCGACAAGCTCGGACATACTGTTTGCAGCAACAATCGCACTAGTGTCATCTGCAAACACAGTTACTCGGCATCCGGGAATGGTGTTACAAATATAGTTGGCTAGGTCATTTGTAAACAGGATAAATAGAATAGGGCCCAGAATGGATCCCTGTGGGACCCCTCTCTTTACTGTAACAAACTTCGATCTAACGGAACTTTCAATATTATTTTCAAGGCTTTTTAGCTCTACAAATTGCTTCCGACTTCCGACTTCCGAAATTAACAATGCAATATTATGACAACTTGGAGCTGGAAGGTGGCCATAGGAACTCCGCAATAAAACGACACAACCCCATCGAATTTGGACTCGTTAGATTCGTCTCAATGAGTACTTGATGATGGTGTGCAAAAAAGTACACTCGGCAGTGAAAGCTTGTACCAAAAATGAAATTTTTGACAGAAACTTATCTATTTAAGTATCTTCGTCTAGTACCCATAGTACAAGCTTTGCTTAGTTTGGGACTAGGTCGATGTGTGTAAGATTGTCCGCAAATATTTATAGCAACTCTTCGGTTCTCAGGTTCTCTCTTGTACAGTCACGGACTTTAATAGGGAACTTGCATATTTTCATTTTATTACGAAAATCAAAAGTATAATCCAGCATTTAAAACAACTGTAGCACTAAAGCTTTCTTATGATTTACCGGTGTGTGGAGGCCTTAGGTGGTTCGATTGCCATACAAAGCGTTATTTGACATTCGCAGGCTAACGGCGTGATATTTTAAGAAACTTATGTAACAAACTTTCATCAATTGGCTTCCCATTTGCGCCAAATTCCCCCTTTCCTAGAATAAATTTGTATAAACTAGATTAATTTGATAAAAATAGTTTTCCCAAAATATCACGTGACAAACCAATTTCTCAAATTAATCTAGTTTATACAAGTTTATTCTAGGAAAAGGGGAATTTGGCGCAAATGGGAAGCCAATTTATGAAAGTTTGTTACATAAGTTTCTTAAAATATCACGCCGTTAGCCTGCGAATGTCAAATAACGCTTTGTATGGCAATCGAACCACCTTAAGTACTTTTAACTACGATTGTAAAACGAGCGCCAATGGCGACAGATAAATCGCACGCGGTTTTCGTTCGCTGTTCGAATAATTTGTAAATAGTTTACAAGTATAGGTATTGGATAAATAAACGAAAAAAAAAAAACTCGCAAGTCTGCCTTTTTAGGGTTCCGTACTCAAAGAGGGACCCTATTACTACGACACTGCTTCCCGTCTGTCTGTCTGTCTGTATGTCTGTCACCAGGCTGTATCACAACAACAGTGATAGTTTGACAGCTGAAACTTTTTTTTTCTTTTACAATCTTACACAAGTCGGCTTAGTCCCAAACTAAGAAAACCTTGTACTATGGGTACCTACTAGACGACGATAAACATACTTATATAGATAAATAAATACTTAAATACATAGAAATCATCCATGACTCAGGAACAAATATTTGTGCTCATCACACAAATAAATGCTCTTACCAGGGTTCCAACCCGGGACCTCCGGCTTCGTAGGCAGGGTCACTACCAACTAGGCTACAGGAGGCTCCGATACAACAAACGTGATTTTTTTGCCGTTTTTAGGGTTTCGTACTCAAAGAGTAAAACGGGACCCTATTACTAAGACTTCGCTGTCCGTTCGTCCGTCCGTCCGTCCGTCCGTCTGTCTGTCACCAGGCTGTATCTCAACAACCGTGATAGCTAGAGAGTTGAAATTTTCACAGATTATGTATTTCTGCTGCCGCTATAACAACAAATACTAAAAACAAGCGTTAGATAATGGTACGGAACCCTTCGTGCGCGAGTCTAACTCGCACTTGGCCGATTTTTTATAATAGGCTTGTTGCGTGGTGTTAAAATTGATAACGTCGTGTTGCTAAATGGATAGTAAACCATCACATGATTGTAATAAAGTATAAATTACAAAATATAATTAAAATCATAAAAAGATATGAACCTTGTAAGTTTAGAAAAAAAAAGTTTTTTTTATTTATTATCCAAGAGTAAATTTAAAGGTACCAATAGAATCCTTACGCTTTTATAGAAACACATTTGTATGACAACTATGGACCTAAACGCAGTATTTCGCGACCGAAACAGCAATTTACTTCATTTTCCATGCAACGGTTAGTACAAATTGCACGGTGTGACGTCATACTTTAAAGCCAATCAGTATGAAGCGTTTCGGCTGCTGTCAGCGAGGTCCGTCTTTAACTCGATCTTTTGGGTATTAATGTCCTTTAAATGTAGTTGTTTCTATAAATATCGAATCAGCTCACAAAAATGCGACCTCTAGAGGAGAATAGCCGGTCAGAGCACGAAAAAAAAAGACGCAACAGCAACACCCTTCGGGAACGGGTTTTTAGGACATCGATAAATACCTAACTTAGCAAAGTTTTATTATATTACATTACTAGCTTTTGCCCGCGACTTCGTCCGCGTGAACTTTAGTATTAACTTTCAATTTTTAATTCATCCACTACCGTTAGGTAATAATTCCTAAGATAGCATTCAATGTCTGCAAAATATAGATAATTTACCTGTAGGGCAAGAGTCACCTATTCTGCCGTTTTTAGGTGTCTGAGTAACAATCATGCAAAATTACAGACGTTTGCAATTATATTATGATAATGAGTAGCGACCGAAACAGCAATTTTCTTCATTTTCCATGCAACGGTTAGTACAAATTGCACGGTGTGACGTCATACTTTAAAGCCAATCAGTATGAAGCGTTTCGGCTGCTGTCAGCGAGGTCCGTCTTTAACTCGATCTTTTGGGTATTAATGTCCTTTAAATGTAGTTGCTTCCATACAAACATTTGTTCATCTACAAAAACTGGTTCGAATGGCATCGTCAACAAATTTAAGGTCACAAGCCCATTAATGGTACGGAACCCTCCGTGCGCGAGTCCGACTTGCACTTGGCTGGTTTTTATTTTGTTTTTTTTTTAATTCAAAAAACTGAGTCGGCAACAAATGTTTCTATAAATATCGAATCAGCTCACAAAAATGCGACCTCTACTTAGAGGAGAATAGCCGGACAGAGCACGAAAAAAAAAGACGCAACAACAACACCCTTCGGGAACGGGTTTTTAGAACATCGATAAATACCTAACTTAGCAAAGTTTTATTATATTACATTACTAGCTTTTGCCCGCGACTTCGTCCGCGTGAACTTTAGTATTAACTTTCATTTTTTATTTCATCCACTACCGTTAGGTAATAATTCCTAAGATAACATTCAATGTCTGCAAAATATAGATAATTTACCTGTAGGGCAAGAGTCACCTATTCTGCCGTTTTAAGGTGTCTGAGTAACAATCATGCAAAATTACAGACGTTTGCAATTATATTATGATAATGAGTAGCGACCGAAACAGCAATTTACTTCATTTTCCATGCAACGGTTAGTACAAATTGCACGGTGTGACGTCATACTTTAAAGCCAATCAGTATGAAGCGTTTCGGCTGCTGTCAGCGAGGTCCGTCTTTAACTCGATCTTTTGGGTATTAATGTCCTTTAAATGTAGTTGCTTCCATACAAACATTTGTTCATCTACAAAAACTGGTTCGAATGGCATCGTCAACAAATTTAAGGTCACAAATCCATTAATGCTACGGAACCCTCCGTGCGCGAGTCCGACTTGCACTTGGCTGGTTTTTATTTTGTTTTTTTTTTTTTAATTCAAAAAACTGAGTCGGCAACAAATGTTTCTATAAATATCGAATCAGCTCACAAAAATGCGACCTCTACTTAGAGGAGAATAGCCGGACAGAGCACGAAAAAAAAAGACGCAACAACAACACCCTTCGGGAACGGGTTTTTAGAACATCGATAAATACCTAACTTAGCAAAGTTTTATTATATTACATTACTAGCTTTTGCCCGCGACTTCGTCCGCGTGAACTTTAGTATTAACTTTCATTTTTTATTTCATCCACTACCGTTAGGTAATAATTCCTAAGATAACATTCAATGTCTGCAAAATATAGATAATTTACCTGTAGGGCAAGAGTCACCTATAACTGTTCTGCCGTTTTAAGGTGTCTGAGTAACAATCATGCAAAATTACAGACGTTTGCAATTATATTATGATAATGAGTAGAGAGTGAAAAACTATACCCAATTATGGTTTTCAATACTTGTGTGAATGTTGCTCTTGTAAATAAGAGTCATGTACAATTTATTACTCTTCTTATAAACCATTCAATTTAGTTCAGTTTACATGTATCACTTTGAGGGCTGAATCACGAAAGTGACTACTTCCTAACCAAGTAACCACACCCACGAAGCCCGGTTTTTTTATGAAACATGCACTTGCTGAATTCGTACCGCTGCGCTCCCTCTTCTTAGTCGTAAAAGCGATTGTTGTGAACTCGAAATTGGAGCCCCGGCAGAATTTAGAAGCCTAGAGCTACTTCCCTCCTTCCAAGTAGCCACCTTGTAACAATTTGAATATCTCTCGCACGCACGCACCTCCTAATTCCAAATAATAAAAAGAAAAGCAGCCTTAAACAGCCAGCCTTAGACCTTAAATTTCAAAAGACTGCATAACTTCAGTGGCCTCAAGGGATAAATTGAGGAACCACAGAACGCCATTGGCCGTCCAAGACCGCACCCTGGCAGCGGCCTGAAGGTGGAACCTCCTCTGAAGGTCAAAAAGGCTCAGAAGTGGAACCTCATTACCTCCATCCCAGAAATTTGATTTCAGACCGAAAGCGAACTTCAGAGGTGCACTCAAAACCCTGTTGTAAATTTCACTTACCTAAAGTCCTTCAGCTTGTACGAATGGATCAATTGCAATTTAATTCCTTTTTGCCTCCGTAGGTATATTGTTAATGACACTTAATGTACCCAGAAACTATTTTAGCTTTTTAATCGACTGCAAAATAAGGAAGACGTTCTCAAATTGGTTAAAAGTTTTTTTTTTTATATTTGTTACCTTAGAACTCCTTCATTTACGAACCGATTCGTACAATTATTTTTTCATTTGAAAGTATAGGCTCCAGATTGGTCCCATTGTTTTCAAAAAGCCCGTTGAATAATGTGATCCATAAGGAATTGAGAGAACTCCTCAATTTTATTGGACATGCGTGTAATGCTTTCGTTATTTTCGGTTGTAACTCATGTATTTACACTCGAAATCCACAAATTTGGTAAAGTGAAACTGATGATGAAGACCACAGATGACTTATGGAACTCCTCATTGATGTAAAAAGTGCGTGTCACATATTCTGATATGATTCCGTTTAAGTAGCAACTAATGTAATGAAAAAGCTGATTCCGAGATCCTTGAGGAATCGACGGAATTCTTCAAATATTATCATCAGCCTACATATAGCGATTTGGGTTTTTTCGTTGATAATCAACGTATTTTTCTCGGAAAGCAATTCATGTGGTATAGTGGAAAGGAAATGTGGAAATGTTCATTTATGTGGCTTGGCGCAATACAGAATTGAAGTTGGTTAAAACTTTGCATTAGCAAATTATCTTGTATGTTATTGGGCATGTGAGCTAATCAGCTACATTCTAGTCTAGCATACATTGTTAGTTAATTTTCAATTTCAAACAGTTGCGTTGCCTCTTGCTTCAGAAATAAACTGACTCTTATTTATTCGCTCGCTACCAAACCAATGTTTTCACGGACAACTGAACCTTTCTATCATGAAGTTTCAAAGCGCGTTATACTGTTTAAATTTATGTCCCACATATAATACAACTAATGCTTAAAATACCAATTTTCAAACTTGAAGAATCGTTGATTCATGGCGTGACAGTATTCCTGATGTGTTCGGCGTGCATCCAGTTTAATTGACTCCTTAATGCATAACAACAATTGATATCTGTCGACGTTGTTATGCTGGTCAGTCAATGTTGACAACTTCTGAATTATCCAACCTATTTCATCTGCTTCTTCAAACAACTATTACGGGCTGAGAGGTCAGAATATTTTGGTATATTGCCGCAAGCCCTTTTTTTTTTCTCACACAATTATCTACCTAATCGCTAGACCATTATTTCATGGAATGGCGTAAACATTCATATGGACTTGAGTCATTTTGGCTTTAAGATATTGAAACGTTGACTTGTCTTTCATACGTCAAGTTCTGCATATAAGTCGAATTGCTTACGCTATTATACTGCGTATTGTTTGACACTTAAAACCGAAAATGGCGTGCCTTGAAGCAAAAATATTTCGTCTCTATACAAAGTTTAATTCCCTTTTTCGTCCCTAAATGGGATGAAATTTGACAAAAAATATAGCTTATGTCTTATTCTGATATATAAGGTACATAACTGGAAATTTTTATAATGATTCTTCCAGTAGTTTTTGAGATTTATCATTATAATCTGTAATCGCCACACCACCTATTTTTCATCCCATATTTTTCACGTTTTATCCCTACATTTCACAAATGTTGAATGGGGTTCTTTTTACTTTCTAGTCAAGTATATGCTTGCTAACTTTCAAGTCTTTAGCTCATGGATTAAAGGAGTTCCCATTCAACGACTAACCCCATCTTTTACCCCCTTTGAACCCTAATCTTTATGATTTTTATAGCCTATAGCCTGGCTGAATATCCACTTAACCTTTTAGTAAAAGTTTCATATTAATCCATTCGCTCGTTTTCAACTGATGCCGTTACATATAAACAGACAGATAAACCGACAAACAGACAAATAGACAAACAGACAAAAATTCTAAAAACTGTTAAAGTGTGTTCTGTTATCGATTCTAAGACCCCTCAACTAATTTTTTTGTCAATATCTTCAATGTACAGACTTTCGACCCTCTACAGCTTTATTATATGTATAGAAGATGACCTTTTAGATGAGGTAATATACCATAGTATAAACTTGATCGTGCCGTTAAATAATGTATTGTTTGATTAGGCTAAATTAAAAACGGGAAATAAAGACCCATCTTTGTATTTTTTTCTATAGAGGATATTTTTTTATAATCATGCACCGATTAAATCAGATACATACATACATACATACATATAATCACGCCTCTTTCCCAGAGGGGTAGGCAGAGATCACGGATCTCCATTTGCTACGATCCTGACAACTTTCGCTTCACTCACTTTCATAACATTTCTCATACATGCTCGTCAGTCAGATAAACAATCATATATCTGAATAACTAATACTTAGAAAAGTTGAAAAACTCCCGACATTTTCATTTCAAAGTTCAATATCTCAAAAACGGCTGAACCGATTCTGTTGAAACGTAGCTAAGAACCATCTCGATCACGTCAGCATTGTAAAAAAAAAAAAAAAAAAACCGCATTTAACTACGCGTTTAGGAACTACGATGCCACAGACAGACAGACTGACAGACAGACAAACAGACACGTCAAACTTATAACACCCCTCCTTTTGCGTCGGGGGTTAAAAACATAATTCATAATCTTTATTACACAAATATACAATAGTTACACTTAACATACAACTTTACACTTTATACAGGTTGGGCAGGAGTATACCGACAGATTTAAACCATGGATTCCCGAGGTCATTAGGAGCATAAAATGTTAGATTAACCCCAGTCAAATCCGGCGTAGTTTTGAAGATATTATAAATTTTCATGTAAACTATTTATTGTGATTACTGAAGTGTATTAAGCTCTTTTTATTGCGACGTTTCCACCGATGTTGCCAAATTTCGCGTCGCTATTCACAGAGATCAAAGTGACAGCTACCACTCACTAAATTCATCCTTTTTTGGGAAAATCTTTACCATTTTATTAAAAGGGATAATTTCCATGGAGAAGCGATAGTTATCCAGTTTTTATTCACAAAAACCAACATACTTAACTAGTTTTTTTGTTTTTTTTCTTGCTGAATTTGACTTGAGTTCATTTTACATTTTTACTCCTAATAACCTAAGGTTAAAATCTCTCGGTATACTCCTACCCACCCTGTATACATGGGGCGTAGGGCTAAATGAGCATTGTGTATAATTAATTTACAGATGAGAAGTACACTGACCCCTAGGCACAGCAGGATAATGTATATGTAGGTAGGGTAGCCAATTCGAATGTGAATTTATTTACATAATAAGTAGGAGAGAAATATTACCACGAGAAGCAGATTAAAGTACTACATAAAAACATAATTAATCATGAAAACCAGTCCTTATTGTTACCTAATCTAGTCAGAACGGCGTTTCAAACGACGCGATTATTTCCAATTCACGCCCTTAGCAATGTATCGGTGAGTCACTATAAAACATTTCGTTTGATTGTCCAGACCGTTACCAAAGATGTCGGAGTCCTCAACGAGGAGTGAAGACTCGGACCCTCGGGACTCCCTCAACAGCCTCCTGGAGAGCTCCGTAGCTGGCCGGGGCGAGTGTACCGACTGTACGGCCCAGTGCGAACCGGAGAAGAGGCGAGCTATATGTTGTAGTAAGTTCTAGTGTAATAGTACATTGTTTAACAAGGGGCGTATGAGGAATATTGCAAACGAGAGTCTATCAGAAGCCCGACGCCGTAAGGCGGAGGGCTTTTGATGACTCGAGTTTGCAATATTCTTACGCCCGTGTTATACACAATATTTTTCATCACATTTGCGAGGAAATAAATAACTACAAAAGACAGAAAAATCTATGTTTTATACAAGCACACCAATCAAATGTTGACGAAATTGACAACTTCACTTCCAGATCAGTGCGTAGCTTCAATATTTCAACCAATCACAGAGCATGGAGCATGTGTAATTGTCAAATAATGTGAATGTATTACATGTGGGGCACTGTAACATAGCAGTATTTCGGTCGACACTCCTTTTTTATAATTAGCGTTAAAATCATTTACTCAAATGATTCCTTGCTGGATATATTTTCTAAGTACAACATTAATTCATAATGCTGGCAATTATTAAGTAATTGTTACATATAATTAAAAAGAAACAGTAGCCAATAGGATTCATTGTTTAGGGGTCAGAGTTGCCAGCAAGATGAGAGATGTTCGGATTTCAAGTTAATAAAGTAGGGGTTTTAAGGAATAACAATTATTGAAACAATCAATTTAAATTATTAATTATATAAAAATAAGTAAAATAAATTAAATTAAAAATAATGACATTATGTCTGTACGTAAAATCTAATGTTATTCCTTAATAAATACAAAAAGTGGTTAGTTGATTGCTTCTGCGCTGGTAACCCAAGATCGAGTCTGGGAGCCAGAGAGAGGAAGAGGAGATTGCTGGAGGAAAGCTGACATGGAGGCTTAGAAGAATTGAGCATTTTAAATCCGGTCTCATCACCGACTAAACAAGATTTTTTGAGCCTTTTCGGATGGCAGTGCAAGTAGACATGGTGCATTAGATTGTATTTTCTACATCGGCCCAAATCAAATGCAGCCTCATATACATGTGGAAGGGAGGGTTCGACAGCTGAACTATAATCCATTCTGGAGTGTTTAACTGTCGATAAGGGAAAACTTTATATTCCTCTAGAACTTTAGAAGGAAGTTAAATTTGGACTGATCTACTCAGTCTTGGTCTGGTTCTTCAAACTTCATTAGCTTCGCAAATTCCATTTTGATGCTTCGATGGAAGTTTATTTTCTTCCTCTGGACAACGGGTTCATGCCTCTCCTGATTTAAACACCGGGGAAAGAAGATATGCTCAGTGGCTGACACACCAACATCTGCAGAGCTAAGAAAGTATGACTCCAGTGTGAAGGTCGGTGTCAAGCATATTATATATAGTAGGGAATTAGGATTTCAAAAAGTTACTTAATGATGGCATAAACACGTAGGGACTAACACCTAATTTTTTTAGGCCTCTTGGAATTGTAAATCACTCTCGAACATATTACACGGAAGCTCTACCGATTGTAGCAAAACATAACTTAAGGTGTATTAAGGAAAACCTGAAACCTAGTGATTTGATATTCCAAAAGGGGAAAGAATTGTTCAGTGTGTAGAAATAAAACAAATCATAAGATATAACATTTTTTATTTAATATCCCATTTTCATTAGCCCCTGACTGCAGATAAGCCAGTTTCGATACACCACATTTTTTATATTTTTTTTATTTTATATTTTATTGTCACGTGGTCTCCTGAATTTCAGCCGAGCATAAAGGAGCCACGTTACAATTGGCGCCCAACGTGGGGCAGGAGCATCCCATTGCGTACGTTAGTCGTTCTCTCAACAAGTGTGAACAGAATTACAGCGCAACGGAGCGGGAAGCGTTAGCGGTTATTTTCTCAGTCGAGAAGTTTCAGGCTTATTTAGGCTCACGACGGTTTAGAGTTATTACTGACCACTCGTCACTCAAGTGGTTTATGAAACTGGAAAATCCATCAGGCAGATTAGCACGTTGGGGATGCAGACTGTCTCAATATAATTTTAATATTGAGCACAGGAAGGGAACCGAAAATGTCGTGCCTGATGCATTGTCCAGGCTTATGAAAGTTGACGCTGTGAGTTTGGTGAACGGTGACGTCTTACCCGATGAATGGTATGATAGGACGCTGAACGGTTGTAAAACTTTCCCTGCTAACTTCCCTAACTTTTGTATCAGGGAGGGAAAGTTATTTAGATTCTGCAAAGGCAAATATAACCTGCTACGAGAGTTCGATTGGAAGGAGGTAGTGCGCAAGGGTGACCGCGAAAGAGTATTAAAAGCGAACCACTGTGAACCAACCGCGGCACATTTAGGAGTTTTTAAAACTCATAGGCGGTTGTCGTTGACATACTTTTGGCCCGGAATGTATAAGGACGTAGTTGACTTTGTGAAAGCCTGCGATGTTTGCGCAGCTTTTAAACATTCACAACAACTCACTCCTGGTCTTATGGGACAACCAAAAGTATGTCATCGACCTATGCAAGTGGTTAGCATAGACCTAGTTGGTCCTCTTCCGCGCTCACGAGCAGGTTACACATTTTTATTTGTGGTTACTTGTTGCTTCTCAAAGTACACACTGCTTTTTCCACTTCGTCGCGCAACCAGTGTGTTGGTGGCGAAACATTTTGAGCATCATGTCATTTTGGAGCATGGTGTTCCCGAGACCGTAATTACTGACAATGGAGTTCAGTTTACGGGATCGCACTTTAAGCAGTTAATGAAGAAATACAACGTACCTAAAGTATTTTATGGACCTCGTTACACGGCTCAGGTGAACCTTGTTGAAAGATATAACCGCACGGTTATGACCGCTGTAGCTTCGTACGTAGAGGAAAATCACCGGACATGGGATGAAAAACTGCACCAAATTCGGTTTGCAATAAACAGTGCAGTCAATGAGTCCACAGGGTTTTCTCCTTTTTTTTTAGTACATGCTAGGGAACCAGTCATAAATGGTGCGTTTTATAAAGACCTAAATCAAGATTATACCGCAGCTATGCCTAGGGAGGAATATGCTGGCGAGTTTGGTTGCATGAAAGATATCTTCCAGCAAGTTAGGTTACGTTTACTGAGAGCACATGAAAATAACGCCAAGCACTACAATTTAAGGCTTTGTTCAGCGAGATGTTCAGTGGGAGATGTGGTGTGGAAGCGCACTTATGTTCAGAGCGATGCTCTGAAGTTTAAAATGGCGAAACTCGCCCCAAAATACGAGAAATGTAGGGTAAAGGCGGTTTTGTCTCCCTTAGTTTACGAACTGGAAAGGATGGACGGACATCCTATAGGTTCGTGGCACATCAAAGACCTAAAGTTGTAGGGTTGCAGCTGCTGACTGGGTGATCAATGGACGTGCGGCCCGCACGTCGTTGCACTGCTCGCCGCACCGCAAATGTTGACTAAGTAACAGAGCACTGTAACACGTACTTATGTAGGTTGTTTAGCATTGAGTGTTAAATATCGAACAGACGTATTTAATCACGAAACTGCTAGGTCCGTGGTGAACAGGTATGATAACTGTTTCACTACTTAGTATAGAAGATGAAGCATGAAAGTATTATAGATGTGAAGAATGAAAGAGGCGACGCAACCATAGCTCAATTAACAACAGGGCATAGTCTTTGATCTGAGTTTTGAAACGCGTGTGTTTTTTTTTTAACGCGATATTTTAGGCTGTGTAAGAGACATACTCAAATTTTTTGGCTAGACCATGTTGAGTTAACTCAATTTTTTTAGACACAGTCTAGTTTTGTTCCTGGACATAGGTGATAGCTAGGCCATGTTCAAGATATTTTTTTTAGTACGTAAACACTGCCGCTACAAGCGGTGAAACTCAGTTTTGGGCGTGTTCTACTACTATTATTATTTTTTGGTTGAAACCAGTTTCGGTTTCACTCGGGAGCTGATATTTAGTGTTGGTAAATAATCAGATTTGGAATTTATTATCAAAGGATCTCTTTTTTAATTTTGCCCGGTCTAGCTGAGATAGACACAAGAATGCTGAACACCTGTCCTGGCAGTTGGGTTAACCTTTTCAACACAACGGTCTGTTGTGATGAGAAGGTTAAGGAATGTTTACTTGTTAGTTGGATTTTTTTTTTTTATTTTTTTTTTATAGATTTTGGTAGGCATACAGCCTTTTCTTTAGGTTAGTTTTTTCTTTTACCGGCTATCCGGTTGGATACCGGATTTGTTTGATTTTGGGTTTGTTGTGTGGGTTCGAGTTGTGATAGGGGTAGGAAGTGAGTCAGAGAAATCCACAACAACTGGGGTTTTGTTTTTTAGTACCAGAGTAAGTAATTCTCAAGTACTTAAATTGGGTATTGGTTTTATAGTTCGTTTTTTCTCTTATGATTTGTTGATCATCGGAATCGCTGAGGGCAGCGAGCGGTTTACCTTTGGTAAACCTTTTCATCGGGGAGAGGGGTATTGTAACATAGCAGTATTTCGGTCGACACTCCTTTTTTATAATTAGCGTTAAAATCATTTACTCAAATGATTCCTTGCTGGATATATTTTCTAAGTACAACATTAATTCATAATGCTGGCAATTATTAAGTAATTGTCACATATAATTAAAAAGAAACAGTAGCCAATAGGATTCATTGTTTAGGGGTCAGAGTTGCCAGCAAGATGAGAGATGTTCGGATTTCAAGTTAATAAAGTAGGGGTTTTAAGGAATAACAATTATTGAAACAATCAATTTAAATTATTAATTATATAAAAAGAAGTAAAATAAATTAAATTAAAAATAATGACATTATGTCTGTACGTAAAATCTAATGTTATTCCTTAATAAATACAAAAAGTGGTTAGTTGATTGCTTCTGCGCTGGTAACCCAAGATCGAGTCTGGGAGCCAGAGAGAGGAAGAGGAGATTGCTGGAGGAAAGCTGACATGGAGGCTTAGAAGAATTGAGCATTTTAAATCCGGTCTCATCACCGACTAAACAAGATTTTTTGAGCCTTTTCGGATGGCAGTGCAAGTAGACATGGTGCATTAGATTGTATTTTCTACATCGGCCCAAATCAAATGCAGCCTCATATACATGTGGAAGGGAGGGTTCGACAGCTGAACTATAATCCATTCTGGAGTGTTTAACTGTCGATAAGGGAAAACTTTATATTCCTCTAGAACTTTAGAAGGAAGTTAAATTTGGACTGATCTACTCAGTCTTGGTCTGGTTCTTCAAACTTCATTAGCTTCGCAAATTCCATTTTGATGCTTCGATGGAAGTTTATTTTCTTCCTCTGGACAACGGGTTCATGCCTCTCCTGATTTAAACACCGGGGAAAGAAGATATGCTCAGTGGCTGACACACCAACATCTGCAGAGCTAAGAAAGTATGACTCCAGTGTGAAGGTCGGTGTCAAGCATATTATATATAGTAGGGAATTAGGATTTCAAAAAGTTACTTAATGATGGCATAAACACGTAGGGACTAACACCTAATTTTTTTAGGCCTCTTGGAATTGTAAATCACTCTCGAACATATTACACGGAAGCTCTACCGATTGTAGCAAAACATAACTTAAGGTGTATTAAGGAAAACCTGAAACCTAGTGATTTGATATTCCAAAAGGGGAAAGAATTGTTCAGTGTGTAGAAATAAAACAAATCATAAGATATAACATTTTTTATTTAATATCCCATTTTCATTAGCCCCTGACTGCAGATAAGCCAGTTTCGATACACCACATTTTTTATATTTTTTTTATTTTATATTTTATTGTCACGTGGTCTCCTGAATTTCAGCCGAGCATAAAGGAGCCACGTTACAGCACATTGCACGTAGAACCGATGGCCGTTGGGGCGGAAAGGTTCTCGAGTGGTGACCACGTACCGGAAGGCGCGGCGTGGGTAGGCCCCCCACAAGGTGGACTGATGACCTGGTAAAGGTCGCGGGAGTCCGCTGGATGCGGGTGGCGCAGGACCGGCCATTGTGGCACTCTTTGGGGGAGGCATATGTCCAGCAGTGGACGTCTTTCGGCTGATATGATGATGATGATGATTACGAATATACAAGATGGCCCATTTCGATCGGTCAGTATGGGAAAGTCTGAAACTATGAGACGTACGAAGATCTCTTCTTAGAAACCATGTCATCGATTTTAGTATTAAGAAAAACTGCATTCATACATTTAAAAAAAAAGCGGCCAAGTGCTAGTCGGACTCGCACATGAAGGGTTCCGTAAAATAAATTATGGTTTACGATTTATGACGTATTAAAAAAAAACTACTTTCTAGATCTCGTTCAAACCAATTTTCGGTGGAAGTTTGCATGGTAATGTACATCACATATTTTTTTTAGTGAAATACTAGTGTTAGTTAGTTTTGTTTTTCAAAACGTCCGGGTTCGATTCCCGAGCTGAGTACAATTTTTTTTAAATGTATGAATGCAGTTTTTCTTAATACTAAAATCGATGACATGGTTCCTAAGAGGAGATCTTCGTGGTCTTATAGTTTCAGACTTTCCCATACTGACCGATCTAAATGGGCTATCCTGTATATATGATCTTAGGTACATTATACTGACCTACTTTTGATGAGGATTCATAAATTTCATAATCAGTTGATCGTTGAAATGAATTATTTATAAATAGAACAGCAGGTCTTTTATAGTGCACAATGAACGGCCTAGCATAAGAGTACAAAGGATTATAAACGCAAATTGCATACTAAAAAGAACTTAACAGTACCAATTTAACTTTGCTGTTGGTAAAACGGGAGTTATTCAAAATTCATTCTTATTGAAGTGAAATAAAGTTGTGGATGTTTTTTTTAAGCTGTTTTTAAACAGAGGTTTTAATTGTATGCCATCAATTTATTAGGCTGTGGGGCGTCATTGCGCACGTCATAAAAACAGTGACAGGAAAACCGTTGTCTACTAATGTTATAAAGTTTGTAAGTTCTCCGGCAGATCGATCACGTAACGCATTGTACGTAGCTCGCATAGGTAGTAGCTATATTTAAATGTCACTTTTTGTATGGGAAAATGACAGTTGAGTGATTCAAACGTGTGTATGAAAAGTTACGTGATCATGATGACATACAATTTCCATCATCTTAACTTAAATTAAACATTAGGTGATCAATTTCTTTCCAAGAATGTTGAAGAATTGTGCAGAGGTCGGTAAGAGATTTTTCAGGAACAAGAGTAGGTATATTAGAATCCCAACGCCGAACGAAATAGCGATTTCCGATTTCATACATACATACATACATATAATCACGCCTCTTTCCCAGAGGGGTAGGCAGAGATCACGGATCTCCATTTGCTGCGATCCTGACAAACCACTTTAGCTTCACTCACTTTCATAACATTTCTCATACGTGCTCGTCGGTTTAGGGTACTTTTGACCTGGCCTTTTTGTAAGATTTCTCCAATCTGATCGGAGAAAGTTCGCCTAGGTCTTGTCCTTCCAACTTGCCCTTCCACTCTTTTTATATACACTCACTTCGTTGATCTTCTTTCATCCATCCTCTCCGATTTCACCCTGTATATATGTACCTAAGTCCCACTGTAATATAAATTATAGAAGCAGCCGACGACGGGAAACACACTGGTCATTTTTAACCGACTTAAAAAAAAGGAGGAGTTTCTCAATTCGGATGTTTTTTTTTTTACGTTTTTTACCTCAGAACTCCGTCATTTATGAACCGATTCGTACAATTCTTTTTTAATTGAAAGTAAGTAAGTATATGCTTTCAGATTGGTCCCATTGTTATCAAAACTCCAGTTGGATGATGGGAACCATGAGGAATTGATGGAACTCCTCAAATATATTAGGCACGCGTGTAGTAATTTCGGTATGTTCTATTATAACTCGTTATAATACCCGGAAATCATAAATTTGGTGAAGTGGAAGGGATGATTAAGACCACAGATGGCTTGTAGAACTTCTCAATGATGTAGGTACTTCAAACTATAAAAGTACCTACGTCACAGATTATGATATGATTCCGTTGAAATAGCTAACAATGAAGTGTCAAAGGTAATTATGAGATCCTTGAGGAATCGACGGAAGCCCTCAAATATTATCGGCCCACAAACAGCGATTGGGTTTTTTCTCTTATAATCAACGCATTTGCGCTCGGAAATCAGTTTATGTGGTAAATTGGAAAATAAATGTGGAAATGTTCATGTGGCTTGGCGGACTAGGTACTGAATTGAAGTCGGTTAAAACATTGTTTTTAAAGTAAATTATAACCTGCGCACGAACAATCGGCAATAAAAACAGTGTTAAGATGACTGCACAAGGTCTTAGACCCACACGACTCTTTATGCAAGTGATTATAAAAAGAGCACATTATGGAATAAAACATAGGTTTCATTTCCTTTCATGAATTCCGTAATGATTTACCTTCCGGGTGGCGGTGGGTTAAGGCCGTGTCGACAAAAAAGGCAATTTGCTATGGTTTTTAAAAGGCACGTGAGGTTATTAAGGAAACCAGTTACCTATCGCAATCACCAAAATTCTTTTTCCCAACTGTATCGGTTGCCCGAATTTTCAGTTAACACTAGAATAAGGGTTGCCAACCGTACTATATTATATAGTATTGTACTATATTTTGACTCTTCTTTTTATATAGTAATATACTGTTGAAGAAATATATAGTACGCGAAAATACTATATTTTGGGGGACCTTAAGAAGTGCTTCAAATTGCCGAGGTTTTACTAAATAGCAGTGGTGGAAGCGCCTATACAAGCCTATAGTTATATATTCTAAAAAACAATTTCATAACTTTTTTGTTTCGGGTTGCCCATAGAAAATTTTCACGCGCCGCCACTGTAAATAGGTACATTGGCCAGCCAAGTACTATATTTTTTTACAGTGTACTATATTTTTGTCGTTTTTTTCTGGAAAATACTATATTTCCCCCAAAATTAGTTGGCAACCCTAACTAGAATATAAGTATGTAACTAACACCTATGGATTCCGTCCGAAATAAAAGATTTATTATTATTATAACGGTTCGCATTTTAGTAGCAGTGACGTAGTGAGTTACCAGCTTTTAACTCACTACGTCACTGCTACCTAAACACAGTCAGCGAGTCTTCACTCACGCTCTTTTACTGAGCGTGACGGTAGGTAATCAGATCAGGAATTGGTCCTACCCTCAGAGCATAGAATACTATAGAGAGAGGACAAGCCGCCGGCGGCCGTGTCGAGAATATTACGTTTTTTCCCAAAATGCCTGATATGATGCGCGTTTATTGTCAAATAAGCGTGTAGGTATACAAGTGTGTGTGTTTTAGATGTGTGCGTGCTTTGTCTTGTCAATTACTTGGGCGTTGTGTGGGTTAATGTACTTGCGACAGGCTCACTCTATACAAATCGGCCGCCATGTCCGATCTCCTTATATTCATACATCTGTGGTCCTACCTTTTAGTCTGCTGTTTAATATAATTTTTATTAGTGTTCCGTACTCAAAGAGTAAAACGGGACCCTATTACTAAGACTCCGCTGTCCGTCTGTCTGTCTGTCTGTCTTTCTGTCTGTCTGTCACCAGGCTGTATCTCACTGATACCGAGATCACCAAACCACAGTCATTACATAATTTAAAATATACACAACATTACTCACATTCCAATAACATATTCATTCCGTTCCGACAATATTAATTAGAATTAAAACTTATTATATGTAAGGGTCTGACTGAAAATCAGCGTTGCAGTGTAGGTACTCAGTAGGTACTCACTGCAACAGTATGCTGAGTCTAGCCCCTTTTTGGCACCACAAAATATAAATGCCTCGTACGATATTGTTTGAGTGTGTTTGTCTATTCCTAAGTCTAATTTGTACACTGTTCCTTTTTGTATAAAATGTGATGTTAAATAAAGTTTTTCTATGTCTATGTCAGATAGTTCCAGTTGAAATTTTCACATATGTTGTAGGTACTGGTATTTCCGTTGCCGCTATAACAACAAATACTACCTAAAACAGGATAAAATAAATATTTTTATAGATAATGTTACGGAACCCTTCGTGCGCGAGTCCAACTCGCACTTGACCAGTTTTTTAACATAGCATTTTATGTTGGTCGCCAAAGGTGCCCTCAGCTAATTACCTAATTTAATATTTAATAATAATGTACCGTCGTCAAAGATGGACCTTAATTTCAAAGCCTTGTGAAATAATTACAGTACCTATGGTTAAGAAAGAAAAGCCATTCATCGGACTGCTAATGATTTATTTAACAAACAAAATATAACAAAAAACTTTTGTAGGTAACGCGGCATATTAAAATAATGCATATTGCTTATGGCGATGCGATAGGCACCTACGTCACGAAAAAGAGACTAGACTGATGGAAGTCACATGAATAGACTAGCTCCTCTGCCAACAACCTGGCACACTAGCTCCAATCGTCCCTTTTATATTCCCAAGGACTTACAATATTCCGAATATGTTTTCCTTCGGCAAGGCTCTGAACGACGATCTCTGGAAGCAAAGTGGGCCCATTCAAAATGCTACGGCGTAGCTCAAAAACCTACGACATAGTGGTAAAAGGAAAATCAGTTACTTACAGTCTCAATTGATCGACTGAAACTATACCTGGCCAGAGAAGACGCTATTCCAACAGCCGTTACATATTAGGAAGAATCTCAAGATCGGGGCCCAGCCCCCCTATTCTGTAACTTGTTTTAAGCTCACCCACAATTATACCTTGACACCGCGATGCGTAGTAACGGGTGACCGGCGGGGTGAGCCGCATTAACGCGTATCATAACACGAAAAAGAGACTAGACTGAATGGATGTCATTGTCATTCAGAAAATAGTTTTATAACATCCGATAAGTTTATGTAGAACTAAATATAGTTAGTTTCTACTGTAACCCGAGTTTACTGGCTACTAGGTAGCTACACTTTAATGTTATTTGCGTTAGAACAGAAAAAAACCTATTTAATTTTTTTTTCCTAGGGTAAGATGGCACTTGTTAACAAGTTTGGTAGTTAAGATTAAGACTAATTAAAAAAAAAATTGCAATATCGGTTCATAGCCCTAACACCAACGTCTGATTACAATCTGAGTAATATTAAACATGCCAGGCTGTAGAAATAGAAATCAAGAGACATGCATTTAACAGAATCATTTGTGGCTTGATGCGTCATCTTAGAAGCTTATTGAGGAAACGTCATCACGTCATCACGGTATAATGCTTATTATGCACGGTATATAGCAGTATTAAAAACGACAATCATTATATCCGGGACTGGAGGTCGCATCGAATATTAAAGATCCGCTGAAGCTGAACACTTACTTACGCCGATACTTGGGATTAGTGGATTTACAGTTCCTCGTTCTGTGCCCGGGCCGTACCGATATATAATAAAATAATAAAAAATATAAAAGCCTTTTATTTCTTTCAGAATTATGTTTACAAAGTAGTTATGTTAGTATCAAAAGTTGAGTAGTTAGTTATTTTTAATGTTAGTAAGTTAAGTTTTATAATAGTACATTATGATACAAGTGTGCTAAGTTGGTCATCACACCCGAGTCGGTTTTTAAGCCTGAGCCGAAGGCGAAGGCTTAATGGAGACGAGAAGTGTAATGACCAATGCTCACGTGTTTCATACGACGTTTTCCAACACATTTGCGAGGGAAAAAAAAAAATTAAAATGTTAAAAGATATGTAATGAAAAGGCACTAGTGCGATAATGTAATGTAAAAGTCACGGCATGGGTAATATTCTGCATTATTCTGCTAATATTTAAAAAGATATGTAATGAAAAGGCACTAGTGCGATAATGTAATGTAAAAGGCACCGCATGGGTAATATTCTGCATTATCAGTGTAAATACGCTGTAATAAGACCTACTTTACGAGCAGGTGTGTTGAAAAGAATATTAGGTAGTTTAAAATATTATAATTATTTTTGTTGCACTCATTATTCTGCAAGAACCCCTCTGCAGGTAAAGGCCTCCTCCAAAGTGAGCCAGTCTTCCCTGGACTTTGCTGTTTGTAACCAGTTTGGACCCGCTGTGTGTTTGATTTCATCCTCCCATCTTTTACAAGGTCTCCCTTTATTTCTTTTGCCTACTGGCCCCCTCCATACTGTCACACTTTTTGTCCACCTCTGATCTTGAAGGCGTGCTACATGTCCGGCCCGGACATGTACCGATATATAACCCGACTAAATAAAGTGTTCACAGTCACATATTTCGTCGATTTGATTGTTGTATTTTTTATAGTAAGTCATCATCATAAACTTAAGAGCCGGGCTCTTGTCGGTGGAGTAATCGCCATTCTGTTCTTTTCTCTGCAACTGTTTTGACCTCTTGATACGACCTTGCATTAACTTTCTCTTTAGCTTGGTCCATAAACGCGCGTCTTGGTCTTCCCCTGCCTCTCCTTCCTTCTATCTTTCCTTAAGTATGTACAACGGCTTAATTATTTATTTATCGTATGGCATAAAGTTTCTTTACTCATCTAAATGTTTATGATATTAGATCTAAGGTAAGCAACTGCATCCGTCGAGAGAGTCTTGAAATCAGCCGAATTCCCGCTAAATTTGGTGATGGGACTGGTACACTCAAAGATAAGAAATACTGTATCGTTTTTTATAAATACAAGTTAGCTCTGGCAGGAATAAGTTGTCTATTCATTTAAAAATATTCTGATACAAGACAATTGATTGACATTTGTCATAGAACCGATATATTTATTCTTTTTTTGCTCAACATGTTCCAATAAAAAAATGAGGGGTCTTACACCGCAAAAGCGAAAATCTATTGTGGACAAATGGTGTTCGGTTAAAGGTATTACGTACCGAAAACTCGCACAAATGGAAGGTATTAGTGTTGGAGCCGTCCAAACTGCTATCCGTAAGTACGGGGAGGATTATACCTTCGAGGACCAACAACGGCCAGGCCAAAAACCAGGTCCGTCCAATCCAAAACTGGACCAAAAGATAGTAAAATTATTCGCATCTAATAGAGAGCTATCTGTCCGAGACATCGCGAAAAAAGTTGGTACGAGTATCGGGATGGTACAACGTGCAAAGAAAAGGAATAATTTAAAGACATTAAAAAAACAGAAAAAGTCAAAAACAAAAAGCATCTGTTAAGACGAAAATTTAAATCCGAAAATTATATGACTCGATTTTATCGAAAAAACACAGCTGTGTAATAATGGACGACGAAACGTATGTAAAACTGGACTACAAGTCTTTGCCAGGCCCCCAGTATTACACTATTCGTGAGTCGTGAGGGAACACAAATCACAGAGGCTGAAAAATCTATTTGCGTTGAGAAGTTCGGCAAGAAAGTCATGGTGTGGCAGGCCATTGGTGAATGCGGAATGAAGTCAACTACTTTTTTCACTACCTCGTCGATGAATGCCGATATTTATCAAAAAGCACAACTCCGAAACTGTATTTTGGCCTGACTTAGCGTCTTGCCATTACGCGGCTAAGGTAGTAAAATGGTATAAAGACAATAATGTTAATTTTGTGGCCAAAGAGTTAAATCCACCGAATTGTCCAGAGCTTCGCCCGATTGGACACTACTGGGCTATAATGAAAGCTAAACTACGTAAAACAGCCCGTAGTGCCGATACAGAGCAACAGTTTCGGTCAGATTGGAATAAGGTGGCTCGAACTTTTGACAAAGTCGCTGTCCGGTCATTAATTGGGCACCATGAGGCAAAAAATTAGAAAACTGGCCAGAAATGAATAATTTGGGCTTTTTATGGTACTATTCGAGTTGTCCATATTATTTTGTACATAGTTGATTGATTTTAGTATGTCAATAAATAATTAAAAAAAAAGTTGTCGCATTTTTTTCTTGTATACGAAACAGTCTTTAATATGGTGTACCGTCTGATCTGGACAGTCACACTGGCATTCCGCTGACTCGCGCCATCCCCATCTGTGCCAAAGAGATGCGCAGTTTCCGACCCATTTCCTGTTCGGGTTTAGTAGACTGACCTGGCTTCCCATTATTTAATCCACGAGGAATAGTACATTATTGCCGTGGCCGGGAAGTAGGCAATTGCAGGCTGAGTATTTTATTTAATTATAATACGAAGCCTGCAATTACCATTCCGGCTGAGGCTAATATAGTGCTTTTCTCAAAAATGGGGGAATAAAAAGGCCTAAATTTAAATCAAGCGTTATTATTAAATACAAATTGAGGATACTGCAAATTACATAAAACTAAACGTCATATTTTTTTTTAAACAGAATCGCAAGTGTATTTTTCCATCGAAAAACGCAATCTTTTTATGACACATACAAAAATGTCGCGTTTGCAACAGAAAAATACGAGTTGATTTGGCTGAATATGACCTGTGCCGTCTTTTAATGCCAGTTTCTACTTTTTAAAAAGTTTGGTACTCGACAAATAAAGGAATTCATATGTAACATTCCAGGCGGCCTGCAATGTTTTTTATTTTTTAATTTTGATCTGGCCTTCAACTATACACTTTACCTTCCAATATGTAGCGAGTTATGTTCACTTTGCGGGCCATTTTTGAGAAAAGTGGCTTTTCAGTTAGCACTGGGTCGTGAAACTTTAAAGCGGGGGGTTTTCGGGACTTTAGTCTGAGGGTCCTTAGTGTGTCGAGGTATGGTGTATAGACACCTATGTGTCTATACAAATATGTGTCTACACAAAGGTCCGCGCAAACATGTCCTTGCCAGGCAAGGACATGTTTGCGCGGACCTTTGTGATTTCTCGGTTTAGGCACTTTTCCCAAGTGGCTGAAAATTGGTTTGCAAATGTTGAAGGATAATAAAATTGACATTGAAAAAATGTTTTTCATCTCTCCTGCTCTGAAAGTTGATTTTTCATGGGCATATAGCCGGGTGGAAAATAGCTTTTTCTCCCCTAGGGTGGAAAGTATTTTTTTTTTATTGTTACGGTCAGCCACGGAGTCGAAGATAATAGAGTTACGTCAAATCATTAAAATAAAAACTTTTCACAAATCGACACTCAGCTATATGTACCTGCATTAACGAGTTGTTTATTACGATTATAGGTTGATATTAAATTATTTTTTCTCACAGTCGAAATGAAAAGTAGAGTGTTTAACTCGGGTGAAATTACCCATTTAACCCTCGAACAATTGGCGCTCTCACTTCGTTCGAGCGCCAGAAATATCTCGAGTTAAATGGGTCACTTTCAACCCTTGGTTAACAATCTACTATTTCATCTCTCCTGTTCTGAAAGTTGACTTTTCATGGGCATATATCCGGGTGGAAAATAGCGTTTTCTCCCCTAGGGTGGAAAGTAATTTTTGCGTATTGTAAAAATACCATAAAATCTAGTAAATTTGTTGTTTGTTTGTTTTTGTTTGTTTGTTTCAGTTTTTTTGTAAGTTTGTTTTGTTTTTTGTTCGTTTTTTTTTTGTTTTTGTTCTGTTTGTTTTTGTTTTGTTTGTTTTTTCACGTGTCGGCATGGCCCTCTAGATTAGTTGCGTCGCGGCCTACTCGATTACAATCGAGTAGGCCGTGGCAAGTGGCCAGTTCAAAGAGGTTAGAGGTTGGATATAGTTTTAATTATTTTACTTAGCTATATTTGGCTATATCTAAAATCAAATAATTCATTTTCCTCACAGTCGAAATGAAAAGTAGAGTGTTTAACTCGGGCTCACTTCGTTCGAGCGCCAGAAATATCTCGGGTGTAATGACTTAATGAGTCACTTTTAACCCTTGGTTAACAATCTACTATTGCTAGTGGGCCATCTTAGGCACCCGGTCGCTTAATAAGGCCCGTTATAAATTAATTATAACAATCGTTTAATCAATGTTCCCGCTTCTTCCATGTGTCAAATGAGTGTACGCAATACATTGCTACTCGATAAAGTCTCAAAAATTAATAGGGAACATTACGCAAAGCTCTGCGTAGGGGGCCACACTAACACAACCCGTAAACAAACCGGTGCCGGTTAATGTACGGCCCAATAATTGGCATCCTCTATATCTATGTCTCTTTTTAACTTATACAAAAAGAGAGAGATAACGATAGATGGACGCGTATTATCGGGCCGTACATTAACCGGCACCAACAAACCGCCATGACGTACAATGTCATATTTATTTACCTAACAAACAATAACGAATAATTGATGAAAACGCGTTAAACTACAATCGTTTTATTATCATTCGTGTGTAAAATACCTGTACTGTGATATTAAAATGGCATCCTATAGCCATTTAAAGGTGGATGAGGAACCTTTTTTTTGCTTTACGACGTATTGCCGCTTCCCATAGTTTTCATATCATCGTTTCCTTCGGAAATGAATGATGCCCTTCATTCTTGCATCCAATTACGCGGCACTGATGCATTTTATTCATTGAAATATTTTCTTCACTATTTGATCCAGAGCTTTGAAGGACTTGTCAAAAAAACTGTTTACTAATTGTGTTAGTGCTGCACTCTGGCGGCAGAACATTGCAGTTATGTTCCCTATTAAGTACGCTTTGGTAGTTAAGAGTCAGACTAACTTAAAAAATTCAAAAAAATCTACTTACAGACGAACAGTGCAAGCTAATTTTGACATGTCAGCTGATTGATGTAGGTGTAGGGTGCTCAAAATTTATGAGCTTTTTTGTTGACATGAACTTTGAAATTGTGAACATGAGTTATTTTGTTAGAAAATAAAAAAAAGCGGCCAAGTGCGAGTCGGACTCGCACATGAAGGGTTCCGTTAAATAAATTGCTTTTTACGATTTATGACGTATTAAAAAAAAACTACTAACTAGATCTCGTTCAAACCAATTTTCGTTGAATGTTTGCATGGTAATGTACATCATATATTTTTTTTAAATTTATCATTCTCTTATTTTAGAAGTTACAGGGGACACACACACACACACACACACACATTTTACCACTTTGGAAGTGTCTCTCGCGCAAACTATTCAGTTTAGAAAAAAATTATATTAAAAACCTCAATATCATTTTTGAAGACCTATCCATAGATACCCCACACGTAAGGGTTTGATGAAAAAAATTTTTTTGAGTTTCAGTTCTTAGTATGGGGAACCCCAAAATTTATTGTTATTTTTATATTTTTGTATGAAAATCTTAATGCGGTTTACAGAATACATCTACTTACCAAGTTTCAACAGTATAGCTCTTATAGTTTCGGAAAAAAGTGGCTGTGACATACGGACGGACAGACAGACAGACATGACGAATCTATAAGGGTTCCGTTTTTTGCCATTTGGCTACGGAACCCTAAAAATGAGTGAGCGCATTATTTTATTCTTAATCGTCTCCAACAGAGCTGGAACCACTAATTTTGTACTACGTCTTATATGTTTCACCCTCTATAAAGAATTAGCCGGTATTGTACGAGTATCTATCCTAAAGTGATAATAATCTGAGTCAAACGCGGTTTTGTCTGCCTGACCTCGGCACATGGGACGTGAATCATCCAGCGGAGGGCTTCGCACGACGCATGAGAAAAACCAAGATAAGTGTTTAACCAATGACCTTCGATTCACACGACTACAATGTTGACTAGGACTAACCATCCCAATATGAACAAACTTAAGTACTTTTCTCAAACATGCAATGAAATATTCTCTTTACGTTCCTTATAATAGACTCGGAAGTATCCTTTTTCGGGCGCAGCATCTCGAGGCGGCCTGAAATGGGATTTCATACAACTTTTCAGGCCGAGGCCTGCATAGTAACTTTTTTAATTTTCATTCTACTATTTGTGGCACAGCATCACGGCATTCAGCCATGAAAATTAGTTTGATTTGAGGATTTTTATTTATTTATTTCATTGCATGCGTAGCGAGTGACTCAAACGAGTCACTCGCTACGCTCGGCCGTCTATACCTACTTGGCCGTGTTTTCCCGGCCTCTGATGTAATGTACTATTTCTCAAATTTGCAATGAAATGTTGACATGACTTACTTACTTCAAATTAGGTCCGGAAATACTACGTATCCGGTGCGATGAGTGAAGATGATATGTAAAGGAATTTCATGCAGCCAGGCCTGTAAACAGAGGTGTTATTCGCTACGCGTTAATGCGGCTCACCCCGCCGGTCACCCGTTACGAAATTAAACCTCTACCTACGATTAATTAAAAAAAAAAAAAAACTGTTTATTAACTTTAAAAACTCTAAACTCAACTCTTTCAATATCAGTAAATGAAGTTGTCAAACGAGTGAAAACGACATGGTACTTCGGTGTTCAGCAACTTATGAAGCCGACTGTACTACGGATACTTTCCTCCCATCCGCATACTTTCCGACAGTAGATACCCCCTACAAGGTCACGCAACAACCTCTGGGCTGATAGTGCTGATACACGAATGCCACAAGATCCTAATTAGAGGTATGTACTAACAGCGACACACGATAATTTATTCAACATGATAATTGATTGCTCACACACACCAAAAGAATGGTCCGAATCTGAGATCATACTATTGTATAAAAAAGGCGACCCAAAGGACATAAGCAATTACCGACCAATTAGCCTGCTGCCGACACTTTATAAGTTATTTTCGTCCATAATAGAACAGAGAATCAGTAGCACTCTCGAAAAGCATCAACCGATAGAACAGGCAGGTTTCCGAAAAGGTTTCAGCACAGTAGACCATATTCACTCACTGGAGCAGCTCGTAGAGAAGTATCAAGAGTTTCGAAGGCCGCTATACATGATATTTATCGATTACCAAAAAGCTTTTGATACTATAAGCCACAATTCAATATGGGAAGCTCTAAAGATACAAAATGTAAGTAAAAAGTACATAGATATCCTGAAACACTTATACGCTAACAGTGTTAGTAGAGTGAAGCTAGAGACTACTGGATCACCTATACCAATTAAACGAGGAGTAAGACAGGGTGACCTTCTGTCCCCGAGAATATTTATAGCTGTATTGGAAGCGATTATACGCAAATTAAACTGGGACAACGTTGGTTTAAGAATAAACAACAAACACCTGAGCCACTTGAGATTCGCGGACGATATCGTGCTACTATCAGAAAACAGCACTGAGTTGGCCACTATGATAATGTCCTTGGAACATGAAAGCTCAAAAGTTGGATTAGATATAAACTTAAGCAAAACGAAGCTTATGACTAACAGCGTAAAAAATGAGATTACTCTAAATAACGAGCCTTTAGAAAATGTCGAAAGCTACACCTACCTGGGTAAACAAATATCATTCCATAAACAAAACAATGACATAGAAATAGACAGAAGAATAACTTGCACATGGAAAAAGTTTTGGGCTCAAAAAGAAGTTCTTAAAGGCAATTTTCCGTTAAATCTGAAGAAAAAAGTATCAGATATTCTCGACGGGTGAAAAATAAAATAACATCTTGCCAGCGGGGTATGGAAAGAAGCATACTAAAAATAAGGAGAATTCATAAAATACGACACACCTCTATACGACAGAAAACAAAAGTCACCGATGCGCTATCTTATGCCCAAAAGTTAAAATGGCGATGGGCAGGACACGTAGCCAGAATGACTGATGATCGCTGGACAACACGAATAACTGCGTGGGCAGGACCCACAGGCACAAGACAACGCGGCAGACCCGTAACCAGATGGGCAGACGACATCACTCAAGTAGGGGGCAAAGAGTGGAGGAAAGACGCCAAAGATAGGGAGCACTGGTCATCACTGGAGGAGGCCTTTACCTTCGCAGGAGGGGTTCTTGCTACAACTGAATAATTTAGATTACTTACTTATTACGTCAAATTTCAATTTCAATATTATAAATAAAATTAAAATTCATTAATAATTATCTTGACATTGAAAAAATAACTATTCAATTCAATTCAATTCAATTCAATCGTTTTATTTCAGACCATGTGATCCATATACTGTTAGTAACAAAATAAACTTAAAACTATGTTAGCAATTATTATAATACATAAAAAAAAGAACTGCAGTACTACTTGACATACGTCAAAGTAGTTCTGACCCGCTCGATCCAGTGCCACAATACGTTGCAATTAAATCTACCAGCCAGTACCTTCAGAATGCCATTTTGACTTCCCCTGACGCGACCCATCAGCGACGTGGTTTTCTTTCGCATTATGGCGTGAAAATCGTCCGTGCGCGTCTCAGCAAACATTTCCGACGCACTGCACCACTTTGGGAGTCTCAACAGCATTCTGAAGGCATTGTTGTATTGTATGCGTAGGGCGTTGTAGGCTCGTTTGGTATACCGAACCCACAGACCGCTAGAGTAAAAAGTTTGGCTATACGCTTTGAACAGCGTTATTTTAACATTAACTGAGCATCTAGCGAATCTGCGAGCCAGCATATTACTCCTCACCGACAACGCCCTACGCTCTCTCTCGATATCACTATCATCACACAGGTCCTCCGTTATGATGTGGCCTAAGTACTTAAAGCGGTCCACTACCTTGAGTACAGCCCCACCAAGAACCACATGCATATTGCATGTATATAAATATCTAAAAGTTCAATTACTGTTATGTTCACATTTTATGAATTGGCAAGAAATAAAAAGGCTTTTTTATTTTATTTATTTATACTAACAGCGACATAACCCTGCAAATGGATTAAAAGGCACAGCAATTCACGCGGCAACGACGCAGCGGATGCACTGGCTAGAGAGGGTTCAGAGTCAAGAGCTGTAGGGCCGGAACCCACAATACCTCTACCATCTGCATGGCTGCGACTAAACACCAAGGTAGAACACCAAAAATATCGGTACACCTTAGGAACCTACAGGCAAACAAGGGAGGCCCTTCCGACAATCAACCCCGGATTGTCAAGGAAGCTAAAGCAGCTAACGAGGCCGGCACTCCGTCTTCTGACAGGAGCCATAACTGGTCACGCACTACTAAACAAACACCTTTTTACTCTAGGTGTTACAGACAGTCCTCTCTGCAGAGCCTGCATGGAAGAGGATGAGACAGTCCCCCACGTCATCCTGACATGTCCTGGAGTGGCAGAATACAGGGCAAAGCACCTCGGAACACCGGGGTCACTACCGGAGGCCGTCGGCAACATAAAGGGTCTGCTAGGATTCCTGGTGGAGCTGGGTTGGCACGAATAACAGTAGTGCCAAAACCCCTAAGCAAAATAGGAGCATGTACAGGGTGGGCCATATTTTTTTGCAAATGGCATCACTATTGTATCTTGTATAATATAATAAATTATATAGTTTTTGAGTGGAGGGAAATTTGACATTACTTTATGCAGGTTTATTTGCAATAAAGCGTTTTACTGATCAACAACGAGCTTTTTGTGTAAAACAGTTTTATAAAAGCAACAATTTGTATGTAACCGTTCGCCGCCTATTTAGCAGGAAGCCCGGATCTCACTCCCGCCGATTTTTTCGTGCGGGGATATTTATAAAGTGGAGTTCTAAGTTAAAAAACCGAAGACAATATCCAAACTCAAGCACAAGATCCGTGATGAGATAGTCGAGAATAATAGTCGAGATACCTCGCAGCATGTGTCAGCGAGTTTTCCAAAATCTGCGTAGTCGTTAGCAGGAGTGCCAGCGACGAGATGGGGGTCATTTCAAAGATATTATTTTCAAAAAATAAATTGCATTAGATGTTGTTAGTCACAAAAATGAAATGATCAGGAAATTCACTTTCATGGTTTTATTTTCATCAACGTTTCAAAAGTGCAAGAATTTTTGGCCCACCCTGTATAACGTCGAGTTGTGGAAACCCAGCCCGCGTACAACCTATAGGTACTTAACCTATAAGGGCATTTATTTGTGTGACCAGCACGAATATTTGTTCGTGGAACTTGGATGTTTTCTATGAATTTAAGTATTTTTCTACTCGTCGACTTTAATCTTTGAATTAAGATTTCGTACACGAAACTAAGATCACATACTTTTTAATCCTGGAGCTCTACCAGCTGGTGACGGAGCTCGTGGTTCCATAAGATAACCGCCAGCAGTCATCTTATGAATCCAGGAGCTGTATAAGATAACTGTAAAGACATCAACGCGCAAAATTACTAAGCTGCTGCGCTTCATTTCAGCAGGGCGATTTTCAATAGATACCAAGTTTGTTAAATAAATTATTATTTCCGTTGACTCGTAGAAAAAGTATTGTATACAATAGTTATATAATTAGCTTTTTAAGTCTCGTACCTTAATTAGGCCACTCAGCAAGCTTCGTGGCCTAAACGTGGTACTCGACTTAAAAAGCATCCATTATATAACGATTGCATAAACTACTATTATTTGTCTATATAAGTATGTATATCATCGCCTAGTATCCGTAGTACATACAGTCGGCGTCATAAGTTGCTGAACACCTAAGTACCTTGTTGTTTTCACTCGTTTGACAACTTCATTATGGCAGTTTAACATGACGTTTAATGAGCCCCTTGTGAGGCTGACCGACAACTTTTCTTAGTTTGTACTTAGGTAAATAGGTATCATTTGATATTTTAACAGTGGCTTTTCGGTAAAGGAAAACATCGTGAGGGAACCGGTCTAATCCCAGTTCTCACATAACTGCGATAGGAAGTAGCTTGAATTGAATTGAATTGAATTGAAAAAATTGAATAAGGTCTAGTTTTCCCTCTGGGTTGGAAGTTTTTTTTTTTATTTTTATACTACGACGGTGGCAAACAAGCTTACAGCCTGCCTGATGTTAAGCTGGTACCGTCGCCTATGGACACTTGTGACTCCAGAAGAATTACAAGCGCGTTGCCGATCCTTTATTCACTTGAGGATTCGCTGTGTTGGCAGATAGAGACATGCAGGTCCCTCACTCCCAACACAGCGCATCCTAAAATGCTAGAGGATAACTATTTATTTAATTATTACGGTGTCGAGCATTGGGACATTTACGTTGTATGTCCAATGTCTATCAATGTCACTTAATTTATACTACAATATGAGTGTTAATCACATTATTGCATCAACCATTACCTATTCCGTAGTTTTGGGGTCAAGTGCAACTATTACCATAGCGAATAAATTATCAATAGATCATTGGACAACAACCAAACTATAAATAGAAAGATAACTTAGATCATCATCATCATATCAGCCTAAAAATGTCCACTGCTGGACATAGGCCTCCCCCAAAGAGTGCCACAATGACCGGTCCTGCGGCACCCGCATCCAGCGGACTCCCGCGACCTTTACCAGGTCATCAGTCCACTTTGTCCAGGTCTACCCACACTGCGCCTCCTGGTCGCCACTCGAGAACCTTTCCGACCCAACGGCCAGCGGTTCTACGTGCAATGTGCCCCGCCCACTCCCACTTAAGTTTAGCTATTCGGAGGGTTATATCGGTTACCTTGGTTCTGCTGCGGAAAGCCTCATTTCTGATTTCTGATGCGATCAATATACTCTCCATTTTCCTTGGGATGACTTTGAGCCTTCTTATGAGACCATACGTCATCACAGTGTAATAATAATTATACTTAGATAATTAAGTATAATTAATTAATATAATTATAAAGCTCAGAGTCAGAGTATAACCGATGTCTTATGGTTATAGGTTATAGGTTGTACGCGGGCTGGGTTTCCGCAACTCGACGTCATAAATGCGCCTATTTTGCGTAGGGGTTTTGGCACTACTGTTATTCGTGCCAACCCAGTTCCACCAGGAAGCCTAGCAGACCCTTTATGTTGCCGACGGTGTTCCGAGGTGTTTTGCCCTGTATTGTATTCCGCCACTCCAGGACATGTCAAGATGACGTGGGCGGCTGTCTCGTCCTCTTCCATGCAAGCTCTGCAGAGAGGACTGTCTGTAACACCTAAAGTAAAAAGGTGTTTGTTTAGTAGTGCATGACCAGTTATAGCTCCTGTCAGAAGACGGAGTGCAGGCCTCTTTAGCTGCTTTAGCTTCCTTGATAATCCGGGGTTGATTGTCGGGAGGGCCTCCCTGGTTTGCCTGCAGGTTCCTAGGGTGTTCCAATGTTTTTGGTGTTCTACCTTGGTGTTTAGTCGCAGTGTGCTCCGCAGCCATGCAGAGGGTAGAGGAATTGTGGGTTCCGGTCCTTCAGCTCTTGACTCTGAACCCTCTCTAGCCAGTGCATCCGCTGCATCGTTACCGCGTGAATTACTGTGCCCTTTGATCCGTTGCAGGGTTATGTCGCTGTTATTACATACCTCTGATAGGATCTTGTGGCACTCGTGTATTAGCCCAGAAGTTGTTGCGTGACCTTGCAGGGCTTGCAGTACGGATCGACCGTCGGAAAGTATGCGGATGGGATATCCCCTTACCTCCCTGGAGGCGATTGCGTGAGCAGCCATTATTATGCCCATACACTCTGCCTGGAAGACGGTGTTGTGGGTCCCTAATGGTGTCGAAATGCGTATGTTTAGGTCCTCCGAGAATACTCCTGATCCGGTGCCTGACCTTGTCTTGGACCCGTCCGTGAAGATTCTTAACTCTCTGGGGTTAAGTCCTTCCTGGGGGGTTTCGTATAGTTCAACTTTGTACTTTTTGTCAAAGACGAACTGTCTGGGAATGATGTCTGAAGTTGCCTCTATAAGGGGTTCCCTACCTGGGTCAATCAACTTTTTCTTGTTGTTATTCTGTCCCGGTAAGCCAAGAGACAACAGTAACAGACTTTCTTAGACAAAATACTATAAACTGGACTCCTATCATGCTAAGGAGATGCCCCACCATGGAATGGGTTTACCAATATGACAAAAACACGTGTTTCGTGGATTTAAACCCCATAAAATAATAGTTTTAAAGGGTGACCCAGAAGACGTAACCATGGCAACGAGCAACAAGAAATAGTTGATTGACCCACCTACAGCCTCGTAGAGTATTTCGGTGTGTGGAACCCTGGGCGGTCTCCATCAGAGATGTTGTCTTTTGAGCCTTATGGCTGCTGCCAGAGCCTCTTGCCTGATGAAAATGTGAAGCGGCGGAATGTCCATGATGGCTTCCTGGGCTGCAATCGGTGTAGTCCTCATGCAGCCACTAGCCGCCATGCAGGCCAGTCTCTGGAGGCGTTGTAGTTTAGCTTCGATCGCGGTTAGCGTGGTACGAGGCCACCACACTATGGCACCGTAGCTTACTATTGGTCGGATTACTGCCTGGTAAAGCCATAGAGTGATCTTGGGGTTTAGTCCCCAGGTCCTACCTATCATTCTACGGGACTGCCAGAAGAAGACTGTAGCTTTTTGAATTTTATTGTCTAGATGACTGCTCCAATTAAGTTTATTATTACACCCAAGTACTTAACCTCTGTTGACAATTGGAGTTTTGTATTGAACAGTCTGGGCAGGCGGTAGGTCCCCAGATTCCGTTTGTTGGTGAACATTACCAGCTCGGTTTTCCTTGGGTTGACTGTTAGTTCATTGTCATTGCACCAGCGTTCCACTATGGCGAGTGCGCTTTCCTAAGTTCGCCTTTGTACCGATTTAACCAATATTTTTTGATAATGTAACTGACGGACAAAATAGGTAGTTTTTTAGGGTTCCGTAGCCAAGTGGCAAAAAACGGAACCCTTATAGATTCGTCATGTCTGTCTGTCTGTCTGTCTGTCTGTCTGTCCGTCCGTATGTCACAGCCACTTTTTTCCGAAACTATAAGAGCTATACTGTTGAAACTTGGTAAGTAGATGTATTCTGTAAACCGCATTAAGATTTTTACACAAAAATAGAAAAAAAACAATAAATTTTGGAGTTCCCCAACTGAAACTCAAATATTTTTTTTTCATTAAACCCATACGTGTGGGGTATTTATGGATAGGTCTTCAAAAATGATATTGAGGTTTCTAACATAATTTTTTTCTAAACTGAATAGTTTGCGCGAGAGACACTTCCAAAGTGGTAAAATGTATCCCCCCCCCCCTGTAACTTCTAAAATAATAGAATGATAAATCTAAAAAAAATATATGATGTACATTACCATGCAAACTTCCAACGAAAATTGGTTTGAACGAGATCTAGAAAGCAGTTTTTTTTTAATACGTCATAAATCGTAAACCGCAATTTATTTCACGGAACCCTTCATGTGCGAGTCCGTGCGAGTCGGACTCGCACTTGTCCGCTTTTTTTAATACTACGACGCCGGCAAACAAGCAAACTGGCTGCAGTCTGATGTTAAGCAAACACCATAGTCCACGGATACTTGCGACTCCATTGGAATCACAAGCACGTAACTTACGCTTTATTGATTTGCGGATTTATTGTATTGACTAGGGATAAATTAGGGGTTATCCTCGGGAGCTATAGATTTAGATCTGAGATAACTTTTCAAACGAATTTTAGGGAAACCTGCAATTTGTCCATACAATAAATTTTTGCACTTGACTTTACGTACGAACGAAACGTTACGCAATCGGGTTGTTCGATATTTATTGTCAATCCTTAAAAAAGTTATATACAAGCATGCCATTTAAAACTACTTAATTTTTTTTTATTAGAATATAAAATTACAGAAACGTATCAAAACATAGGCAGCGTTCCCGCGTTGAATAGCAATCGCTATTCTTTGAGCGAGAAAGCTCACCCTTTGCGTCCCTCAATCGCTTGTTGAGCCCACGCGCGCTATTTCCCCAAGGGCCGAGTGTCTCGACGCCAAATGCGACAAAGTCGTACTGGGCGCCGAGACAGCTATATTTCCCGACCTTGGATCGCTCTCGGGCATCCGCCGCTGCCCCGGCTAGTTTGGACGTGACTGGCAAGTAGGACGCAGTAAAATAAGTATTTCACTATCTCATTATAGATTATTTGTTTCAGGTTCCGTAGCACAATGTGTGTGGGGCGTTTTACTGCTGACCGTGTCAATAGGGGGCATGCTGTACACACCCTTAGACCTGATGCTGTGGGAGAAACTAAATATGAGGCCAGGTACGAACGTTTCTAGTCTCCTTCTGTTTCACTCTTGACAGAGTGCGCATGGTCATGGTCATCATTTCAGGTGTTGGTAGCAACCTTCACACCACCCCGCCATTCCTCTTCAGATTCAGATTCAGATTCAGATGTTTATTTGCTTAACGTACAAGTACATGCAAATACATAAATATACAAGGATATATCACACTTTACAAGTTTACATGTTACAGTTGTAGAGACAATAATAATTAATAATAAAATCAGTAAAATGATTCACAAATGTCGATCTATATTGCAAAATAAAATAAGTAAATTATAAGTAAAACATTCAAAACTACTTAAGTAAAATAAAAATTAAGCTGATTATTCATAAATGTCAATTAGTTAAAAAATAAATAAATAGTAGTCACAATTAAATCAGTCAAGTGCATTGGCAAAAAAATTATCGATTGTATAATAAGGTCTATCTATAAAACGTTTCTTTAATTTCTTTTCAACACACCTGCTCGTAAAGTAGGTCTTATTACAGCGTATTTACACTGATAATGCAGAATATTACCCATGCCGTGCCTTTTACATTACATTATCGCACTAGTGCCTTTTCATTACATATCTTTTTAAATATTAGCAAAATAATGCAGAATATTACCCATGCCGTGACTTTTACATTACATTATCGCACTAGTGCCTTTTCATTACATATCTTTTAACATTTTTTTTTTTTTTTTTTCCTCGCAAATGTGTTGAAAAACGTCGTATGAAACACGTGAGCATTGGTCATTACACTTCTCGTCTCCATTAAGCCTTCGCCTTCGGCTCAGGCTTAAAAACCGACTCGAGTGTAATGACCAACTTAGCACACTTGTATCATAATGTACTATTTCAAAACTTCTTACATCACTACATTGCTTTATTTGGTCACTTAATTTGTTAAAAAAATTAATAGCAATATTGTTGAAGCTATTGTCAAAGTGAACATAATTGGACTTACTTAGTAACAGTTTCTTTTTATTTCGGAGATTGAAACTATGAGTTTCTTTAGCTGTTTTATAGTTACTCTTATTTATATAAACATGGAGACAGACTCGATACAAATACAAGGAGGTAATAGTAAGAATTTTGTGATCTACAATTTCTACAAACATATTTCGATGGGTCACTGGTATGGATTTAGATCCGGTAATGAGTCTTAATGCCTTTTTTTGTAACAGTAGTACAGAGTTTATATTCGTACCATTGCCCCATACTTTATTTATTCGTATGGCATATGTTATTTTGGCATTTGAGTTTGTCACTCTTTAGTACCACCAACCCAGGGGACACGTGCAGGGTTGTGGTAGGTAGCTCCTGCGGACGCGAGTGACAGTTGTCCCCCCTTTGTCAAGTGAGTGGGCAACTCGACTGTTAGAGCCCGAAGGCCTCTAAATCGGCTTAACAACTACTGTCATAGACAGCAACCGGGATCAACTGCTTAGCATGCCTTCCAAAGCACGGACGCGCTCATTTATAATGACCACTCAAACAGGCGGTCACCCATCCAAAGACTGACCGCTGCCGTCTTTGCTTGACCAGCGTTATCGTTTCCGATACGCAGGCGCCGCCGGGCTATGAACGCTTCATTCAGATGCTTCACGCACGGCACGAGTACACGCACATAGTCACAGATGGAAACCCTTTATAAACCCTTGTATTTCCTAATAAAGCGTTCATTCTATTCCTGACTCTCGTCTATTATTAACCTCGTAACGTTCCCCACTTCATGGCGAGCCTGCCCTGACAGTCGCCCTCCTTACGCTTGCGTGTAGTGATGCATCTACTTCAGCTTTGATCAGGTCACTCCATCTCATTGGTGACCCTGCCTCGCGGTCTGGTGCCAACTTTTCCCTGGACCACAAGTCGCTCGATAGCTACGTCTCCTCGACGACATATGTGCCCGAAAAACGTCAGGATGCAAGACTGATGATAGACTTAGTCTAGATGTTTTAATTTCATTGTTAAAAAAAAAATATGTACCTATGCTAGACTAAATAGTAAAAAAATATTGAGCCGTGGCGAGGCCAGGCCTCGTAGCATGGATGGCGTTATCACGCGATAAGTGATAGGATAAGCGCGTCGTCTCATTCTATCGAACGGTGTCAGCCAGGGACGGATGCTCTATCCTGTCACTTATCGCGTGATAAGGCCATCCATGCTACGGGGCCAGCTTACTTTATATGAAATTTTATTTTCTTAACATGGTCAGGACAACGCTGTTAAAATTATTTGGTCTCCCTCCATGGTGAAATCGTCTCCTTAAGTAGTTTTGGTGATGACCCCAGAGTGTAGGTACAAAACTCTCTTCCTTGTGTTTTTGTGAAATACCTAGTTAATCAGAGATCCAATTTTAAATCAGTTTCTTGTATTTTCGGTCCACGATACAATCACACGTGACTTACATGCAAAACAATTGAATAATCACTCGACCTCATAAATTGATAGGACCGTGTTACATATTTATTAATAGGAGAGTTCCGGGTACAACACTGATAAGCTGTTGCGTTTATTTATTTTGCGACATATTGAACCGTGTAGGTACCTACTGATAATAAATGCTTGTAATGATGTCAAACGAGAGTATTAACCCCTTACTGATTATGCAAAAAATAAAACGGCGTGTTCCCAATTTTACAGATTTCCACAACAGATTCCATTCTCTGTAGATTTCCAACTCTACAGATTCTTAACTCTACTGATTCCCAATTCTATAACTTAGTTATCCTATAGAATCTTCATTCTACAGATTCGTAACTCTACAGATTTTTTATTCCACAGATGCCGAATGTCGAATCATCGATTGAAACAGGAATCATCTGATTCCTCGTTCTTCGGATACTCGGGCTATGATGAAAACATGAATCTAAATTTCACGAATTTATACTTTACTGCAACATTGTTGTTTACAATTTTGTTATCACACGAAACACAGCGAAAAAGCATTCTCAGCTCCCGTCGCGCCGTCTCCACCAAAGACACATCAAGAGTCCCCTCCCGGATAGTTTTTTCATCTGTAGAGATGGGAATCTGTCGTATTGGGAATCCGATAAATTGGGAATATGTAGACATGAAAATCTGTAGAATTGGGAATCTGCAGACATGAGAATCTGTAGAACTGGGCATCTGTAGATATCTGAGTCTGTAGGATTGGGAATCCGTAGACATAAGAAGCTGAAGAATGGGGAATCCGTAGACATTGGAATCTGTAGACATTAAAATATGTAGAATTGGGATTTATAAAATGAGTGTTTTCCTGAAAAGCCCAGCCGGAGTTCGATTTAAACCCGAATCAAAATTCAAAGTCGCGTGCCTTAACCATCGCCTATATAATAGATACCTCCGTCTACTGATGTGCCGACGGAAAATTTCCTACATTGCGAAATGTTTCTGCAATTTAACATAGAAAAATTTCGGACCTTTTCCTCATTTTCGTATAGGAATTGAAACTTTCCATTTCCAACATGAAAATTTACGTACTGAGAAGCATAAAACTGAACTCTTGCATAAAAATGTAACTCACTATGTGTGTTACATTTTTATGCTTCTCAGTAGGTACGTAGATTTCCTTAATTCCAGTTTCACAAGAAACTTTCTAGAAATTTCCGAGAACTTTTCCAACTTTTTGGAAACTAAACTACCTCCGTCCTCCAAAATTTCCGGAGGGGTAATCACGTAACGTTCCGAACGCGCGTCGGTACAATTTAACTGTCAATTTTCCATATAAAATAGTATTTTTCACAATCGTGTTATAATAGAGAGCTTTTTAGTCGAGTACCGTGTTTAGACCACGAAGCTTGCTGAGTGGCGTAAGTAAGGTACGAGATTAAAAAGCTTGATTATAACACTATTGTGAACAATACTTTTTGTACGAGTTCATTAAAATTAATTTTCTACGAGTCAACTGAACTAATTAAACAAACTCGATACTGTTGAAACGAAGTGCAGCTCATCGCTCGTACGCTTGTTGATATCTTAAAAGACATCAACGAGCGTACGACATCAAAGCGATTCTATTGGTCCAATTCATTACAGTTCAGTAAAGCAGCCACGTGATTGGTCGACTTTATTTTAGTTGTCTGGAGCGTATCGAAAAGTAGTTATTTCGATTGTTTCGACAGTAACATGGACTACAACTATGAAAAGAGTGACGTTGCAGTATTCTCTATGAAATCTTAATACACATATTTTAATCGTCGAGTACAAAAAGTGACATTTAGACCTACCCGACGTTCGTAAAATGCTTTACCTGATCGACCTGCGGGTCTAACGAGATATTTATTAACCTTTATTTCTGACGTTTCGACACAAGTATTTAAATATGTGTACAAAGCGCGAGAGTTTAAAGTGTTATATTGAAATCGCTTGTTGAGCGGGTGGACTGCCCGATAATGCGGTACTGGGACGAGACGCATGCTCCGGTGCGTTCCCTCTTTACTAACACTAGTTTTTAAGTAAATAGTTACTAACAAATTATGGATTAATAGTCCGAAATAAATTATTTTTAATTTAACGTCTCCCAGGCTTCCCCCCCTACGAGTGGTGGGCGGACCCCCCGGACGAAGTAAAGCTGCGCACGTATGTGTTCAACGTGACCAACCACGAGCGGTTCGCGGCCGGGCTGGACAGCAAACTAGACGTGCACGAGCTGGGACCAATCGTCTACCTGTGAGTCCAAATATTATACACACATTTATATCATGAACCATTCATTATTTCATTCATTCAGAGGACACAGTAGCATCCCTAGGCTACCAGCTACCCATGCGACTCCAGAAGATGCTTTTCCGCAATCAAATTTAAAAAAGCGGCCAAGTGCGAGTCGGACTCGCATATGAAGGGTTCCGTAAATAAATTGCAGTTTACTATTTATGACGAATTAAAAAAAACTACTTGCTAGATCTCGTTCAAACCAATTTTCGGTGGAAGTTTGCATGGTAATACATCATATATATTTTTTAGTTTTATCATTCTCTTATTTTAGAAGTTACAGTAGGTAAAATGTGTCCCATTTTACAAAGTGGTAAAATGTCTCTCGCGCAAACTATTCAGTTTAGAAAAAATATATAGGTATTAGAAACCTCAATATCATTTTTGAAGACCTAATCATACCCCACACTTATGGGTTTGATGAATAGAATTTTTTTGAGTTTCAGTTCTAAGGAAATGCTTTCACGCATCCCGCCTGGTTGGGGAACCAGGATGGGTATGACGGGTCCCCGGGAACCACCCGGACTGCCATCTAAAACCCCAGCACGCGCTGCTTTCTTGTGAGCCACGGGAACGCTAGCGCACACTTCCGCGGCTATGTGCTGATGGCCTGGTAAAGGCAGGAGTCAGCTGGATGCGGGTGGCGCAGGACAGGACCGGTCCCCCCTCGAGGGTGCTCGCTCGCCTTGTCAGGGCGGGGGGGGGGGGGGGGGGGGGCTTATTAACCGTGGACTGCTCACCCACGGCGAAGCTAAGAGGCACCCAGGGCCGGCTGCCGGCTGGCCCGAGGAAGGCGCTCCTAGCGGGCTTGCCCAAGCCCGCTTAGGAAGCGTTGGGGAGGGACCGCAGAAGAAGAGTTATCTCTATCTTCTGCGGCCGAGGTGGGATGGCAGGGGGAGAGGCGTGTTGGTATAACGGTGCGCCACTCTCCCTACCCCCTGCGAACTAGGCGGGGCCGTTCCGCTGAAACGGCATTGGTGGGACCGCAGAGGTAGAGGAATGCCGGTATTACGGTGCGCCGTTTTCCCTATCCTCTGCGGCCGAGACGTGGTCAGTGGCGGAACCGCAGATCTGATCCGCCACCGGGTGTTGGATTTCCCGCACCTATGATCTCCTCGTAGTGGACTCAGGGGGGTCCACTACTGAACAGGTGGAGATCGAGGAGGCAGGTGCGCCAAAGCATCTGGCGTGCCTCACGTGGAGGGCATCCGCGAAGGACAGGACCGGTCATTGTGAGCCATTATTGGTGGCACTGTTTGGGCGAGGCCTGTGTCCGGCAGAGGACGTCTTTCGTTTAATATGATGATGATGACATATTAATAGAAAATCTCAAATACCTACCACAAATCGCCTCGGGCTCTCGACGGGCTGGAGCTGCATTTTGAGTCGCCGTGGCCTCCCTATTTTCGCCGTCGTTAAAACTATAAAAAAAAGTTCTAACATTGATTAACAAAGAGTTTAGCTATAAGTTTATGTATGGACCACTTGCCAGCTCGTATTTCCTCTTAATCATCACTACATAGTATAAAACAAAGTCGCTTCCCGCTGTCTGTCTGTCCATATGTATGCTTCATCACCATCATATCAGCCGAAAGACGTCCACTGCTGGACATAGGCCTCCCCCAAAGAGTGCCACAATGGCCGGTCCTGCGCTACCCGCATCCAGCGGACTCCCGCGACCTTCACCAGGTCATCAGTCCACCTTGAGGGGGGCCTACCCACGCCGTGCCTTCCTGTACGCCGGTCGCCACTCGACAACCTATGTATGCTTAGATCTTTAAAACTACGCAACGGATTTTGATGCGGTTTTTTTAAATATATAGAGTGTTTCAAGAGGAAGGTTTATGTGTATAATAGGTACATGTATGTATTATATATATAAACCCGTGCGAAGCCGGGGCGGGTCGCTAGTTCAATCATATAACAGTACTCGTGTGCAGAAATGTCAATCGTGTGTAATTAATTATCGGAACATAAACCCGGTTAGGTCACGCTATGTCACTATCCGTGACGCGAAAAAAATTACACAATATGTCTTTTTATGTGAGGTTATGGAATAAAAACTGAAGTGCTTAGCTTACGTACCTACTGATGTCATGTCTTTAATAAAACAATTGAGGATATGATGAGTAAACCACCAGGAGCCGTGCGAGGTTGCGATTGTATCGCAGCGACTTAGGCTATCTGTCTCTTTCTAAGCGCTCTGATTACAAAGAGTCGGATAGTCTAGTCTATGTCGACGCGATGTAACTCGCGGGCCTGTGAGTGCCGTGGGTACTTACGGTCAATGCACCGAATTTATTTGGTTTGTGAGTTGATTTTAAATTTGGTATTTTCTCGCTTTTAGTAGGCTCTACTCATACCATGTGGTATTTCGACGAGTAAGGGTCGTTACGATTGGATGCCATCGTCATGGTACACTGCGGAACACCGGTCGTGCGACGACTTGATTATTATATTCTTTGAGTCTCACTGTTAACCGCGTTAGGGGGAATTGCATTGCACCTCGGTGATGCGCAAAAGCCGATCGCAGGACCGATCATTGTGGCACTCTTTCGGGGAGGCCTATGTCCAGCAGTGGACGTCTTTTGGCTGATACGATGATGATGATGACATAAATTTGTTTCAGAGAAAAGCTCCAACACTCAAACATCCATTTTAACGAGAATGGCACATTGACGTATACTGCCAAGCGTGCCGCCATCTTCTTGCCAGAAGAAAACACGCTCGATCTGAATGCTACCATCATCGTGCCCAATCTAGCGCTGCTGGTAAGTTCTAGTTTAATAGTGTTACCTACCTATTTAAAATCACCACACCAGCTATGTCCAGCTCCAGAAATCCCAATCCTAACCCATCCAGCACTTTCTTATCCGAACCATGTCGCGTTTTTTGCTTTGTGTATTTTTTTCTATCCCATTTGGCTACTGGTACATATTTTACAAATTTATTACATTAAAAAACTTAATACACTTAAATGTGAAGAACATCGAACGTTAAGCCTTATTTCACAAGCATCCAAAATAATTCTCAAAATAATTCAAAATAGACTACGACCAATAGCTGAAAACTGTCTTGGACCTGATCAATATGGCTTCCGACAAAATAAAGGGACCAGAGAAGCCATTTTAGCCCTTAGATTAATTATTGACAGACGATTGGAGCTCAATTGGACACACATATAGCTTTTATTGATCTAGAGAAGGCTTTTGACAAAGTAGACTGGAAAAAAATGATGCGTATTCTGCGTGAAGTCGGAGTCGATTACAGGGATAGTAAAATTATATACGAACTCTACAGAAACCAGGAAACCATCAAAGAAGTAGGCGAAGAAAAGGGCAAGGCAAAGATCAGGCAAGGTGTAAGACAGGGTTGTCCACTCTCACCTCTTATATTCAATATCTTCATAGAGCGGGCCATACAGATAGCAATAGATTCAGACTTGGGGGGCGTTAAAATAAATGGAAACAAAGTACAATTCATTAGATTTGCAGACGACATCGCAGCAATTGCCGAAGATAGTAATCAGTTACAGCAATTAGTATTAAAACTGGATGAAATATTCAATCAAACCGGACTTAAAATTAACTGCAACAAAACCAAAATTCTCACCATCTCAAACACACAACAGTATACAGAAACCCAATCGTAATCAGAGATACGACAATAGAGGAAGTTCAGAAATTTTAATATTTGGGAAGTATCATTACCTAGAGTCACTGGTACCCCTGACATCATACAGAGGATTGCTATGGCCAAAAAGGCATTTAATAACAAAAAGCATCTCTTAAAAGCACGCATATCAAAAACAGCTAAAAAGCGACTGATTAAAGTTTACATTTGGAGCATTGCTTTATATGGGAGCGAGTCGTGGACGTTAACCCAGAGAGACAGAGAACGACTGGAGGCCTTCGAAATGTGGTGCTGGCGAAGGATGGAAAGGATTAGCTGGACGGAGAGAAAGACAAACGAAGAAGTTTTAAGGATGGTAGATGAGAAAAGATGTTTGCTAGGATGTATAAGAAATAGGAGAGGCAAGATGGTGGGCCACCAGATACGGCACGACAAGTTTCTTCCTAAATATCCTGGAGGGTAAAATTGAAGGCAAGAGAGGCAGAGGAAGGCCTAGGATAACATATTCTAGCCAAATAAAACATAAAGCTGATGTCGAGTCATATGAGGAAGTCAAGAGGCTGGCAATGGACAGAGAAAAGTGGCGGTTACTCTACCGACAAGAGCAAGGCTCTTAAGTAATGATGATAATTATTTATTTATTATGTGTATACAATAATCATGTGTTTAATTATGTGTATTATGTGGTGTTGCGTTCCGTGGGTCACGTACGGTGCTGTCTGAAAATCATCGCTGTAGGTGTCTGTCTGACACCTCGGCATAATGCTGAGACAGCGACCGATTCACTGCCGCTAAGACACACACAATATGTGTTAAATTGTAATGTATGTCTACTCCCTTTGTCTTTTGTGTAGTGAATAAATGTTTTCTTTCTTTCTTTCTTTCCGTGCGATTTATATTTATCCATACTAGGTATAAAGATAAAGTGAAGGCAAAGGATGCAATTAAAACACACACTAAATCAGATAAAAGACAATGTTTTTTGACATTTATAGCTTGAACAGTTAGTTGTTCGCACAAGTAAGTATCCACAGCAACGAACGACGAAACTGCGAACATCCCAAATCCTCTATTACGCCATCTATTGGATCATTTAAGAGGTGTTTCCCCTCGGCTCAAACATGTAGATCTCGTGGTGGTGGGAACTGCCCAAAACCCCAGTGAAATGAGCCCCATGGTTGTAAATGACGTATTGGGTTCTCTTAGTGGCGCATCTTGGATTGTGGCCGTAAACTCCGTTTGGGGTGAGGCTTGGGCGCGCTGAGACTAGATTTTAGTAATATAGATAGCTTTTAGGGAGATCTTGAGCTGTCAAAAACACTCTGTTATAGTTGTTATTTTCTAAGCCGTCCGTTCCGCACTAAAGAACGCCGCACTGCAGAACGGACGGCTTAGAAAATAACAACCATACCATGAAGTTTGTAGGGAAATGTATACAGATACAGACTAATGACTTCACAGTTTTCCATGGTCAAACAACGTCCTCTTTTAGGGTTCCGTACCCAAAGAGTAAAACGGGACCCTATTACTAAGACTCCGCTGTCCGTCTGTCTGTCTGTCTGTCCGTCTGTCACCAGGCTGTATCTCAGACAGTTGAAATTTTCACAGATGATGTATTTCTGTTGCCGCTATAACAACAAATACTAAAAACCAGAATAAATAAATATTTTTTATATATTATTTTGTTTTACAATCTTACAAATTTGCTTAGTCCCAAACTAAGCAAAGCTTGTACTATGGGTACTAGACGACGATAAACATACTTATAAAGATAAATAAATACTTAAATACATAGAAAACATTCATGAGTCAGGAACAAATATTTGTGCTCATCACACAAATAAATGCCCTTATTAGGATTCGAACCCGGGACCTCCGGCTTCGTAGGCACCAACGTGATTTTTTTGCCGTTTTTATAGATAAAAAAAAAATGAAAATGAAAATGTTTTATTTCATAGATTGCTAGATTACATTGAAAATAAGGTTGGGTCTTCCTAGTAGGTAAAAAATACCTGTGTCAGGAAGACCCGCTCCTCCATAAAAAAGCAGTTAATGTTAATTTCTTATATGTAGGTAAATATTTATAACATAAAATAAAAACAAAGACGAATTAGGTATCACAGGCATAGTGTCGTGACCCTAAAGTTGAGTGTGTGTGTGTGTGCGTGTGTGTGTGTGTGTGTGCGCGCCTGTGTGTGCGCGTGTGAGTGTGTGTGTTAGTGTGTGCGTGCGTGTGTGTTAGTGTGTGCGTGCGTGTGTGTTGTTTGATAAAGTAGGTATATATTATATATAACATTTTCCATTTTGTTATGTTTTACTAACTATAGAATTAAATTTAGATTAATACAAGATTAAGTAACAGTTCAGTATCTTCATAACTTAGCATCTTTAACCATTCCGTTAGAGACCTCTTACAATTATATAATACTTACAATTATAGATAATGGCATATATATAGTATAATATCTTTAAAACAGCAAAAAATGGTTGTAGTTTTCGTAAATTTTATTCATTGGTATCAACAATACATCTCAGGCCGTCTGTGAGGACACCATCTATCGAGGAACTTAAGAAGAGGTTCCCCTGGGCTCAAACAGATAGCACTCGTGGTAAGCGCTGCCCAAAACCCCAGTGAAATGCGCCTCATGGTTGTAAATGAGGTATTGGTTTTCTTCGGCCGCGTTCAGGAAGGTATGAGAACTCTTTCTGCACTCGTCGACGAAGAAATCCATGAAGTGACGGTTGGCTTTGACGGCTTGTCTGCTTGACGGGTAGTTTTTGCTCAGCTTCCATTCGAAGTTCTTCTCTGGGTGGAATTGGACGCCGAAGAAGGGGTACCTGTTAACACGCTCATGTGAGGTAGGTATAGGTATAGTTTCACGAGAGTTGAGGCCACGCACACAACAACACTGTCATGTAATGACAGCGAAGTTTTGAAATAACTGTTCTAACATTGTACCGATAGCAAGTTCAAGAGTGAATTGCAAGAAAGACCAAAAAATTCCTATACTTAAACTATTTTGTTAAGTATTCATATATAGAACAATTCATCGACTTCAAACAAAACAGAAAAGAAAATATCTTAACCGATTTTATTTAAATAAATGGGTTATATGAATAAATAAAGGTCAGATATGCGTAAGTATATGAACATAATATTAATCGTAGAAACCAAAGAGAATATAGTTATTTGTTATACAAGGGGGGAAAGTTGTATTTTACCTGCGAGTGTTCATTTGAAACACGAGCTAGCGAAAGGATTCTATGATTGACCACGAGCGAAGCGAGTGGTTCAAAAATAGAATCCTGAGCGTAGCGAGTGTTTCAACACACGAGACGTAAAATAACTTTTCACCCGTGTATAACACAAATCTTTTCACCTCACTATAGCTAGGAAAATAAGAAAAAGGGTAAATAAAAAAACAAAAAAAAGTAAAATAAGGTTAAAAAAAATTAAAAAAAGTAAAAAAAAAAAAAAAAAACAAAAAAAAAAAGTTTAAAAAAAAGTTAAAAATAAAAGTTAAACAAAAATATGTCATAAAATATACCTACAAAAACAAAAATAAACATTTAACGTTCTACGTCATAGTACTTTTAACGTTATACGTCTACTTTCTTCACATGTGGATAAAAAGCGATTTTCTCAATAGTTAACAAACATACAAAAAGGCCTTTCCGAGCTAGTGAGGTGAAAAGTAATAAATTGCCTTGTTTTTATCAATGTAGCTGAATTGCCTTTACCTATATATGAGTGAAGTAACTGGCACTCGTTACATCGATGTCTTTCCTATTGACAACTGCATTTTCCAAGAGATAAGTAAACCTACCGATGCCTATTTGAATAACTACGGAAATATTGTTTTTTTTCTAGTTAAACAATAGGTCGTGGAAAAACTTTAAACAGACAAAGTCGTGAAATTATATTCAACGTATTCTGTCATTTTAGATATAATTTAAGAAATGACGGTGAACATTTACCTTTTCAAATATACCTAATTAAGCGTTTTTATTTACATTCACTCACTCATTACATTCATTCACCTTTTTTGCAATCAGTACTTCATGTAGTTGTGTGTGTATATAATCATTCACCTCAACTCCCGTGAAACTACCTATAACTCAACTGTAGCAGTACAATATTATGTTGCGACGTCTATAGACGTTATGCACGTGAACGGGAAGCGTTATAGAATAGAATAGAATAGGGTTCACTAATGTTTCCCAACCTAACGTTTGGCAACCTGATTCATTTTGCATCTTTTCATTTCCCAATCTCTTAATATTTCTGAAACTATTAAATATTTCAGGATGTTTACATACTAACCCTAGCCCTGAAATAAATCCTGAAATATTTAGAGTTTCAGAGTTTGGGAAATGAAAAGTTGCGAAATGAATAAGTTTGCCAAACGTTAGTTGCGAAAAGAAGGTGTTCCATAGAATAGGCAATTATTCGTAGCAATGACAAAATGTGTGTTATGTGCTTATGTGTAATTGCCGCATAAAGTAGTGGCGATTTTTTTACATTTAAATCTCCCCCGACACAACACACATATCCAACGGACAATTCTTTCGATTGAAAAACCGCACTCAGGGATTGAACAGGTGTCAACCGGTATTTTAGGCGATTTACCCTATTATTGAGAACTTACTTGGTATGTTCAACACTGGCAATGAACTGAGCACCATTAGCGTCGTCACCGTATGATGTGGCGCGCCAGTCTTCAGTCAAGTTGTGGGAGATCAGGTTCTGGAATTAAATTATATAGGCATTCAAACGGTAGCCTAGTGGTTCAGGCTCAGAGCATAGAATACTAGAGAGAGGACAAGCCGCCGGCGGCCGTGTCGCAGCTGTATGCTCAATGGGCATACACTGCCATACTGTACACGCGTGCTGATCGCAGAGAATATTACGTTTTTTCCCAAAATGCCTGATATGATGCGCGTTTATTGTCAACTAAGCGTGTAGGTATACAAGAGTGTGTGTTTTAGATGTGTGCGTGCTTTGTCTTGTCAATTACTTGGGCGTTGTGTGGGTTAATGTACTTGCGACAGGCTCACTCTATACAAATCGGCCACCATGTCCGATCTCCTTATATTCATACATCTGTGGGTTCAGGCATGCGGCTGTCAAGCGGCGGTCGTGGGTTCGAATCCCGGCTCGCACCAATGAGTTTTTCGGAACTTATGTACGGAATATTTACCGTTAGCTTTTCGGTGAAGGAAAACATCGCGACGAAACTTCGTGCGCGAGTCCGACTCGCAATTGGCCGGTTTTTTTATTTATTCTGTAAATAATTATACCTACTTATAACTAACGCTTATTTATAAACGGAAACTTTCCAGGGAAAAATTTCAGAAACTTCTCAGAGTAGGTATTCCTGTTTTAGCGAAAGTTCTGCAACTTGTGCCTTCAGTGGGCCTAACAACTTCATATGGCAGTTTAACTTGACGTTAATTGCGACACAGTATACGAAGGTGTTAAACCACTTGTGAGGCCGACCGTACATTGCTATATACACACATATTAGTTGCAGTGCAAGTGTGCGAAGTGGAGAGCGTGCATGGAGTCAGAAGAAACGACTAACCATATACCTACTACTGAACTGCAAGCAGGCAGAAGTATACAGAATAAAGCACCTAGGTTCTCCAGGCACACTACGGGACGCAGTCAGCAACACCAAGGCACTCACCAACTATCTAGACGAGCCGGGGTGGTTAGAGTAGCGCCACACCGCCGTGTCACGCAAAATAGGCACAATGGATGTCGACTTGCGGAAAACGCCCAGTATAACTAAGTGTGCGAAGTGCAAACAGTGCAAGTTAAATATGAAAGCTTGTAAATGACTCACGTCATCAAATATGCAGAATTGATGCGCGTTGACAGTGACGTCATGCGTCGCCAGCAGCTCAGCGGTGACGTCATCAATGTCTCCGAACATCTTGCTATCACGGTAATCTGGAATAAGACGATTACGTTATACCTTAACCGTTATACGTTATAAGGTTAATGCTTGGCCCTTCTATTGTAGCCATCGAACATCTCCTGGCTACCTGCGAGGCGTATGCCCGGGCACATGGGCTTGTGTACAACCCCACTAAAAGTGGCAGTGGCAGGGAAAATTAAGCCCTATAATGTACCACCTATCTGGCTAAGCGGTAGTCAGCTGTTGGTCGTGGATAAGGTCAAGTACCTGGGACATATTATCACGAGCGACCTGAAAGATGATATGGATATTGAGAGAGAGCGTAGGGCGTTAGCGGTTCGTAGTAATATGCTTGCTCGCAGGTTTGCTCGATGTTCATACGAAGTAAAGATAACGCTTTTTAAAGCGTATACACAATCTTTTTACTCGAGCAGCCTGTGGGTTAGGTATACAAAGCGAGCCTATAGCGCCCTGCGCGTGCAATACAATAATGCATTTAGAATGTTGCTGGGGCTGCCGAGGAGGTGTAGTGCCTCGGGCATGTTCGCCGAAGCCCGTGTAGACGGGTTTCAGGCGATCATGCGCAAAAAGATAGCATCGCTATTAGACAGGGTGAGAGCAAGCACCAACAGCATACTAAAGGCAATATCGTGGAGGTTTGACTGTCCAATCCTATCTTATTGGATTGGACAGATTAAGGGCGTTGCCCAATTTATTATTTAAGAATATTTTTTATGCTATTACTAACCAATTCAAAGATCACTAGGTCTGAAATAAAGTATTTTTATTTTATTTTTTATTTTTATTTTTATTTATTATACCAGTGTTTTTATGGTTTCGTACCCAAAGGGTAAAACGGGAACCTATTACTTTTTTTACTCTTTCCTGGTAACATAATAATATTTATAACGTAATATGTGGCAGTCCACATCAAAAGGGACCTTATCGCGGCAGGCACTTCCGACGCACAGATTCGCGTTTGTATTAAAGCAACGTCAATAATGGCGTAAGTGTCTACCGCCAGGTCCCTTTTGATGTGGACTGCCACATATATATAACTAAACCTATAAAAAGTAAATGCCCCCCAGGCCCCCGATGTTGGCTATGGTTCCCAGAAGGCTGGCAGCGCTATCTCTTTGGATTGCTAGGTTAATCATTTGGCCAAAATAGCTGCCAGTCCTCTGGTCACCGGATGTTTGTCAAGCGCGTTCGTATTCCGTTCGAGCCCAAGCAACGCTAAATACGTGTGATACGCCGTAGCGCGTAGCACCAGTTTTTCGCTTTGTAGCGGAAATCGCTCGTAGAGGCATGCATCATATGTTGCGCCCATGACGACGCACATGCGTCAGAGCGCTATGAGCGCTTTTCGCTACATACGGAGCACAAAGTACTTTGTTATATACTTACGGAGTTTAAGCTGCTACGGACTACGGCGTAGCGCTACGAGCTTAGCGTGGCCGTGAATGGGTTAATGGGTTAAGCAGTACATCCTTGGCAGTGATTTAGCGATATTCTAACGTTATCTCTCGTATCTCAAGATCACGATCAATTAGGCCTATCTAATCAGTAATTACCAATTATCTAACTTATTATTGTAATATCGATTATTATTCTATTGAGATTATCGAGTTAAATGAACTCAATTTCTATCGAAGCATCAACTGCAGCTGCTATTTTTGCGTCGGGGGTTAATCATAAAGGGTCGGTAGCCTATGGACAGTTGAGACTCAGAGGTGGTGATGATGATGAAAGAAAACTTACCAGCAGTGAAGTCCAACGGCAAATTCTCGAAAGAGTAACAAGTGCCACGATTCTCTGGCTCTCGCCCTGAAGCCAGGACGAAGAGTAGCTGGAAGCCGAGACAGGTGCCGAAGTAGTCGCCAGCTTGGTTCAGCTCGATGGCTAATTCGTAAATGTGCTGGCCAGCGTCGGCGTAGCCGTTGGATTGGTTGAAGTAGGTGGCGCCGCCAGGGAATAGGACTCTGGGAAAACATACAAAAATAAAAGGGGACAATCTCACATAAATAGACTCATAGTAAGCATAAGTCTTCGTCGAATTCTTGGTATTTACTGGCTGTACTATCTGGAATGAGAACCTCCACGTTACCACGAGATCCCGATCCACCAGCAGATCAAGCACCGCAAGTGGAACTGGATTGGACACACACTCCGGACGGACCCCGACCGTGTATATACCTAAACAGGCGTTGGATTGGAATCCCCAAGGAAAGCGAAAGCGTGCCCGAACTAACCTGGTGGCGTACTGTGGTAGGCGAGGCAAAGAAGATCGGGAAGTCTTTTTTTTCTATATAACGACGGTGGCAAATACGCTTACGGCCTGGCTGATGTTAAGCAGGTACCGTAGCCTATAGACACTTGTGACTCCAGAAGAATCACAGGTGCGTTGCCGACCCGTTATTCACTTGAGGATTCACTGTGTTGGCAGATAGAGACATGCAGGTCCCTCACTCCCAACACAGGGCATCCTAGGGAGCTCTGGCGACCTTACTCACCACCAGGAACACAATACCACATGCTTCATAGCATGCAATAATATAGCAACACTACAAAGCAGTGGTGCTATTATGGCTGCGGTCTTCTGTAAGGTGGAGGTACTTCCCCAGTTGGGCTGCTCCACATACGAGCGAGATGACATCCCGCTGTGCCCTACCTCTCTTAGTCTTGGAGCGAAATGAAGCGAGAAGCTGAAGACCGATCTGCATAGAGAGTCACTGTGGATGCCCTCTGGTGGGGACCTAGGGGACATAGGATCTTAAGTCAAAAGTCAAGTAAGTCAAGCTCAATAAGGCTTGTTGGGTACTAGACAACAATATATTTAATAGCTATGAATACCTATCCAAAACTCAGAAACAGAGAGATTCGGACTCAGGAACGTCAGCATCATAATAAGCAGAGGCTATTACAACTCAAAAGGCACAAAACCTGCGCAGTGACGAGAATCCTGACAGGACATTGCAAATTGAACAAACACCTGTTTCAAATGGATATGAAACAGGACGCAACTTGCAGTTTCTGCCAGGAGACAGAGGAAAGAGCAATGTACATTCTCTGCTCCACTCATGCACAAAAGTACATTGTCTGCTCCACTCATGTACAAAAGTAGGTACATTGTCTGCTCCACTCATGCACAAAAGTACATTGTCTGCTCCACTGTAAAGGTACAACATATCACCGCCCAAAGAATCTGGGATCTCCTGGAAGCCATGGGCCTTAACGGTGAACTCTAAAAAAGGGCTGCCACAATAGATCACTTGCTGGTCGAAGCAGCATATTAAGGCCCACAAATCAACAATAATAATCATAGACAGGGTTACTCACTATACACATTTCTCAGAAAACTATGAAGTACTTTTCTCAAACATGCAATGAAATATTATCTTTACGTTCCTTATAATAGACTCGGAAATATCCTTTTTCGGGCGCAGCATCTCGGGGCGGCCTGAAATGGGATTTCATACAACATTTCGGGCCTGCAAAGTAACTTTTTTAATTTTCATTCCACTATTTGTGGCACAGCATCACGACATTCAGCCATGAAAATTAGTGTGATTTGAGGATTTTTATTTATTTATTTCATTGTAAGTTTGAGAAATATGTGTATAGTACATGCCTCGGCGTGAAAACGGGTTCCCGGTCTCGTATCTCTATCCTGCCTCGCTACGCTCGGCCGTCTATACCTACTTGGCCGGAAATCCGTGTTTTCTCGGCCTCTGATGTAATGTACTATTACTTCACACCTGGCCAAAAAGTGTCAATGTCAATTACTGCCGGTTGCGAGTGCGGAAAATCTTACTTCCTAAAAGGGTGAGAAGAAAACAAAACGTTTTGTTCTTGCCGACGCCGGTGATAAAAAAAACCTGGTAGCGTCAAATGCCTTCTATCTGTGACATGCTTTGTTTAATCGTCCTTGTTGAGTAATGGACTATTTCGTGGGCAATAATCGAGGTCGGTAAAAGTCTTTTACAATGCACGTGCTCTGAAACTGCCCCTTTATATGGTTCAGCATAAACACGGGAAGTGCTAGATGCCAGCACGGCGGCCGCAGAGTGGACCGCGCCCGTGCGGAATGGATTTCAGTACAATATTCCCGCACACTATGCGGGAATGAGATTTCGTGAGTACGTGACAATTAAAATGTCTCCTTTTATGCAATTTTTTTTTATTTCCTCGCATGATGCATTGTATAATGTTGTATGATACACGTGCGGATAGGTAATTCCCAACTCATGTCGATCAAATACACTCGTTGGGATTTACCTACTTTCCGCACTTGTATCATAAATAACTATTACGCCACGCGATTCTATTGATGCCGACGCGAGCGCCTTGATGACTCGAGTTTGCAAAATTCTTACCATCCAGGCACACACAATGATTTTCATTACATTCAAAATTGTTGTACGTCGTCCATTATGTTCAATTTAACAGCGTCAAACGGAGTAAACCAGCCAGGAGAACATCAAGCACCCTCCCCATACAAAATCCTGGCCTCGTAGCATGGATCTTATCGTATCCTATCACGCGATAAGTGACAAGATAGAGCATCTGTCCCTGGCTGACACCGTTCGATAGAACGAGACGACGCGCTTATCCTGACACTTATCGCGTGATAACGTCATCCATGCTACGGGGCCTGAATCTGTGCCACTGCCATTTCACTTACCCGTTAATTTTTGACATGATGTCGGCATAGTAGGCACGATCTTTGCCAATCCTGAAAAAAACAGTTAATTTTAGCAGAGTAGAGAGTGCAGACCGGTCCTGCGCCACCCGCATCCAGCGGACTCCCACGACCTTTACCTTGTGGGGGGCTTCCCAAGAATCCCAAGCTGCACCTTCCGGTACGTGGTCGCCACTCGAGAACTTTTCTGCCGCTAGATGCGGGTGGCGCACGACCGGTCATTGTGGCACTCTTTGGGGGAAGCCTAAGTCCAGCAGTGGACATCTTTCGGCTGATATGATGATGATGAAATTATGCAGAATGAAATTAAATCAAATCGACTATGGCGGTGTCTTTGAAGAACAATTCGGATATCTTTTGTTTTTTGCCTAGCCCTAGGGAAATGTTTTTTTAGCAGTTTATGTATGTGTTTACGTGTGTCCCACCGTAAAGTTTAAGATACTGAACCGATTTTGATAAATGAGGTGTCGATTCGAAATCATGCTCCTGGTGACATAGCCTGCCTTTTGTATGATAAAGGTAGTTGTGTTTTCACGGGTTACAGTTATTTTTACTGTTAAACTACGTAAGAAATGGGTCCCCATTAAATAGGCTTGTTGCGTGGTGTTAAAATTGATAACGTCGTGCTGCTAAATGGATAGTAAACCATCAAATGATTGTAATAAAGTATAAATTTCAAAATATAATTCAAATCATAAAAAGATATGAACCTTGAAAGTTTAGAAAAAAAAGTTTTTTTATTTATTGTCCAAGAGTAAATTTAAAGGTACCAATAGAATCCTTACGCTTTTATAAAAAACAAATTTGTATAACAACTATGGACCTAAACGCAGTATTTCGAGACCGAAACAGCAATTTACTTCATTTCCACGCAACGGTTAGTACAAATTGCACGGTGTGACGTCATACTTTAAAGCCAATCAGTATGAAGCGTTTCGGCTGCTGTCAGCGAGGTCCGTCTTTAACTCGATTTTTTGGGTATTAATGTCCTTTAAATGTAGTTGCTTCCATACAAACATTTGTTCATCTACAAAAACTGGTTCGAATGGCATCGTAAACAAATTTAAGGTCACAAGCCCATTATGTAGATAAGTCAATATGGTAACTTACATGATTGGCACAACTCTGGCGCCTGCCTTTTCCACATCTTTCACATATGAAGCCGCTATGTAACTTGTATAGTTCTCTTCCGGATATTTAGTATGGAGATAAAACGATTGCTCCTGAGACAGAACTCCTATAATAGGTCTGTCATTGAGAGAAGCTGAATACACGTACTGTACCAAGTACAGTACTGCCATGAACCGTGCTGATTTCATCGCGAACAGTATCGATCTCAGTTGCGAAACACCTGGAAATCGTTTAAATATACCTATTTATCAGTTAAATCGATAATTGGTTTGATTATCTGTTGATTGGATGAAACGTGTTTGATTTTTGCCGATTGATGTTTAGGGCGGCACCTTTTAAGTTTTATGATAAATAATGAATTAGCTATATTCTTCTAATCACTCTTCTAGCAATTATATTATTTCTCGAACACAATATTTTGTATTTCTCTACATTTCTCATAGGCTGGCCCGCGAGCTATGTTCAAATTCAAATATTTATTAGTGACAAAATAACACAGATACAAAATAAATAAAATACACGTGTGTGGCTTTACGGTAGAGCCTGACCACATGCCTGCGGTGCAGCGCCGCGACGCAATTTTTTTTTTTTTTTTTTTTTTTTTTTTAAAAAAACAACAATGGCAAGTACATTCCATTCTGCTTCGCCAAACTGAGGACAGTTTGTCGGCGAATGTGCGCTCCCTTCCAAAAGTCAAACATTGTTGTGTTTACCTACTTACTAAATTACCTACTTAATTTACTAACACTAAACTTAGTGTACCATCGACGACACACTCAGCCGACCATTTGTGAACCTTGCGTGGCGCCGCACCGCAGGGATGTGGCGAGTGCCGTAACAGTGACAGTGATTTGATTTCTATGAATATGTTTCTAATAAGAGCGCTTAGAAAGCCACGGATAGACCAAAGACTACAATATAATACATACTGAGATAGACAGGCAACTCGACCAAATTGAGAAGGCATTTAATGCTTGCGTATACAGGCGCCATCTCTTCTGCGATACTTAAAACTTTTCTTTGAATGTACAAAATATACAAAAAGTACGTCGGTGGCGGGGTTTGAACCCCGGCTCATCGACTCCAAATACCGCTTTCTGGTACCCCTAGGCTACTGATGTCTTATGACAGTACGGCGAATTTTAAAATACCTTGACAGCCTAGCCTAGCAATCGCTAGAGCTTCAGAGAGTTCGCGACCTATCTAGTAGGTGACACTATTTTCAATAAGAAAATGGATGATGCATTAAGTTCTAAGTTCGCATAGCATGGGATTAGGGTTTGCAATCCGGATATCCGGATATCCGAAATATCCGGATATCCGCCAAATTTTGGATCCGGATCTGACAGGCTCTTGGATCCGGATTTTTCGGATATTACGGATCCTTAAAATACAACAATGAAAATCGAAAATACGGCTACAAAATTATGTTTTTACCGAGTCCACGCTGAAAACCGAATGGTAGATAACTCAATCTCTGTCTTTATTCGCCACTTCATCATCCCACACCAAATTATTTTTGTTTTTAATTTATTAGTCACAAAAACTAATGAAACCTACATACTACAAACTAGTAAAATTGCCGCAATTTGATGGTGAAAGTTGGCGTTGATTTAAATCCTTTAAATGCACTAATTCACCGTAGGCAGAGACACAAAGAGACCTATAGATACTATTATAGCTACCTACTAAAGACTTACGCCCGTATTCATAAATGTTCTACAAGCCTATTTTAACTAAAATGGCGTTTAAATTCGTTTGTATTTATCTGTCACTTTTAAATTTGTGTTCGTAAGAAAGGGACAAAGCACATTTTATTAAGCAGAGGCATTTTAAGTTTTATGAATAAGGGGATTAGTTTAAATAAACCTAAATAAATATTTAAGAAGTATATTTGACACAGGAAGTAAAAAGTAAATGTAGCAACAATACCTACGTTTTATAATTGTATTTATTTTTTGTATGATGTTCTTGTTTTATAATATGATCATATAATAAGCATTACGCTATATGCATGGGCTTCATGGCCCGTTCACCGCTTTTGCCATATTATAAAGTCTTGCCTAAATGAATGTCCCCTGCTAGACAAACACCTTTTCCCTCGTCCCGCTCACATTGTCAATTTCTCCTCCTAGGCTTGATACCTAGTTACAACCTTATTGAATTAACTCCGTACCTAGAGCTCATTGAAATGTATGTACGAACACCAGGTACGGGGTTAACTCGACCTGCTGGTTGATCATGTAAGGCCCCTCACAGACGGGCGCGGGCTGGCCGCGGCGGACAATAGAAAACTTATCATTAGCTGTCAAATTTACTATGGTCCGCCACCGCAGGCCGCGCCAGTGTGATGCAGGCTTAACGCATTGTGCGCACGTAAATAGGGTAGATCTAAATGTCTTATATGGAAAAATGACAGTTAGATTGTTCTAGCGCGCGTTCGGAACGTTACGTCCTGTTATAGCTCGGATGTCCTGAAAACCAGCGTTTTATTTAGCATATGTATATTGTTATTGGCATATGCTGAGTGGCATTCCATTTTGGTTTATTTCTGTAGTACCTAGTTAATTAAATTCATGTAGAGTGTTTTCTTTTGTATCTACACCGAATAAATATATATATCTTTCTTGTTTCTGTATTTCTGATGAAGCTTGTGCGGAGTGTTATCTTAGTTAACTCATTTTGGGGAAGCCCAATCAATCAATCATTTTTATATCGTCATCATTAGTATAGGTTATTATAAGCCTAAATACATACTTTACAAGGTATTGTCGGCATGAGGTGTTACTCACAAAAAATATACAACTATGATGTAATGTAGCTTCGGCAAGCGATAATAGTACATTATGATACAAGTGTGCTACGTTGGTCATTACACTCGAGTCGGTTTTTAAGCCTGAGCCGAAGGCGAAGGCTTAATGGAGACGAGAAGTGTAATGACCAATGCTCACGTGTTTCATACGACGTTTTTCAACACATTTGCGAGGAAAAAAAAAATGAAAATGTTAAAATATATGTAATGAAAAGGCACTAGTGCGATAATGTAATGTAAAAGTCACGGCATGGGTAATATTCTGCATTATTTTGCTAATATTTAAAAAGATATGTAATGAAAAGGCACTAGTGCGATAATGTAATGTAAAAGGCACGGCATGGGTAATATTCTGCATTATCAGTGTAAATACGCTGTAATAAGACCTACTTTACGAGCAGGTGTGTTGAAAATTTAAATTACTTACCTGGGGAGGCTGGGGAAGTACGAGTATCTCCTCTTTACAAAAGATTAAGTCCTATGTTGTGTTGAGAGTTTTGACCTTTCCTCTAATAGTCAACACGATGAAAATCAATAGGATCTGCTTGTGATCGCTTGCTCACCACGGTCGTGGAATAATAATTGGTTTTAATAATTTCAAAAACTGATGTGTCAAAAAAACTATATAATGATCGAACCTGCTCACACACAGTTTCACGAAACTCGGTTGAGAAATGCGACCTTTAGAAGAGATAGCTGGACAAACGGACATTCGAAAGAATTTTGGCCCAATCTGAAGCAAAGAACTTAGTTAATTTCGCTCCGTCGTTCAATAAAACCACGTCTGTGAATAGGCGTAGGCAGAGCACCTAAAATTTAATTTTTAGTGCCACTTAGGGTTCCGTACTCAAAGAGTAAAACGGGACTAAGACTTCGCTGTCCGTCCGTCCGTCCGTCCGTCCGTCTGTCACCAGGCTGTATCTCACTGATACCGTGATAATTCCAGTTGAAATTTTCACAGATGATGTATCTCTATTGCCGCTATAACAACAAATACTAAAAACAAAATAAAGTAAATATTTTTATTGATAATGGCACGGAACCCTTCGTGCGTGAGTCCGACTCGCACTTGGCCGGTTTTTTTATATTTTGACCTGATGACCATGGGACAAGCTGGGAAGCATACCCATTCTAACAAAAATATATTTTTTTAAATCGGACCACGCGTCCTGACATGACGGGTATGGTGTATGGTCTGAAGCTACATAAACTAATTACAGACCTGGATATACCTTAACTTATTCTAAGTACAAAGTTTCAAATGAGAGCGTAACTACGTTTGTATGGAGAACCGAGCTTACCGGGGACTCATTAAGAGCCGGCGAAAAAAACTTCAACGTTTTTCTATTAATAAGGAAATGTTGTCAACGTATTTTTTGACCATCATCATTATCACTATATCAGTCGAAAGACGTCCACTGCTGGACATAGGCCTCCCCCAAAGAGTGCCAAAGTGACCGGGCCTGTGCCAGTTGCGCCGCCCGCATCCAGCGGACTCCCGCGACCTTTACCAGGCTATTTTTTGACCAGCCTGTACCTATGTAAATACATTTACAAAATAAAATCGCATGGTATTTTCACACGTATGTTGAGAGACTTAGAAAAGATGTCAAGGCATACAATTACATCATTCCAACAATAGTGTTGATGTTGATAAACAGGCATTTAATGCACATGTAATAACTACGTTGTATATAATAAACGCCCTTTGATGTAATGATGTTATAATCACTATAACCACGATATAACCATTTGAAGAGGCGATGAATCTCACGTTCTACAATTAAGGATAAAGGGTGCGTGAATTCGAATAAGTACTATCACACGACAATTACACACAACTTGGCTACGCCCGTGAGGCAAGTGTGCGAGCCAAGTTCGCACAATATTAGGGCGACATCACCGGCCGTGGCTTACCGTGGACTCCTATCGGCGTCTCTTTTGTCATGTATGCAATGACGTGGACGCCGAGAGGCATCCAATTTCTACAACGGATTTCATAGTTTTTCAGCAACGAAATGTCCTGTGGCAAAATAAGCCTTAGGTATTTTGGCCTTCAGAACGTCCGACTATTGCCGGTTTCAGAAAAACAAACAATTTGTTTCTGTTAAGAATCCATTTTGGATGCCGTGGACGCCGAAAAGCGTCCCATTTCTACAACAACTGCAACTCCAGTGTCGAAAACGCCAATGGGCGTCCAATTTAGCTCTATCTGGAATGCCGCGGACGCCGATGTGCGTCCAATTAAGCTCAATCTGGATGCCGCGGACGTCGATGGGCGTCCAATTTAGCTCTATCTGGATGCCGCGGACGCCGATGTGCGTCCAACTTAGCTCTATCTGGATGCCGCGGACGCAGATGTGCGTCCAATTAAGCTCCATCTGGATGCCGCGGACGCCGACGGCCGTCCAATTTAGCTCTATCTGGATGCCACGGACGCCGTAAGCGCCCTGCTTACAGAAGCGTCGGCATCGCAGCAAAGTACACATTTGGCGCTCAGCAATGAATGGGTTAAGGCCGGGTCGCACTGGTAGAGCGATAAGCGAAGCAACGGCAATCTTCATACATCAAGTCGCCCAAGTTGTACTGCAATCGTAGTCACGCTGAGAAGAAAAAGTATAACAAAATCTCTTTTCTTTCCAGGGTATATCGTCCTACCTTCACAACGCTCCGTACATCGCGAAACTCGTGTTCAGAGGGATCGCGTACAAAAGCGACTTCTTCGTGCAGAAGACCATCTACGAATACCTCTGGGAGTACAGAGAACCTATCCTGGACACCTCCAAGTCGATTGTGCCGGGGCTGGTACCGGTTAATAACATGGGGATCCTGGCGAGGGTGAGTTACGATGTTATGAATGACGAAGCCCTGATGGATGTTTTTAGGGTTGCGTACCAAAAAGGTAGAAAAGGAACCCTTACGGTGCGACTCTGTCCGTCTGTCCGTCTGTCACAACGTTAAATATCTTAGGAACTACCTACTTAAGCTATCAATTTGAAATTTGGTTCAACTGTTAAGAAGGTTAAGACACGTGTATTAGAAATTAAAAAATTAAACATACATTTTTATGTTCTGTGTATACATATGACGAATATGAGGGGGGTTAAAAATTCAAAGTCTAGTTAATATATCAAATGGGATATCGTGTGAAAGGGCTTGAATTGCGCTTTCTAAAACGATTTTTTTTTCTACAGTGGGTAAATTTTGAAAAAAATACATTTTCTGCTATTGAGCTGTTAAGATTGTTCAAGAATTAATGGGCTCGTGACGTGACGGGTATGGCGTATGAAAGTTTGTGCGGAACCCTCGGTGCGCGAGTCAGACTCGCACTTGACCAGTTTTTTTTATGCTACGATGGCAGCAAACAAGCATAAGTACGACCATTCATTATTCAATGAACATATTACGTGGCACTAACATTTTTTTTTGTAAAGTTTGGCTTGTGCTCGCCAATAATGTCCATTAATAAGCTCAGAACAAAGGCCATTCGTGAGCTCAGTTGAAATCGGCTTAACTATAAAATAGACTTTACAATTAAACAAACATTACGTGTTTTCAACCGACGAAAAAAACGGAGGAGGTTCTCAAGTCGACGCGTATAATAATATATATTTTTTTTATGTATGACTACGCATAACATTTTACAGAGTAGTTCGATTTTGATAAATCTTTTTTTATTAGAAAGGAGTAAGCTACGGTAGCCTAGTGGTTCAGGCATGCGGCTGTCAAGCGGCGGTCGTGGGTTCGAATCCCGGCTCGTACCAATGAGTTTTTCGGAACTTATGTACGGAATATTTACCGTTAGCTTTTCGGTGAAGGAAAACATCGTGAGGAAACCGGTCTAATTCCCAATAAGGTCTAGTTTTCCCTCTGGGTTGGAAGGTCAGATGGCAGTCGCTTTCGTAAAAACTAGTGCCTATGCCAAATCTTGGGATTAGGTGTCAAAGCGGACCCCGGGCTCCTTTAGGGTCACAACCGGGAATAATAACGCTAGGAGGATGATGATGATGATTTTTTTATTGGAAAGGGTATACCCCGAAGTTGGTCCCATATAAATTTGGAAAAAAAAACAACCCTAAGGGTAGGAAAATAGGGGATGATTGATTTTTCGTCGGTTAAAACTTTGTTTTCAAAGTAAATTATATTGTACCTAATCTCCCCCTGTTAAAAATGTTTGTCTATTCCAGATCTACGCCGATTTCACCGACGAGGTGACAGTCAAGATCGGACCCCAGTGGGGGCATGCGAACTTCTTCCAAATAGACCGGTTTCGCGGCGAACCACAGCTGCCCGGTTATGATCCAGATGTGAGTGGATAAGGCGGGTTGTACCAACTTACGATTATACAGGGTGACTGGTAATTCGACCTATTCCTTGAAAGGGGTTATACTAGAGCTCATTTGCAACAATTTATGTCCAGTCAACCAGGGGTCAAAACACGATTTTTTTTTAATTTTTCGAGTTTTTAGTTTGTTTGAAAAAAAATCGCCTTGCAGCCTTAAAGTGCTGATTGTGACAAAAATGTTTTTTTACCATCCAAATGGAAGTACTTTTGTCACAATCACCAGCTTAAGGCTGCAAGGAGAATTTTTTTCATACAAACTAAAAACTCGAATATCTCGGAAACCAGCGAGTTTCGACCCCTGGTTGACTGGAAATAAATTGTTGCAAGTTAGCTCTAGTATAACCCCTTTCAAGGAATAGGTCGAATTACCAGTCACCCTTTATACGGGGTGTGGCCTGTAATAGGAGCAAATATTCAAAAGGACGCTTCCTTAGAGCATTTACAGTAACCCCTTGGATCCCGTCCCATTCATTTTAATTTTTTTTGATTCGGAGAAATTTTGACCTCCAAGTAATGTATCCATAGCACCACGACATCATAACACAGCAGTCAATGCAGATTTTGAGGTAACATTATGTAATTAGTCATAATAGTTTTTGCATTTTTATTTTCAAATGATATTATTGTGATTTTTATTTCGTTTTTTTTTTAGTTTTTTTTACATAAAAAGTTACTGATACTCCAGAAGAGTAAAACAATACTGGTAAACATATTTTTAAGAAAAAAATATTAAAAAAAACATATTTTTTTTTCCAAATAAAACCACGTGGAAATAATTTTTCACAAGCTTAATAATCTACGGTTAAATTGTTTGCTCCTATTACATGCCACATCCTGTATATATTATATATTTAATTTCTTTATTCAGACAACAAGATCCACAGTTTGTTAGTAGTTTTCTTAATCATATTTATGTTAGCCTATGTTAGTAAATATATGTATGTAGCTAAAGATAGAGCTCGTCCAGAAATTATATGATCATTTTCTGGTAACTTTAACGCTACCCTCTCCCCCATTCAGGATCACATGTATTTTTGGGGTATAGGCTGAGTTAATTAAGTAAAATCAAAATTTGTGACTTATGCGCTGTGTAAAAAAAAATTCGTGATGTCCTACAACACCTTAATTTATGAAATCTCTTTGAGTAGGTATAGATTTAGAGTATTAGGCATGAGAAATCTTAACAATGATGTTGTTGTCCATACTAATTTATAAAGACATATTATTACACAAGGGTCGGATACCGGTATTTCCTCCATACAAAAATACCGGTATTAAACCGTTCTATTTCGTTCTTTAGTTTATGACAGAGGCGTTGTTCGGATATTTTTGAACACCTTGGTCGCTACAATTGAATTGATGGTGACCGTAAATTAATAGCCAAAAATAATGCAAAATATTAGACTCATGGACTTTCTGGGTGGTTATAAGCTATATTTTGTCCCGCGGGTTTGCCAGAGTTCTTTTTAATAAAACACAAAAAATATATTCACTAAATATCTAACAAAAGAAATTAATTCATGTAAACCAATTTTAAATAAAGAATGTAACTATGTTTTGTCACCTAAGTGATCATTTTGGCGGCCTTACCAACACTTAGAAGGTAGGGGTCAGTGTCCATCGATGTCGCTAAGATGGTAGATTCCTTTATATAAGTAGTATAGTAAACGTCCGAATGCTCGATGCTGTATACTAGTACATATATGGCATGGGCACTATATGAAGAAAAATCCTCTTAGTTCCAATTTAACCCATATTGCTTTAACATAAACTGTACAGTGTCGAGCACTCGGACATTTACCTTATTCATCTTTTTATTTTGCCCCATTTTTAACACTGATCAATGAATTTTCATCAGGTAGGTATTATACAACTGGAAAAAAAATACAAATTTGTCACAGCAAATAGATTTTCCCAGAAGTAAAGAATTGAAAAATTGCGAGAGAAATTAATAAAACATTATTCTCTACTAAAATATGGCTTATTCCTAGTATCTACCTATTTTCACGCATCAGGGGACCGATTTTTGACTTTCGAGCGCTCGAATCTTTCACTCGAAAACTGACAAAAATTACGAAATTCTCTTTTGAAATAGCGATAGAAAATTGAAAAGCGAGTGGTATTGACCACTCGTATTCAATTATATCGGTAGAAAGTTAGTGCCTGCAATTTTGACACTAAAATCGTATTTACTTTTATTTAATTTTCGAGCGCTCGAAAGTCAAAAATCGGCCCCCTGCTCGGAAATGGGGCGAAAGGTGGTCGGAATTGAGGTTTCAAAACTGCGATTAGATTAGACCGCTTAAATTAATTTAGATCTATAATTTCCTATTTGCAGTTTCCTCGCAGTAGGCGTGAAAAGCACTGTTAATGTCGCGGCCAAACGTGCATTAGATGGACTTGTCTTATTAAGGTCCATCTATTGCGTACTTTCTAGCCTCTACAACAATGTACTCTTATCGGGGTTACGCGAACGTTACAAAGTAACATTTTACAACACAAAAGTAGCTCCTCGATTGTTTAGCCGCCTCGATCTCACATGAGGTTAAGAGGGGGTGGAAAAGGTTGCGAAACAAATCTTACAAAATCTCACAATGGGGGTCGACTCACGTAATTAATAGACGCCCCCTGCTTGTTCCACAGGAATGCCCGGACCGCATCACCGGCTCTACAGAAGGCGTGATGTACAGACAACACCTTTCCAAGGACGACGTTCTTCTGTATTGGAGGAAGACTGTCTGCAAACTCATGCCGTTATATTTTGACAGTAAGTACCTATACAATGTACCTCAGCTGAGGGTTTTCCAGCTACGTTTGCGCCACTACATGGTTTTTTTATTTATTTATTAGCATAAATATACATATCGCTTACAGACTAGTCCAACACGTGATATGTACAACAATAAGAAAACAAGATTAACCCAAAAAATAAAACATCAATAAAGCTACAAAGTCACAATATACAAATAGATATTTAAGAAAGACATAATTGTCTGCTTGCGGCTCTTGTAAACTCAGTCAGAATGCAATTAAATAAGTATATTTTAGTTGAAAGCTGGTTAAGCATGGTTATGTGGTATGTTTAGTTTAGTTTAGTTTATTTCATTGTACAATTTTCACAGAACATTTTTCTTACATTTTATTACTTATCGTACAGCGATCGTCGAGATATGCAATAATAAAACATTGAAAACGAATATAATTATGTGTCAGGTATATACCTACGATATATTATTATGTATATACCTACAATTAAAATGAAATGAAAATCCAATTAAATGTCAAGTCAGGTTATTCCTGTGTATACAATACAAATACAATGTCAAGAGAAATACAACGATGTCAATAATTTACAAGATTAAATAAAAATAAAAATAGGGTACAGAGAGTACCTATCAAATAACATAATAAAAGTATATGTAGGTAGTTCAGCTCGTTTGCGGTGTCGACCATCGCGTGTGCTGATTTCTAGCCGAAGGGTGTCGTGATTCGGCGGTTCCGGGGCAACCTACCGAATCCTACGCCAGGTTGACGACGCAACGGAGCCACGCTGTTTCGTCGCTTTGGCCTATATACCTAATCAGTTTTATTTTAAGAATATTATTGTATGTATGTTAGTCTTTAAGGTATTTGTAATTAAGGGCCATAGATGCCTGAAATAAATGTTTTTTTTTTTCATATAAGTAGGTAAGTATGATGATTTTCAACCTTTTTCATGGCGCGAAAAAATAATCCCGGCTCATCGCGCTCCGCTGCGCTGTTCTTTGCATATACGTATCCCTCCTCACCTATACATATACTACTATTTTTTTTAAATCCTTACGTCACTTTTAACACCAAGAAAACCTCATATCCGCTTGCTTCAAGAGGCTTCGCGAACCCCCAGGGGCGAGCGAGACCCACAGGTTAAAAATACTGCATACTTATACCGACCTTAAAAAATGTCTTTATCGATAGGTGAGTGTTATTCAACCGTCGACCCATGGGTCGCGGCCTCCGGTGGGATGCGTTATAGCCTCTTTTACAAGGAATTCTGGAGATAAATAGAAACTAAGAAAAAGAAAAGTTGTAAAACACCCGACATTTTCATTTCAAAGTTCAATATCTCAAAAACGGCTATACCGATTTTGTTGAAACGTAGCTAATAACAATCTCGATTACGTCAGCTTTTGGATTAAAAAAACCGCATTCAAATCGGTTAATTCATTTAGGAGCTACGATGACAGACAGACACACAGACACTCAGACACGTGAAATGTATATAACACCCCTCTTTTTCCGTCGGGGGTTAATAACACCTCTCTTTTTCCGTCGGGGGTTAAAGGGAGACAGTGAGAAGGCAGAGCCAGGTGAAGAATAGGTGATGATGATATTCATTAATTTCCCAGGTGAGATGACAGTGGATGGCGTGCAAGCGTATCGCTACAACTTATCGCAGACTGTGTTCGAGCGAGTCAACGGGACCGACTGCTATAATACGGAACCCCCGCTACCAGCGGGGCTGAGTGACGGCAGCAAGTGCTACTTCAGTGAGTAAATACAGACAGACAGTCATTTATTTATTGTATTTATTGTATTTGTATAATTCTATAAATAAATGTACCGAATTATATGTATAATATGAAATTAATAAATTATTCGATTTTATATATACCTAAATAAAATAATTAAAACTATATCCGACCTCCAACCTCTTTGCACCGGCCACTTACCACGGCCTACTAGATTATAATCGAGTAGGCCGCGACGCAACTAATCTAGAGGGCCATGCCGAAACGTGAAATAAGAAAGTGTCATGCATGGCATTATGGCGGGCAGCCGAAATTTACAGAAATAATTTTAAATGTTGATTTTCTGTAATTAGGAAAAAACCAACTGTAAAATGATTTTATCAACATCGTCGTAATGAACCCGTCGCTTTATGTACATATAGGTAGCTGAGTTTGGATTTATGTAAAGCTTTTATTTTAGTAATATGAAGTAACTCAATTATCCTCGACTCGACTGGCTGAACGTAACAATTAAAAAAAAATACTTTCCACCCTACGTTAGAAAACGCTATTTTCCACCCTAGCCGGGTGGAAAATAGCGCTGTGCCCGTGGAAAGTCAACTTTCAGAACAGGAAAGATGAAATGATGATGAGAAGATATGAAAGGATCCGCACAGAACGGCGCGGCGCGGCGCGGTATTCAGAGGGCCTACCGCGAAAGGCATTCGAAGTTTTCCCTCTCTGTCATACTTGAGAGTTCGTGCGCAAGTGCGACAGAGAGGTAAATCTTCGAAAGCCGTTCGCGGTAGATCCTCAGAGTGGACCTTTTCGTATTAGCTCGAAAATTACAAGCGGTACCGCATCCGCGCTGCGCCGCGCCGCCACCGCTGTCAGTGCGTTTTCAGCATTATCGCTGTGGATACGACGGTCGTCGATTGAGGTATAATGTATAATGTACTAACGTACTAGAGAAGACACGCCGAACAAGATGTTTGCGCTACGCATTGCGGTATCAGTCAGAGGGCCTACCGCGAAAGGCATTCGAAGTTTCCCCTCTCTGTCATACTTACGAGTTCGTACGTAAGTGCGACAGAGAGGGAAAACTTCGAATGCCGTTCGCGGTAGGCCCTCAGTACTTATGACAAGTTACCCTCCCCCCGCATGCCCCCTTGCCAGCCGGCGCACAGATAATGTTCGGGTTGTCATTTCTAGTACGTTAGTACCTACATTACACCACAATGCGGCCGTCACGCTCTGACAAGTATGCGGGTGCGAGAGTGACGCATGTCTTATCCACAACGATAATATCTTTAATTGTAATCCCCGTTATTTGAAGAGTTCCCTCGATTTCTCCAGGATCCCATCATCAGATCCTAACCTGATGACCATGGGACCATATAGGATACCCATTGGAACTTAAAAAGAATTTTCAAAATCGATCTTGTCGTCTTCGAGTACTCGGGGAACATTAACATAAAACATTTAAGAATCCATCGAATTGAGAAACTCCTCCTTTTTGAAGTCGGTTAAAAATGCCAACCAACTTACTTGTACTTGGCTCATTAAATATATATTTTAGCTAAAGTTGTTTTTTACTGTTAGCTTTTCGGTGAAGGAAAACATCGTGAGAAAACCGGTCTAATCCCAATAAGGACTAGTTTTCCCTCTGGGTTGGAGGGTCAGATATATGGCAGTCGCTTTCGTAAAACTAGTGCCTATGCCAAATCTTGGGATTAGGTGTCAAAGCGGATCCCGGGCTCCATAGGGCACAACCGGGAATAACGCTAGGAGGAGGATGATGATATGCTCTACGATTTGAATCTACTAATAGAGTAAATTGGACATGTTCTGCCAGTTTGCTCTACGAGTTTTATCTATAGAGCAAATTAAACTATTTTCTCCAATTTGCTATACTAGTTCTAACGATAGAGCAAATTGGAGGAAAACAGATATATTGGTATTTCGACAGCTTTGACGGTGTCCCACTCTGCGGGGCCTGGTCTGCTTGCCCTACCAATCTTTTACAATAGAAAGTCCACTTCTACTTTCTATTGTAAAAGATTGGTAGGGCAAGCAGACCAGGCCCCGCAGAGTGGGACACCGTCAAAGCTGTCGAAATACCAATCTTTTACAATAGAAAGTAGAAGTGGAGATATAAATATTTGCAAATCCTATTTATTTAAAGGCGCAAATTATATGAGTGGTTAGAGCAAATCGATCTGTTTTCCTCCAATTTGCTCTATCGTTAGAACTAGTATAGCAAATTGGAGAAAAATCGTTCAATTTGCTCTATCGATAAAACTCGTAGAGCAAATTGGAGGAAAATGTCCAATTTGCTCTATTTGTAGATACAAATCTTAGAGCATAGTGGATAGCACCTTGGCAAACAACCATACGGTATGTCTGATAGTAAGCAGTTACCGTAGCCTATTGGACGCTAGCGATTCCAGAATAATTCCAAGCGCGTTACCGACTCTTTATTAATTTGCGGATACGTTGTGTTGATAGCTAGAGAAGAACGCGGGTGTCGCGGGTCCCTCACTCTCAACAAAACACATCCTTCTTACTTGTTGTTGAGATACATACTCCTTTCTCTAATTTAATTTAAGACTGTTATTATCTTAAGCTTAACTGATGACCTGGTAAAGGACGCGGGAGTCCGCTGGATGCGGGTGGCGCAGGACCGGCCATTGTGGCACTCTTTGGGGGAGGCCTATGTCCAGCAGTGGACGTCTTTCGGCTGTTATGATGATGATGATGATGATTATCTAAGCTGTTAGCATTGAAACTAGTGATTCTCACACATGCATTGTTTATCTGCAAAGTTCACGGGCTGACCTATTGACCGAGACAGTCACACGAGTACGTATAGGTACTTACGTAGAACGTAACTACATACGTACGTGGCATAGAGAGTAAAATTGGAGACATTATTGGAAATAAGTGTTTCCGACTTTATAATGTATCGTCTTTAGGTAAATGCTATAATTGGTACGACTACGGCATGACTTGATCAAATTTTAGGAGAAAATAAGCTGATTAATTAAGGGGAATCATTTGCTGTAGGTAATAATTATAATTCATTTATTTATTCAACCAACTTGGATCATACATTTAAATACTATACACGTAATGATGACACTAATACATCAAAAACGGCCAAGTGCGAGTCGGACTCGCGCACGAAGTGTTCCGTACCATTATCTATAAAAAAAAAAAATATTCTGTGTTTTTAGTATTTGTTGTTATAGCGGCAACAGAAATACATCATCTGTGAAAATTTCAATTGGAACTATCACGGTATCAGTGAGATACAGCCTGGTGACAGAGAGACGGACGGACGGACGGACGGACAGCGGAGTCTTAGTAATAGGGTCCCGTTTTACTCTTTGAGTACGGACCTAAAAATGACACAATAGGTTTGACGTATCTACTTAACTTCAAGAAATGTAGGGTGATTCAGTGGACATTAGTGTTAACATTATCATTAAACATAATGATTTAATTGCATGAGACCTCACATTGAAATCCGTTTTGGCTGTTTATCAATATTTTTCGACTCTTGAACACAGATTAAAAATCATCGTGTATACTGTGTGGCGCCGGACCTGTCATTGTGGATGTGTGGCACTCTTTGGGGGAGGCGTATGTCCATCAGTGATCTTTCGTGATGATACGAACTGTGCACTTTAAATAAAGCCTGTGAAAACTATGTATTCACCTTTTGAACGCCATTCTTCACGTACTTAAGTGTCACTGACACGCCAACCCTTTTTCCGTAAGAGAGTACCTAACTATGAACCTTATATGAAAGACAGCGGACGTCATAACACTTAAAGGCGTTTTTGGCGCTTGCGGGCACGACAATACACGACGCGTTTAGGCATTCTTGGCGTTCAAAGGGTTATAACAGAATCTCCTCCCTTCCAGATTTCCCGATGGTAGTCTCCTTCCCCCACTTCTTCACTGGGGGGCTGCCGAAGGACCACTTCGTCACGGGGCTCCAGCCAGATAAGGACAAGCACAACTCGTACGCAATTGTAGAACCTGTAAGTACTTATACCGCCAGATATTGACAGAAGAGTTGAGGTGAACGATTTTTTTTATCGTTTGGCGGTTACACACTGGTACATATATGTATTCGTATCGATGTCGCTGATAGAGTTCCAGTGTGCGCTGCGAGGTTCAGAAGGAACAGTGCAGCTGCCGAGTTTGTTGTTCTTTTAGCACCACCTGGAGGTCACGCGTAGGGTTCCTACGGACGTAGAACAACGACCTCCAACGATAACACACAGCTACATTGAGTACTTATAAGAGTAGTAATTAACAATTTAGGAAAATTGAAAAACTCTCAAGATTTTCATTTCAATGGTTAATTATCTCAAAAACCACTGAACTGATTTAGTTGGAACGTAACTAAGAACCATCTCGATCAAGTCAGCTTTTGGACAAAAAATACCGCGTTAAAATCGGTCCACTCGTTTAGGAGCTACGATGACACAGACAGACACACACACAGATACACAGACACGTCAAACTTAGAACACCCTTTTTACAAGCTTTATATTACTTGCACTGTTCGTATGTATGTAAATATGTAAGTATGTAAGTTGTCCGTCAAAATTTGCAATCCATTTTTCAGTCATTTCCCGTTATCCAATTAAGCTGAAATTTTGCAAGCATATGTATATCGCATGACAATGCAATATTATGATGACTTGGAGCTGATCTGATGTTGGAGCTGGAAGGTGGCCATAGGAACTCCACAATAAAACGACACAACCCCATTGAGTTTGGGCTCGTTAGAACCGTCTCAATGAGTTAGTTGATGATGGTATGCAGAAAAGTACAGTCGGCAATAAAAGCTTGTACCAAAAATTTCCAGAAACTTATTTGGTTTTTTTTTTGTTTTCTGTCTGTCGGGGCTTAGAAATGGCCACTCACAACATTATTTAGGTGCTTGCCATACAGTCATAGTCAACGCACACGCCCATGATAATTTGTGCAGCCAGCACGGTTAGCACAAAACGGCGCGCGAGCGCTCTCGATTTTTCTCGCCCTATAAGTACCTACGTCTCTTTCTAAGTTTTCCAATAAGAGAGAGACGGATAGTGCTAGAAAAATTCGAGACAGTTCCCGCGCCCCCGTTGCTATACCACCCCAAGCCATCCAACTCAATTGCTTGAGTGTATTAGTATAAATTACACTTTTTGATGCTCCAATCTCAGCCTGAGGTCATACATTGACATCTCATGACCATTATCGAAGAGGACAGTGATCAATAATATCTACACTGTCTCCAGCATGGGCCTAGAATGATAATCAGCGAAGGCCGTCGGTTGACATGTCATGATCAATATTGTAATGACTGGTTGATATTCTGCACTGGTCTATCGTGTTGATTGAATACTAATTAAATCTATTCATTATCCGTGTAACACGCGTACCTATATTACAAATAACTCAGGCGTAGCTACGTGATTAAATAACAGTCAATGTTTAATTGTTTATCGTGAAGGTCCATTCCTGCACGGGGCCCCGGGCAGTGGGCAAGAATTTTTTAAATCGGATGTTTAGGTAAATCTGGTCGAAATCGCATTTCTCGACCGATTCTCGTGAAAATGGTTCAAATTGTAGTTTTTTTTTTGCCGATTCAGATTCCCAAAAAAAAACCGGCCAAGTGCGATCAATGAAAATATTTATTTTATTTTGTTTTTAGTATTTGTTGTTATAGCGGCAACAGAAATACATAATCTGTGAAAATTTCAGCTGGAACTATCACGGTATCAGTGAGATACAGCCTGGTGACAGACAGACGGACGGACGGACGGACGGACGGACAGCGAAGTCTTAGTAATAGGGTCCCGTTTTAAGGCCTCCACACACCGGTCGCGTGCGCGGGCCCGCCGCGGGCCCGCGCACGCGACCGGTGTGTGGAGGCCTTTACTCTTTGAACACGGAACCCTAAAAAGACAATTTTGAAAAAAATACAGTCCATAATCAAATCCACGTGCCAATCTATTGTCTACTTTCTAGCTTCTACAACAATGTACTATTCTTTCAGCTGACAGGGACTCCATTCCGCTCCGTGGCTCGCATGCAGAGCAATTTGCACGTGAAAGACCTTTCAGGTTTCTCTGAAGACTACAACACGTTCTCCAATCTCATAATACCTCTCTTCTGGGCTGAATATGTAAGTATCAGGTCCACATATGAGGCCCTAGCACACTAGGCTTTATGTCGCGTTTTACGTGACGTTTCAGTACATTTTGGCCGACATTAAACCTAGTGTGCTAGGGCCTCATATGTGGACCAGGGGGGCTAGCACACTAGGCTTTATGTCGCGTTTTACGTGACGTTTCAGTACATTTTGGCCGACATTAAACCTAGTGTGCTAGGGCCTCATATGTGGACCAGGGGGGCTAGCACACTAGGCTTTATGTCGCGTTTTACGTGACGTTTCAGTACATTTTGGCCGACATTAAACCTAGTGTGCTAGGGCCTCATATGTGGACCAGGGGGGCTAGCACACTAGGCTTTATGTCGCGTTTTACGTGACGTTTCAGTACATTTTGGCCGACATTAAACCTAGTGTGCTAGGGCCTCATATGTGGACCAGGGGGGCTAGCACACTAGGCTTTATGTCGCGTTTTACGTGACGTTTCAGTACATTTTGGCCGACATTAAACCTAGTGTGCTAGGGCCTCATATGTGGACCAGGGGGGCTAGCACACTAGGCTTTATGTCGCGTTTTACGTGACGTTTCAGTACATTTTGGCCGACATTAAACCTAGTGTGCTAGGGCCTCATATGTGGACCAGGGGGGCTAGCACACTAGGCTTTATGTCGCGTTTTACGTGACGTTTCAGTACATTTTGGCCGACATTAAACCTAGTGTGCTAGGGCCTCATATGTGGACCAGGGGGGCTAGCACACTAGGCTTTATGTCGCGTTTTACGTGACGTTTCAGTACATTTTGGCCGACATTAAACCTAGTGTGCTAGGGCCTCATATGTGGACCAGGGGGGCTAGCACACTAGGCTTTATGTCGCGTTTTACGTGACGTTTCAGTACATTTTGGCCGACATTAAACCTAGTGTGCTAGGGCCTCATATGTGGACCAGGGGGGCTAGCACACTAGGCTTTATGTCGCGTTTTACGTGACGTTTCAGTACATTTTGGCCGACATTAAACCTAGTGTGCTAGGGCCTCATATGTGGACCAGGGGGGCTAGCACACTAGGCTTTATGTCGCGTTTTACGTGACGTTTCAGTACATTTTGGCCGACATTAAACCTAGTGTGCTAGGGCCTCATATGTGGACCAGGGGGGCTAGCACACTAGGCTTTATGTCGCGTTTTACGTGACGTTTCAGTACATTTTGGCCGACATTAAACCTAGTGTGCTAGGGCCTCATATGTGGACCAGGGGGGCTAGCACACTAGGCTTTATGTCGCGTTTTACGTGACGTTTCAGTACATTTTGGCCGACATTAAACCTAGTGTGCTAGGGCCTATGATGTGTATAAAAGTATATACCTAACAAAATACCACAGGCAATAAAATTCATAGAACCAATAGGGAACATTACTGCAATGTTCTGCCGCCAGAGGCAGCACTACCACTATTTTTTTTATTTATCGTATGGCAAATCATTGTATTAGAACCGTGAGATCTTCGAAAAGACGGTACGGTTGCCAGGTTGTTGCACCACTAATAGTAAACCAGTATAGGAATATAGGGATTCACACACACATGCACAATTGATTGTCAAATGAGGGACAAGGATGCTTGCATACACAATACCGCAAGTGGGAACGAGATACAATGTCAACGCTGCTAGTGTCGCCACCTACGAAGAGTTTTGCGTAATGTTCCCTATTAACCTAGGTGTTCAAAAAAATCAATAAATAAGTTTTTAGTACAAAAAAGTTATTACACACTACAAGACTTTTTTGATGAAGTGTGCGTGAAATAGTACATTACTTACCTAGGGCGGTAAAACAAAGAATGTCTCAGATCGCAGGTATTTGACTGCGATCGAATATGCGATCTGAGGCTTTCTATATTACCGCCCGTGGTGAGTACAAAATGTTACGTCTCTCCCTGGCCAGGAAGTGGGATTTTCCGCACGCGTAGTGTGCGGTAATTGCTACTTTATGGCCAGGTGTGACGTAAAGATAAATGCTTTTCACATATTTTTTTCCAACTTGAGTAGGTAGGTAAATATAAAAGTTTCATTAGGACTTTGATGTCAATTAACTTTAAGCAAAGCCTAATTGTCTACTAAATTAATTAGGTAGGTAGTAGGGTCGTTTCGCCGGTAACGCGACCACCACCGGTTAGCGACCACTTGACGGACTAGGCTGCTTCAATTAAAGATATTAACGTTTCTACAAACCCAACAGAAAAAGAATAACTTATTAACTATTCTTGAATAGTATCAGAATAAGAATATATACAATTTAAAACCGAAAGCTCAATCCAAAGCAAGAAAAAATAACCTCAATTCGCACATTGCTTCCGTGGAGTGTTGACGTGCAGTGAATCTGTGAAAAAAATAACGCGACAGTTGGCGCGAAAACTTTAGTTACGTCACTTAATTTTATTATTATGCTGAAATTGGTTAATTGATCGTTTAAATGATTTAGCTGTTGTAATAATTTCGTTGAAATTCGGCATATTTAAAAATAGATTTAAATAAAATGGGGTGGTCGCGTACCCAAATACATAATTACCAAAGAAGTCGGATAGCGACCACATCGTTTTCTTTTTCTTTCCTTATGGATTCTTATGCGGCACCCGCGATATTTAGCTTGGCTAGCCAATTGAGTCGGTATTTAAGCCGCGCCAATCCATGCTATGTCCATAGTATATAATAATATATAATTATATATTATTATATTATATAATAATACACAATTTATATGAGATGGTTATGTTATAAATTCGAAAGTGTGTATGTCTGTCTGTCTGTTATCTCTTCACGCTTAAACCGATGGACCGATTTTAATGAAATTTGGTATGTAGATAGTTTGAGTCCCGGGAAGAGACTTATAATAGTTTACCTAGATACCTAGGATAGTTTTTATCCCCGAAATAATCCCCTAAGCGGTTGAAAGTTTGTATGGAGCTACGATATAAACGATTTCCACGCGGACGGAGTCGTGGGCAGACGCTAGTGTAAGTAGAATATAATCTAAAAGTTAAATAAAAGCTTGTAAAAAGGTGGCATTTAGATACCTACTATGAATGACATGTGTGACTGTAATAGCAATATATATAAAAGCACCATGGTGTGAGCGAGATGGCGCGCTTTTTTCGATTCTATTCTTCATTGACACAGCAATGTAAAGTAGATTTAGAAGAGTAACACTAAATAAAATGACCTATAATGATGAATTTTCTCGAAAAAGGATTAAATGTAATGTCAAATGGAGAAAAAAAAGAGCAGGGGATTAAGTAATTACAAAGTTATAGTATCCGAAGTTTTAAGAGGGGGTGGGTATATTCTATCCCTTTTCCGCAAAACGCACCTTCAGCATATTAAACGATTGTCATTTACTATGCCGCTCGGGGATTGTGACGTCACGATCCACTAGCGTTTTCTCTCTCTAACAAGCAATATTAAAACGGTTGTAGCTCCTATTTGTAGTGGTATAAGGGCAGTTAGGTAGGTCAAACTTTGAGAAAGAGGTCAATCGTCGAATCCGACTCGTCTGGGTAGCGTTCGGGAAGCTACGCTATGGCTTTTCGTCCAATATTCCGCAGTGTCTCAAGGCGAGAGTCTTTGACCAGTGTGTGTTGCCAGTGATGACGTATGGCACTGAAACGTGGTCGCTTACTATGGGCCTCATAAGAAGGCTCAAAGTCACCCAAAGGGCAATGGAGAGGGCTATGCTGGGAGATTATATGCGTGATCGCATCAGAAATGAGGCTATCCGCAACATAACCAAGGTAGGTAACCGATATAGCCATCCGAATCGCTAAAGTTAAGTGGCAGTGGGCGGGGCATATTGCACGGAGAACCGATGGCCGTTGGGGCGGAAAGGTTCCCGAATGGCGACCACGTACCGGGAGGCGCTGAGTGGATAGTTGATTGTGGGGGCACAAGGTGGACTGATGACCTAGTAAATATCGCAGGAATCGGCTGGATGCGGGTGGCGCAAAACCGGTCATTGTGGCACTCTTTGGGGGAGGCCTGTCTAGCAGTGGACGTCTTTCGACTGATATGAAGATGATGATGATAAATCGTTTTATTAACTACTTAAACACTATTTGCAAGAGTGGTCGCCAACTAGCTAACATGTGGTCGCAAACCGACTAAAGCGGTCGCTATCCAGCAAATTCGCTATTTTGAAACTTTTTCCATATTTTTTCCTAATCTATGGATGAAAGTGCTATATTTTATTGTAGGTTTCAAAACTTGACTATACTCAGAACCTATACGAATACCATATATTATGTGTGTACATTGAATAGGTATACATTTACTAATCTTAAGTGAGCAACTCGGCAAGTGGTCGCTAACCGGCGAAACGACCTTACCTACCTAATAAGAAACCTAGTTCAAGGTAGAAATATTAATATCCAGGTATACCTGCAACCTAGATTTAACCTAAATGTAACCTAGGTGTAAGCTTCTTTGCTGTGCCCTTACGGGGTCCATTTTATTACTTGTAATATTATGTGTGCAATAAATATTTTGAGTATTAAGCCACATACACGGCACTAACCCATCAGGTTAGACGAAGGTCAAAAGCAATCGGGCATTTTAACTCAAATGTGCGACTAGCTGCTGGGGTCTACAGATTATATGATTTCACCACAATTTGTCAGTACAACATGTCGAAGTCATAATTGGATGTGTCGTACACACAGAAAAAGTGTCGTACAGATGTAACAATGGGGTTGGCCGGTGAAAGCTAATTGTAGATGGCGCTCTTCTAGATTCCATACAATGAGAGAGAGAGAGACAGAGGATCGATGGTCCCTAACTTGTATGGAAACCATATACAGTTCTTAGGCAAAAATCTTCCCCATAGCTTTAATCCATAGCCTTTTATTTTTAGCCTTTTTCGGAAAACGGTGGATTCCCACTTCAGAGCAATTCGGGACGAAACATTAAGTCATTTTCGCAAAAATAAATAAAAACTACTTCCCGCCATACAAATTTAGCTTTTTTAGGGACCATTATTGGTGCAGTCAGTTTGACAGTTGCCAGCCCCATTCGACCACATATGCATGCAATTTCTCAGTACAACTCGTTTGACAGTTGGTTCAGCAGCGCAACATGCCTCCAGACGATAGCAATTAGTCAGATTCTCATAAATTTAGGCTGACATATCATTACATGTCTAGACTCCATCACGCTACACGAGCGAGTTCGGTCGTGATGCGGCACATGTGGATACGTGTCGGAAGCACGGCTTCCAACCACATCAAGGTCACTCCATACAAGATTTTCTGTGACCTTGCTTGGTCGTCCGACAAAATCGGCCCGTGGAGCGTCTCCTATACATTGGCGGCCAGTACACTGTGAAGTATTATCACGCGATCCATGCGCTGTCTCTATCTCATTGCATGTTATAGCCAGAGACAGCTAGAACAATATCACAATAGTACTTCACCGTGTACTGGCCGCCCTTTACTTGCCCTCCGACAATACGGATTGGTGTGAGTGAACAGTCGAGATGGAGCGAGAAAACCGACCTTTTCAATTCACTTCCTATCTCGCTCTATCTTATACCTTGACAAGCCGCGTGTACCTGTCTGTAGACAAAGATAATTATATAATAGATATTCTGTAGATATTCTTATTAGGGCGCCGATTTATAATGTACCTAATAAAAACCAAAATCGATATTTGAATTCAAACCTACGACCGCTAACTTCGCATCCAAGGTTAGCAGGGTCACTGTACGTGGTCACTGCGATCCCATGATGACCCCCCTTAACGGCAGTGAGGATTGACGCCGCAGTGGTTTAGTGGGTATTCGCCATTGACGTACTTACCATAAAGTAAATAGACTCACAATGCCGAACAAAAATGTCTAGAAATGTGCCCCAAAATGACGACTCTAGCTATATTTCAGTAGTTGCTAATAGCGTTAACTTATGAGTTTATGACCTGCATCAAGATATATGTTTCATAAAAAAAAGAACTCAGTTTTTTAGACTTTAAGCACCATATTAGCAAATCAACATCAACAGATAAAATACTTTTTAGTTTATTGAGAGTTTATCATAATGTGACTTAACTGCTCACGTCAAAACTAAATAGCGAATGAATGGAGTCGCGTTATAAAATTATTTTAACAATATTTTATGTAGGAATTTAAACAGAAAGACCAATATCACAAATACATAAATCAGGTTTCTTTATTTTACAAGTGGGGAATAATAAATAAATAAATAATAAATAAATATTTGCGGACAATCTTACACAAATCAACCTAGTCCCAAACTAAGCAAAGCTTGTACTATGGGTACTAGACGACGATATAGATACTTATATAGAGAATTAAATACTTAAATACATAGAAAACATCCATGACTCAGGAACAAATATTCGTGCTCATCACACAAATAAATGCCCTTACCGGGATTCGAACCCAGGACCTCTTGCTTCGTAGGCAGGGTCACTAACAACTAGGCTAAAGCGGTCGTCAAAACAAACAGTTTCAAATTTCCGAATGATGTGTTGATATTGGATTATACAATTATATTATAGTAAATTAAGAGTCCGCCGTAAGCTCATTTCTCCATACAAACGTAGTTACGCTCTCATTTTAAAATGACTGGCTAGTTTGCTCTAAAACTTTATACTTAGAATACCGTCCAGGTATTTAGTTAGTTTGTGTAGCTTCAGTACCATAGTAAAAAAATACTGCAAATTTAAGTTTTTCATTGAAAAACTTGTTTTTGCTGTATTTTGTTTGTTTTATAAACTGGATCTATATAAACTAATTAATTTTGCCTGACAAATTATTGGAAAGAATTGAAATTAAAATATGTAATGAAAGAAATGGACTCGTTAGTCCATTTCTTTCCATAACAAGTGTGGCAGTTTTAGTTGGCTGTTTAATCCATTTTTTGTCGTATATATTATCTGAAGCAGGAAAATGAGTCGAACAAACGACGCGCGAATAGAATAGAATAGATTAGAATAGAAAGTTCTTTATTGTTTTTCTTTTCGGTATTACAATCATGTCCGCTAAACGGGTGTGTCCTTAATGGAATACACTTGGGAGCAAAGAAATCTAGCCACCCGTGCAATTTTCGTGTTACTTCGTTTTATCCAAAATTTACCCATGAAAAAAGACAAATTAGGATGTCGTTTGAAAGGTAATTTATTCAGCTATTAAATAATGCTTGCAAAATTTCATTATTTGGAATAGTTTAATTAGGAAATCATGGTGGTAATGTTACCCCATTCCTAATGAGACGATTATTGCACGTGTCGTTTGTGCCGTTTGGGAAGGTAGAAAATGAAAATTTATCAGTAATTGCCCATCAATTGTGAATTGCATCTCTACCTGTGACCTTGCTCTCTATTGAATTTGCCAAAAAGTTTATGAACAATGGATACTACCCCTGCTGGATATCCACTTATAACGAGATTCAAAAGCATTGTAACCTTAAGGGTCGTACTATAAATGAGGCAAAAAAACTAACTTCTAATCTTCTTCACTCGTTAACTTATGCCGAGACAGAAGCTATTTTAGACATTATACTTTAGCTTAAGTTTACAGTTTAGTAATTTTCTAAAAGTGCAATGTAATTTTATTTTTTTTAAGGTTTAAGTCCCTTTTTAAGTTCCTATAGTTTATACTTTGAATGTAAGTACCTTGTAACATAATTCCAAAATGTAATTTTTAACTGGTTCCCCGCGACACAGGCGAAGCCTAGTGCGGAGACCTCTGGAAATTAATGTAAGAAAATATGCCAAATAAAACTTTTATTACTTTTATTATTACTGAAGCCGCCCAAGCCGTAGCTCTGCTCCAAACCGGACTTGGCCAGCGTCAAGTGGCCCTACAACTTAATTTAAGCCGATGAGCAGTCCAACGAGTGTTTCAGAGGTACCGAAAGACTGGCGCCTTTACGAAAAGACCTAGCACAGGCAGGGTACGGTCTACCTCAGACACAGACGACCGCTTCATCGTCTCGGCTTCTCTACGGGCACGCCGACTCAATGCTGTTAAGCTACAGCAGAAACTGCAGGAGGTCCGGAATGTATCCATAAGTCAATGGACCGTGAGAAGACGTCTCAAGGAACAAGAACTGACTCCACATCAAGCTACCAATGGGCCCAAGTTGACCACAGCTCATCGCACAGCACGCCGTGTTTTCGCTCAGGACCATTCAAATTAGACCCTTGAGCAATGACAGATCGTGATGTTTTCTGATGAGTGCAGGATCTGCCTTTTTGGCAATGATGGAAGAGACAGGGGAGCGATTTTCGCTGTGTTGCTTCGAAAAAAGAGTCGCATATGGATCTGTCATGGCCTGGGCCGGTATTTCATTGGAGGCGAAGACCGATGTTGTTTTCGTCGTATGGCATAATAGGCGTAACGCACGAGGATTAATTAACTGCTCATCGCTACATAGAGGAGATCTTAGCCGAACATGTGGTCCCTTTTGAAGGCTTTATCGGTGATATTTTTTTTATTTATGCAGGATAATGCCAGGCCGCACACCGCCAGAATCACCAAGGATTACCTTAGGAGCGTCAATATTCCCGTCATGGATTGGCCTGCAAAAAGTCCTGACCTCAATCCGATAGAACACCTCTGGGGCGAACTGAAAAGGCGAGTTCGAAAAAGAAATCCAGTTCCTGAAACTCTCCGTGAGCTGAAAACCGCCGTCGAAGAGGTTTGGGCGGACATCCCTCAAGAATTCGTCAGCAACTTGGTTCGATCCATGCGTAATCACATGAAAGAATGTCGTAGAGCTAGAGGAGGCAATACAAGATACTGAAAGATTTTTTTACTTTTATTTTCCATGTAATTTTTCCCTACACTCGAATTTTCATTGCGTTGCTACAATGCCATTTTGACACGAGTTTTGTTTTCCGCCCTAAATGTATGGAATATCACCCGTTTCTCACCTAAAAATAAAGTAATTCGATGGAAAACAAAATTATCTTTCAGACGATACCCCATTTTCCACATTTCCTTCGACAGTTTTTCCATAAATCAGAAATTGGAAAAAACTTGTAGGTGGCTCGATTTCTTTGCTCCCAAGTGTATGTCTTAAAGATCTGTACATTTATTTTATATCGTGTAGCAAATTTACAGCTCGCAGATGGGTGTAACATAATGATGTTTTACTTCGCTTTTTATTTTAACCCGGCGAGCATGACCCAGGGTATGTCATACCCTGACAGTATTAAAAACGTTTGTTATTTTTTAAATATTCGTCTTGCAACACTAGCTCGCTCAGTAGCTGGAGGCAAGGGAGTGCGAGAGGGGATAGTGGCGTAATCGCAGTGCGACGTGAGGCGTCGGCCGAAATATTTGTGCACAAACCTGTTTCGGGTATATCACACCCTGCGTCATTTTAAACGTATTTTTTTTATGCATGATTAATTCATTATTATTTTATTATTCTTAGTGTTTTTAAGGTTTCAATGTACAAGCTTGAGATTACTTTATTTATATTAGGATCTCATTATCTTTTAGTTAAAAGTTGATTTATATTCCAAAGACAGTTTTTTTTTGTTCAATTGTTTATTTTTGTAAACCTCGAAACTTTTGTTCCTATAATTACATAGTATAAGGTAAACACGAATAAATAAAAATAATTTAATAATTAAAACTTGTCTTTGATTTAAATTCATTAAACAATTTATTATTAAACAATATACACTGCACGAAATAAAATAAAATTAATAAAAACTATATTATGGTATATTAAATTTCGGGTACGTCATACCCTGCCTCATGCTTGATGTAACTTTTTTTCACGGCATGCTCGCCGGGTTAAAGTCGTCTGGTTTAAATAAATCGTCTCGACTGTCGCGTGCTATGACTGCAGCCCATTTTGCATGTCGCTGAGGATTTCTTGGAAATATTAAATATAAAAACCATATAACGTAGGTAACAACGTCATAAAAAAAGTATCTAATACCGACTCCTTAGATTTATGTTTTGCGACGTATGTCATTTGAACTAACAAAACTAATTATTTAAAAAATGTTTGAAACTATTCAATTACAACGAGTTTACACAAATTTCATTACGTTATCAAGAGAACTTACTGGAATAAATATATCCCATCTTTTTTTCTTGTTTTTTTTTGTTGCTATTTACGCAGTTTTTGACTGAACATTTAGACATATCTAAACGCAAAAGAGCCGACCAATTCCACCAGCCGGTTCTTTTGGACTGCCAATTATTTTCGGCTGATTGTGTATCTAGTTACATATACTAAATCAATGGTATTCACTCATAAGGGCGAGTCCCACATACCCCCAGAGCCTTCCCCGGACCCGGGAGGGGGGGTTAAATGCTTAGAATATTCTTCCATGATTAAAGGCATTCCATGTATTCTGAGTCAACAAAAAAAAGACCGCATTTTTAAATATTTCGCGGCAATAGTGCTGCCATGTGGGCTAAAGACCGGTTTCGCGGCAATAGTGTTGCCATGTGAAAACTGAAACTCCCCGATTCCAATGGTATTGAAAATCACAAATATAGCGGCTCAGTGTCACGATCTTCAAGAGGATTCTTTATCGCTAAGATCGTGACTTTAAAATAACTTTTCCTGCTTAGTTAAGCGTGTTAGTGTTACGCAGTCTAATTTTATCGAACGAGCTAGCGAAGCGAACGTAGTTCTATGCTTCAGCTTGGGCCAAGACTCCAATTTCCGGATGTCCGGCTGCGGCGCTACCACGAACTTCGAATCTCGAACTTCGTATATCTCCGTCTCTATCGTACTTATGGTTTATGGTACTCGAGCGACAGAGACGGAGATATACGAAGTTCGAGATTCTCTTCAACAGGTCGCATTGCTCAACCGGGTTTCGCAAAGTTTTGGGAGCAGTAGCTCTAGTATAAGTTTTATCGATACATATACGTTTTTGAACGCGTTTGCGTTTAGTTTCAATTTGTATGACAACGCGTAGTTCCTAATAGTTAGGTACCACCGGCGCTGTTCGTGCTGTCATAATACAAATTGAAACTTATACTAGAGCCTCTGGTTATTTTTTCGATTTGAAGCTCGCGAGTTCTACAGCTCACATATCCACTAGTTTTAAATATTTATAAATAGATATTTGGGGACAATCTTACACAAATCGAACGAATTGTAAAATCAATAACGCTGGTGGAACTAGACAATATATTTACGAATACTTAATACATAAAGAGAATGGCCAAAACTCAGAAACAAATACCTATTCATGCGTAGTCTGGCGAGCGAGTCGTGTCACAAGAAAACGGCAGCAAATTAGAAAAAAACGCATGTTGATAACTCATTTTTTTTTGTTTCAGAATCAAGAAGGCCTGCCAAAGCATATTCAAGGCACAATTTATTTTATGACAGTTATTCTACCTCCTTTGACAACCGTAGTTTTAACAACAACTTTATTACTAGGATGTTTTATTATATTTAGACAAATTTACAACCAAAATTTTAAGAATGATAGTTTAAACACTGTGTTGCAATCGCAATATAATCAAAATAAGGCATTAGCTAGTACGAAATGGTTTGCCAACGAAAAAGAAGCCTTTCTTAAACCTCCTAGCTGAATGGAATTTTTTTTAGTTACTAAACATAATACATGTACCTATATAAATACCAGTAGCCCTAGTATAAGTTTTATCGTTACAATACGTTTTCGAACGCGTTAGCGTTTAGTTTCAATTTGTATGACAACGCGTAGTTCCTAATAGTAACCACCAGAGGCGCTGTTCGCGTTGCCATACATATTGAAACTAAACGCAAACGCGTTCGAAAAGGTATTGTATCGTTAAAACGTATACTAGAGCCTCAGAGTGTCATTGTGTTAACACTAAAAAAATTCAACGAGTAAAGACTGAAACCATACTCGCATTTACAAGCTTGTCGCATGCATCATGTGTTGTTGTCAACTATTTACATAAACATTTTTTAGTTTTTTACTAGAGTCTGCCAAGCAAAACTTGAACCAACTGTGGGATAAAATATAGGCATGCCTATGGCTTTTATTGTTACCGCGTAATGGAATCTAGAGTTCAACTTCTTCTTTCGTTTGTCAGGCTCTATGTACATAAAAAAATGATTTGGAATTGTATACAAGTTTACAATTATATATTACATCCTTGGTTAATGTAACGCTGTGATTGTTCCTAAGATAAGCTAGTAAACTATTTGCTCACTTCTAGTTTTAAGTTGTAAATAAATAAATGAAAACCAACCTGGTAGTATTATAATTTACCCTAAACTTTTACCCCTAAATTTTGGAAGTGTTTAGTAAAGCGGTATCATTTTTGCGTTTTATTCCCGTAGGTATTGTAACTCATGAAAAGCTTCAGAGAGAAATTGAGTCTGTATCATTTTAAAAGATTTAATGTTTTACCTTTGTCAAATTAATTAGTTACGTTTACATTTAACAATATAATATTCACATTAAATAACATAGAGGTAGAATTCTATCTACGTTAAATAACCAACAAGTTATAATAAGAGCAATTTGTTTCTCCTTAAACATACCCGTTGCTTGAAAAGCAGAATCTAAACGCTTTGAAAGTTGATACCTATGATATTCATTCAATTTTGTTTAGATTTTGCGGCGGTAGCGGTAAGCAAAGAATCTGTGAAGCAAAGTTTTCTAGTGAATAGTGATTGTTTCTCACGCGACCTATCATATATATATATACATATCTTGGCTGTATCTCAAATAATACCATGAATCCCAATAAGAAAATATTGAATCCCCAAAACTACAGCCCATGGCTACTATGTTCATCAAAGAGTTTCCCTGGGAAAATGTATTATTTCAATGGTTCAACCGGCGAGACCGCATGGTGCCTTAACGAAACCGATTTAACCGATGTAAGTTGATATTTTTATATAATAAAACAGAATTCTATGTGCAATACGCTTCAAAATGTTCCATAATTTCGAGTATAAGATTGTAGGTAGAAATGTTCGCTTAGAGAAAAGCATAATGGGAGGCGCCTGAAAGAAAATGTATGACAATTAAACAGACATTTTAATGTTCATCTGGCCGTCTAAATTTCAATTTACGTCAATAATAAGTACCTAATTGATTATAACTAGTCAAATTCTAATAACTTTTTTATAAGAATTGAAAGTGTTTTCTCATGTTCTTCTAAAACTACCTACATTTCAGCTCAAATGACAAGTACATTATGGATGAACCCCAACGCAAACTAGGGGTTATAACTTATATGTATGTGCCTGTCTGTGGCATCTTATCTTCCAAACAGATGAACCAATTTGAGTGTGTTTTAAAGTGAAGCCTTGTCTGTTGAGTTGATTCTTAGCTATGTAGGTCTGTTTGGGTTTTTATTTTAGTTATATCTCATGAAGAAAATTGTTTCTTACTTAAGGGGATCACATACGCCAATGACCTTCGATCTGAATCCCTTAGTTTTCTAATGTTTTTTGTAGCTTATCATCATACGTCGGACTATAGGGGGCAGTTTGAGGGCAAAGTAAGGTTTACAAAAAAATCTTAACTTACGAGTATTATAATGTATTATTTGTAACATAGTTAATTAAATTAGTTACCCGTTATCATTTATTCATATTTAATGTGTAAATACTCTTTGAAGTGATGACTGATAGGCCACTGAAGTGGCCACTTAAAAACAAATAAATAGCTGACATGCGTCATTATGACTGTTGTTCATACTTATATTTGTTGGTAGAGTGCCGTCTAATCAATAGAAAGATTTGCTTTATTTGTTAATTTGCATATCTATGTATTGCAATGGATATGATACTACGACATGACTCCAAACCTAAGTCACAGAAAGGTCACATTATTGAAATTTCACATTATAAATACTAGGTACCAAATACTAAGTACAAATACTCGAAAGTGAATTGATTGATTTGCGAACCGCACCTATCATTCTGACATGCCACGAAAATGCCCGCTGGAGTCCGACGTTTCTTTAAGCAATATAGTATCCCATATTTACTTCAAACATCACTGTCTTCGAGATATTTGGCATCAAAAAACAGGTTTTCTGGCCATAACTTTTGTGTTAATTAATTTAAAATCAAAACCCTACACACGTTTAAAGAGACATCAGAGACGAACCCAAATATGTAGATTTCGTATATGTTAGATCTTTCACAGCAATCTTATAACAAATTTTTTTTAGACAATGTTTAAAAAATCATAATAAAATAACTGCTCATTTCTTTCAAAATATGGTACACCAAAATCGAGATTAAAGATTGAAGAATCAATAGCCGTTTGCCCTATAATTCTATCTGTAGTGCAAAAGTATTTGTATCAATTCAAAACTATAGTCAAAAATCGATGAAAACCTCGGGTAGCCCCTTAAGGGTTGCCAGTAAGCTCAACTCTCTATACAAACGTTTATTGGTTCTCATTTTAAAATAACATGCTAGAGTAACATTGGCATTGGCAGATCCCATTGTGTATACCAAGTTTCATGTTATTTGAGCATCCGGTTATAAAATGAGAACCAAACTTGGTATGTTTGTATGGATAGTCGACTTGAGTGGACCATACTGGGGACCTTTAAATTGTGTAATCCGTGTGAGAGATACCATGCTTCAGACAGAAATAAAGATATTCATGTTAAACTTAATTACCGTCCGCTAGGCATACAGAAAATCCCACAATTTGACCTGAGGGAAGCCTAAAATTTTGTACACCATAGGTGGTAATAAAGAAAGCTTGAAATTATATATTTATTGCCCTTGCCTTCGTCAAATATATTATATCTGAAAAATCCTTTGTGTTACGGTAAAAAATTTTTCGTGGGGAAGACTTGTGAACTCTTTCGTCGGGGGACGAGAGTTATGTGGTCTTTCTATCCACTAAAAATTCCATCTCATGCGGAGGACTTCAGGATTTTATACAGAACGCACTGGAGGCCCCCTCGCGCCTCGTCCTAGGGCAAAAAAGGGTTGTTTCCGACCTGGGGTTTTTAGGTGAGTGTCCTGGCCCCCGCCAGAAACACTGAGACCCCATGACCCTGTTTAGTCGCCTTCTACAAAAGGCAGGGGACACTGTAGACCTATTCTTGTCTTGTTATACCACCATACTACCATTTTTTTATGTTGTCCACAGAAAAACTTAAACAAGGGCACAATCCACAGCATAACAGATAAAACTCATACCTATCCTGAACCCTATGATCCGCCCATTAACGATAGTACCAACACAACAAATTCCTTGACATCTATAAATAACGCTGGCAATACTGAATTCAGCGACAATGCCACGGAAACCAGACCGAAACCAGTATTCGGCCAGGCTGTGTTCCCTAAATATGTTCCTCCTGACAAAATTACACCTAAATTCGTATGGGCATTGACACCAATATATGAGCCAAGGCAAGTGCCTCAAAGACAAATGTTGGACCAAGTAACGCAAAGAAATAAGCCTATATTAGGGCCAAAACGTTTTCAACCACTAACAACCAACTTCACACCAAGCTTCCAGTTTCAAAACGAACCATTCCAATATAAAGATAGGTCAATGTATGACCAAACATCGAAATTCAACTTTCCTAAAGAAACGCAAACATTGGCCAAGCCACTTATGAAGGATGAAGCATGCCAAACATTTGTACCAAAACAAGCTAAACGACTCAAAACCCAGTCTGAAAGCGAATATACTCCAAAATCAGTTCTACAAGCAAGCAGGTCTGTGGAAAATCTAACTTCTCTGTTTAAAAAGAATATTGAAACTACAACCATAAGTCCTCCACATAAGGTAGACAATGAAACTGGCAAATTGAGTGAATTGGACAACAATGATTTGAGGTTCAAACTGGTTGCTAAAAAGAGAAAAGTAGAGTGTGCAACAGATACAGAGAAGACAGTGAGAGTGAAATCAACAGGTTTGTATGTTTATCGTTTAGAACTTATGATCACCGCGTTTTTTAAACGCGCTTTAGACGCGCGTTTGTTTCAAAACGCACGTGAATCTATAAAAACGCGCGTCGAAAGCGCGTTTAAAAAACGCGGTGTGTATACGCGGTTAGGTTTACGCCATCTTTTATTATTAAATTTTTTAAATTATATTATAAGGAATATATTAAAGGAATGTAAATTCCCCAATAAAAACTGGGCCAGCTATTAAATTAAATTACCTACCCCCTTCTGGTGCTAAGGAAGGTTATTCTTTTCACAAAAAAAATCAGGCACTTCTAAAATTTTCACACATTCCCCATTCCCGAGGGTTAAGTATCTGTCAAGCATGCAAGGTGTAAAATGTATATGAATAAGAAAACACATGTGGGCGATTCTCATTTTCTGCACGCTGCGTTGTCACATGCATGCACAAAAATGAGAATCGCCCATCTTTGCATATTTCTGGTTCTTTTTACAAGCTTTTATTTAGTTTCACCTATCCCGTTGTCTGTCTGTAATCAAATTGCAAGTTAAATTTGACCTACTTCCCGGTTTCCGATTGAGCTGAAATTTTGCATGCATGTATAAATCGGGTGACAATGACAATGCAATATTATTATGCTGATGATCGAGCTGGAAGGTGGCCATAGGAACTCCATAATTAAACGACGCAGCCCCATCGAGTTTGGGCTCGTTAGAATCGTCTCAATGAGTAGTTGATGATGGTATGCAGAAAACAGGGACTGATTTCGATTACGGTTATATCCGCATGCAACCGGTATTCCATTACGGGACCGTTATGTCGTCAAGGTTATGCGCGCCGCGCGAAAATAACGGTACCGTAACCATGTCATGCTCCCTGGCAACCCCACTTCCTATTTCGGGATTTCTGAGTATGTCATAAAATTTTACCAAAATTGTACCGAATTAGTACAGTTTACTTAAAAAATATTGTACCTCAATAGTGAGAGTACAATTTTAAATTGGGGTTGCTGGGGAGCATCTCTCCAGCAACCCCAATCTTAAAAAGAAGGAATTTCACGTAGAATCTTAAGTTTTTTGGGTCAAATAAGGCCCAAAAAAAATTGTACTCTCGTGTTAACCGTTGAACGAGATAGCTAGGCTAGTTAAATCACCAAATTTGCGCCAGAAAGCGAACGCCTGCGTGACACAGCAATACGGAAAACACATGTACTCCATATTTTGCAAATATTTTTCATCAGGCGCAAAAAATCGTTGCATTGCACAGCAATAGACTGTTGTAACGTTTGGGCAAATGCCTCATTCGATAGCCAGCTTCCTGAAAGTGCCGTCAATGCCGAAAAGTTTATCTTAGTTTGCCGGGCCGGAGGAACTTGGTCTAACCAACAAAAACTTTACGCGTAGCATATGACCGCCACCAATAGTATGCATTGGGCTGGAAATATTGTACTCATTCGTTTTTACCGTTGAATAGGTGCGTCCACACCAAACGAACGCTCACCCGAGCGGCTCGCCCGAGCCCTCCGCACGCTCACCCGAGCCGCTCAGGCGAGCGTGCGGAGGGCTCGGGCGAGCCGCTCGGGTGAGCGTGCGTTCAGTGTGGACGCACACCGCGAAAATAATTTTCACGTTATTCATTTGAAAACGATAAATAAATAAATAAGTACATTGCCAGTAGCATGGCGCCGCGGCCCCTGATTTCGCCCAAAAAGCCGACAACGATGGGGTGAGCGTGCGGCCACACAAAACAACCGTCCACACCGGCTCGGCTCGGGCGAGCGGCTCAGGCGCGCCGATCGCCGGCCACACTTAGCGCGCACGCTAGGGCGAGCCGCGCTCGGGTGTATTCGTGTGGGGTTGCCAGGGAGCATGACATCCGTAACCGTTTTGAAATAAAGGTTAGCGGTATCAATTTTAAATGATACCGAAACCTTTATAATACCGGTATTATAAAGGTTATCGAGAAAAGTAAGCGAGCTGGCACTCTACAGAGGAAGCATTGGCTACTAAACATTTAAAGACAAAACGGCAGTGCCTTTGCCGGCGGTTTGGCAATAACGCCAGACTAAAGTCGATATATCGGTACCTTAAAAAAGCGGTTACGGTATCGGAAAAAATAAAGGTCTAAATCTACCTTTATATTTCGATAGCGAAATATAAAGGTTCCGCTACCGAAACCGCTATTTGACAACCGATATGACGTCATATCGTTAAAATAGAATACCGGTATTTTTCGGTTATACTCCCTGGCAGAAAAGTACAGTTGGCAATAAAAGCTTGTACCAAAAATTTTTTTTTTGACAGAAACTTATTTTTACATATTAAATCCAATCTAAAATTACTTCATAGATCAATCAACATCCAAACCGAGGGTAGTACTGACGCCAAAGAAACGCGTCACCTTTGGTATCCAGGAGTCAACCAGCCCCAGCTCTGATGACGTACAGGAGACTGATCAGGTAAACCAGGACGCTTCAGAATCAGAAATATTTATTTGTGTCACAAGGGAACAAAGTTGTATATTTACGGCGTGGGCGGTGTATTAAATCCTGGACGTAGCGAGGGATCATACATTAGACTCCTGTGCGTAGTGAGGGATTCAAGTGTTAACGCCCATCATCATCATCATATCAGCCGAAAGACGTCCACTGCTGGACAATAGACCTCCCCCAAAGAGTGCCACAATGGCCGGCCGGCCGGTCGGTTAGCGCCCAAGACGAAGATAATTCTGCTCCTGAGTGACACATGCAACTTTTCACACCGACTATGAGGAAAAAAATATGCAAAAAAAAAAAACCAAACAAAATCTAAAAAAAAAATTTTTTTTTCTTTAAATAAAGGAAAAAATGTAAAAGAATGTGTTTGTTTTTAATTGATTACGATGAAATTATAATCGATAATTATACAAAGATCTGTGTCCAATTGGCACATTTCGTAAATGCTACTATGCCAATGAATAAATTAAAAAAGTAGCTTGAACAGAAAAGTTGCATTTAGCTACCTCTCGTCGTGCACCAAAACTTACTTTTCTGAATGAAAGGTGTAAAAAAGTATTTATAGTCACAAAAAATAAAGAAAAATAAAAAATAACAAGAAAAATAAAATAAAATTAACTTACAAACAGTAAGAAATATGTGACAGTAGGCCCAAGTCTCAGCATGTTTTCAGACTGGTCCCAGGAGATCGGTTGATCGCAGGCTAACAAATTACCGTGCTTAGATGTAAATATTTACAATAATAATGTGCTTATAATCTAATACCTACATAAATATTGCAATATGTAAACGGTGCATGAAAATAATAAATAATACTTGGTACTTCATCTAATGTAGCGTTACGTAAAATGATTTATAACTTTTATAATAACCTCAAGGGCGACCTCATTAATTGTGTCAACCAATTAATTTAGTCTTATTATACTAACATGAAACGCAATAAACGATTGAATTGAATTTAATTGAATTTGATTAATTTTGTCAACCTATAGATTGTCCTCGTTCCCAGTGTGGTACAGTCACCGGCATAAATATATGATGTCACAAAGGCCGCAAAAATATCTGATGACAACTCTATTCCTAGAGCCGTAAGAGCGTGTCAGATATTTTTGCGGCCTTTGATTCATCAATTTTTTTGGCGTGCTTGTAGGGTCATTTCCTACCTTTTCACCCTTGGACCCTAATTAATTTATAAAATTTTTTTTATTGAATTTTAAAGTGTAGACGGGTTTGTAAATTCGTTTTGTTTGTTAACAAAAAGCCTCACGTTTTAATGTTGTGTTGTTATTTGTTACAAAAAAATATATTTTTTTAAACACACACAACGTACACGTAAGATAATTAAGCAAGTTGTGCATGTAAAAACATACACAAAAAAGTTATGGGGCTTCGAAGGTCAGATTTTGGGTAATTTAGGTAAAAAAAATAAAAAAATCGTACCTCCTTGGCTAGTAACTCTAACTCTTAGGACCCAGGGACCAAGGGTGGAAAGGTCGGAAATTACCCTACTAGCACGCAAAAAAAATTTGACGGTTTAGTGCCGAACACCCTGTATTGATGCCGGTGACTGTACCACCCTACACTGTCAGCTCACAGACAACAGTTTATTACTTTTCATCACACTTGCTCATAAATGGTGTTATTCCATGCCTGTATACAGAAGGACAATGGCCTAAATTGTTCCCGCGGGAATAATGGTATTTTACAGCTCCCAAGGGAGTAATGAGCTTGCGTGTGATCTGGTTGGTTTAAGCAAATCTAGACAGCCGCGCGCTACAAGAATTCTGCTCTGTGATTGGTTGAAATATTGAAGCTACGCGCTCCACTCGCACTGATGAAGTGAAGTTGTCAATTTCATAAATTTTTGATTGGTGCGCTTGTATAAAACAGACTTTTTCTGTCTTTTGTAGTTGTTTATCTCCTCGCAGATGTGATGAAAAACATTGTGTGACACGGGCGTAAGAATATAGCAAACTCGAGTCCCGCCTCCGTTGTCGGGCTTCTGATAGACTCTCGTTTGCAATATGCCTCTTACGCCCCTTATTAAACATTGTACTATTACTAACCACATTTTCCAGAGCCATGAATCTTCCCGAATGGAAGAGGTAAGCCAACCGACCCCGGTCGTGCCATGGTACGTGGTCGCAGACATCACGGCGCTCCTAGATGACTGGCAGTGCATTGAGGAATTGGTCAAAAGTGGTGAGTTCTGTAACCACACCAAAAGCAATCGGGTCTCCCTTGTTAGACCTATACTTTATTCATCATCATATCAGCCGAAAGAGGTCCACTGCTGGACATAGGTCTCCCCCATAGAGTGCCACAATGGCCGGTCCTGCGCCACCCGCATCCAGCGGACTCCCGCGACCTTCACCAGGTCATCAGTCCACCTTGTGGGGGGCCTACCCACGCCGCGCCTTCCGGTACGTGGTCGCCACTCGAGAAGCTTTATTCATATATATTTTTTGCAAAACCCTGGTCACATAAGGTGGTAGAAATCTTAACCCTTTTCCTGTCAGAGGCGTTATATTGACCACATGCAGCCTGTCAAACATATATTTTATAGTCAATGAATAAAACTGACATTTGATTGTGTGATAAGAGATAAGTGTGGAATGGATGGAGATATAGTCACGAACATTGAGAAGGGTATGTTAAGGTGGTTTGGGCATGTAGAGAGGATGGATGAAAGAAGATTAACGAAGAGAGTGTATATAAAAAGAGTGGAAGGGCAAGTTTGAAGGGGAAGACCTAGGCGAACTTTCTCCGATCAAATTGGAGAAATCTTACAAAAAGGCCAGGTCAAAAGTACCCTAAACCGACGAGCATGTATGAGAAATGTTATGAAAGTGGTTTGTCAGGATCGTAGCAAATGGAGATCCGTGATCACTGCCTACCCCTCTGGGAAAGAGGCGTGATTATATGTATGTATGTATGTACGATTGTCATCTTTCAACTGCCGGCCTGGAAAAGGGTTAAGCAGTTTCTTATGGCTAAAGTTAAACTATACATGCATAATTTCCTTAGAGTAAGTACTGCCGTAATGTTTCTTTCGACCTAATGCATTTTCCTTCGAAACAGTGAACTTTTCGGGTTTTCTTTGAATATCATCAAATAGAAGTCATTAGGTTAGATTAGGTTTGTTTTGCAATAATCCTATAGTTAACTATTCAAGAAAAAAAATGCATTAGGTATAGTGAAATATTGGCGTCGTGGCGGCGTGGGTAGGCCCCCACAAGGTGGACTGATGACCTGGTAAAGGTCGCGGGAGTCCGCTGGTGACGCAGGGCCGGTCACTTTGGAACTCTTTGGGGGAGACCTATGTCCAGCAGTGAGCGTCTTTCGGCTGATATGATGATGATGAATGAAACATTAGGTCTATATATATATTACATGTCAAATGGTATTAATAATCTTACACAATAATCATTTTAAAATTGCAGATTTTAACCAATTAGTACCTAAATGGTTAACAAACTAAATGTCACTAAATGAAAACTAAAAAAATCCAAAATTGTAAAATATTATCAAATACATTCGATATAAGGTCTGTATCAGAATTAACAATAAGTTTATGATATTAATTTAGTACCCCAGAGATGTATAATGTCTCTGAGCATCCAAATACAATTAATAATGAGTCTAATGTTCTTATAGAGATGTATTCTGTCTCTAAGCGTTAAAACAGAAAAAAAGGATCATTAATGTAATATTGTCAGAGATGTACAGGGTCAATAACAATAAAACGTGTCAAGAACAGAATGATGTCTCTCGTCAAAATAATGATAATAACACTAGTATTCAGGTAGTTACTATGCCCTTGCAAGCATGAACAGACCGGACTCCACAAACAGCACCCGATCACAAGTATGACGCATATCTCAGCCATCGCCTCCCTCAACCATATATATATTTGCAATCACGTTCTCGGAAACGGCTCTAACGATATCGATGAAATTTTTAATATAAGGGTTTACGGGGACGAGAAACCGATCTAGCTGGGTCTCATGTCTGGGAAAATTAGTTTTCACCGCTAATTTCACCCGAGCAAAGCTCGGTCGCCCAGGGACTTTATCGTTATTTGACGATTTTTGATATAGCCTTCCGAATCGCTAAACTTAAGTGGCAGCGGGCGGGGCACATTGCACGTAGAGACGATGTACGTTGGGGCGGAAAGGTTCTCGAGTGGCAACCACGTACTGGCTTGCGCGGCGTGGGCAGGCCCCCCACAAGTTGGACTGATGACCTGGTAAAGGTCGCGGGAGTCCGCTTGTGGCGCAGGGCCGGTCACTTTGGAACTGTTTGGAGGAGGCATATGTCCAGCAGTGAACGTCTTTCGGCTGATATGACGATGATATCTGGCAGCACCAGTCGACTTCCAAAGTTACAACAACGTAACAACAGCCCCTCGTTTCAGACTCTCGCTGCCGCCTGCTCGTGCCTCACGCGGTGTACACGGAGCTAGAACGGCGGAGCCGATGTGAGCTGTTAGCTCGCCAACTGATACGGAAATTTGCTGTGCATGCGCACATTGTTGGTAAGAACAAGCTTCTGTCAAAAATTTAATTTTTGGTACATTTACACACACACACACCGATTATCCTGATACTTGCTATAAACTTTACTTGAACGTATTTAGGGTTCTCTAATAACTATGAGATGTGAATACTTAACATTCTTGGTGACGAAATGGATAATATTTAACAAACTTCAAATTTTGTGAATTATCTAGATAAGAGGTTCTCAAGGTGACTCAGACAGTAGGTACCTACATTTTTTTATATACAACTGTGGCAACAAGCTTACGGCCTCCCTGATTTTAAACAGGCACCGTAGCCTATGGACACTTGTGACTCCAGAAGAATCACAAGCGCGTTGCCGACCCTTTATTCACTTGAGGATTCGCTGTGTTGGCAGATAGAGACAGCAGATACACACACACACACACACACACACAATTTATTAGGGTTCCGTACTCAAAGAGTAAAACGGGACCCAATTACTAAGATTCCGCTGTCCGTCCGTATGTCTGTCACCAGGCTGTATCTCACTGATACCGTGATAGTTACAGTTGAAATTTTCACAGATGATGTATTTCTGTTGCCGCTATAACAACAAATACTAAAAACAGAATAAAATTAATATTTATGTTGATAATGGTACGGAACCCTTCGTGCGCGAGTCCGACTCGAACTTGGCCGGTTTTCAAATTTTTCATGATGCTATTCGGACCAGAAGTTACAATGGTGAATGGATGAAATTTTTAGAAGTGCCTGATTATGTTTTTGGGTTAGGGCGCATAACGTCCCACTCGCAGAATGTCCCTTTCGCGAAATGCCCCTTTCATAAATGTCCCTTACGCAAAACGACCCTTCTGCAAAAGGCCCCGTTCGCAAAACGTCCCTTCACACAAATAAAGTCCAGTTCGCAAAACGTACCTTTCGCAAAATGACCCGTTCGCAACACGTCCCTTTCGCAAAATGACCCGTTATTGGCCATCTCTTATCCCATGAGAAGACTCCTAGTTTCTACTTAAACAAGCTTTTTCCAGACGGGAAATTTTGCGAATGGGTCATTTCGCAGACGGGACGTTTTTCGAAAGGGGCGTTATGCATTAGGGACTTTCAGCGAAATGGGTTTTCTCGGAAAGGGGTGGGACCTTTTGAGAAAGGGACGTTTTGCGAATGGGGTATTTTACATAAGGGACCATTTGCAGAGAAGACGTTTTTTTTATATTTTATGAATAAATGAGTATGAGTATGAGTATGAATGGGACGAAATTTTGGTGGTGGGACGTTATGCGCCCAAACCTTTTTTTGGTGATAGGGATAACCTTCCTTAAAAGCTACGGTAGCCTAGTGGTTCAGGCATGCGGCTGTCAAGCGGTGGTCGTGGGTTCGAATCCCGGCTCGTACCAATGAGTTTTTCGGAACTTATGTACGGAATATTTACCGTTAGCTTTTCGGTGAAGGAAAACATCGTAAGGAAACCGGTCTAATCCCAATAAGGTCTAGTTTTCCCTCTGGGTTGGAAGGTGAGATGGCAGTCGCTTTCGTAAAACTAGTGCCTATGCCAAATCTTGGGATTAGGTGTCAAAGCGGACCCCGGGCTCCTTTAGGGGCACAACCGGGAATAATGTTAGGAGGATGATGATGAGGGATAACCTTCCTTAGCACCAGAAAAAAATTGCAGACTTTCAACTGTAAATAAAAAATAGGTAGATATGTCGTCTATACGAAGTTCCGTGTTTATAATTTACTTTGAAAACAAAGTTTAAACCGACGAAATATCAATCATCCCCTATTTTCCTACCCTTAGGGTTGGTTTTTTTTTCCAAATTTATATGGTACCAACTTCGGGGTATACCCTTTCCAATAAAAAAAGAATTATAAAAATCGAACTACTCTGTAAAAAGTTATGCGTGGTCATACATAAAATTAAAAAAATATATATACGCGTTGACTTGAGAACCTCCTCCGTTTTTTTCGTCGGTTGAAAAATGGCCACCAAATTCTGACAGCATTCGTTTTCATTGACGACGCAAAACTATGGCAAGCTGTGCGACTTAACCAAGTTTTAGTGTGCCAATTTTGGACCGCTTATAACATATCTACGTATATTTTATATTACATCATTGCCTATCACCAAAAAAAATATCAGGCACTTCTGAAGTTTTCATCCATTCCCAATAGGGAACATTACGCAAAAAAATCCCACTTCCTGGCCAGGGAGAGACGTAAAATTTTGTACTCACCACGGGCGGTAATAAAGAAAGCCTCAGATCGCATATTTATCGCCCTTGCCTTCGGCTCGGGCGTCAAATACCTGCGATCTGAGACATTATTTGTTTTACCGCCCTAGGTAAGTAATGTACTATTTCACGCACACTTCATCAAAAAAGTCTTGTAGTGTGTAATAACTTTTTTGTACTAAAAACTTATTTATTGATTTTTTTGAATACCTAGGTTAATAGGGAACATTACGCAAAACTCTTCGTAGGTGGCGACACTAGCAGCGTTGACATTGTATCTCGTTCCCACGCGGTATTGTCTATGCAAGCATCCTTGTCACTCATTTGACAATCAATGGGGAATGGATAAAAATTTTAGAAGTGGCTGATTCTTTTTTTGGTGGTAGGAATAACCTTCCTTAGCACCAGAAAAAAGTTGCAGACTTTTTAGCTGCCTCAATTATTTTTGTAAAATATAAACAGTTTCCTATCTTACGTTTTGGGTTTAGGACGGCGAATGAGAAACTTTCCTTGATTCGTCTCTTATTACAAACATATTTTGAATATCTGACCCTGGAAATGACAAATATAGCTGCTGCAGCTGTCAACATCATTGCCAGTGTCAGTTTATCACGGATTTTTAAGATATTTTTTTGTAATATGAGACGAATCAAGGAAAGTTTCTCATTCGCCGTCCTAAACCCAAAACGTAAGTGAGGAAACTGTTTATATTTTTCAAAAATAATTGACGCAGCTGAAAAGTTTGCAAATTTTTTTCTGGTGCTAAGGAAGGTTATTCCTACGACCAAAAAAATAATCAGCCACTTCAAAAAATTTTATCCATTCCCAATTGTGCATGTGTGTGTGAATCCCTATATTCCTATACTGGTTTACTGTTACTGGTAGTGCTGCCTCTGGCGGCAGAACATTGCAGTAATGTAGGGAACATTACTGCAATGTTCTGCCGCCAGATTGGGGGAGAAATAAAAGACAGTATAAAATTTAATTTTCCATAGTTGTTTATTTGTTCACAACAAAAGGCTAAAATAAAAGAACTCTTTATAAACTTGTAATACTCGTATGTCACTTTTGTTATTCGTTTCAGTACAAATCAAACCCGAATACGACCTTCCATTTGAAGATAGCATACTGCAATGTTGTTGGAATTCAATACAGGAGAATATTCATGTGGTAAGTATGTTATATTATATCTATTTTTATATGGGCAAGTTTGTATGGAGCTTGGCCCCGAAACCAACACAGCTGAGAGTTAGGTCTTTAAATATTCTTCATTTCATTTTACAGGCACCAAGTTGAATTCCATTGCAGAACTGCGATATTCATATTTTAGTCAGTGTGAACTCTATCAGAAAACGGGTTTCTCTTGGAGATACCCTACTAAACTAGAAATGTACAGAAAAGGACCTTATTACCGATGTATAACAGTAGCAAATAAAATACCAGAGCATATAAGGGAGGAATCGAAAGATGAAATATTTAAACGGAAATTAAGAGAATTATTACTTGATAAATGCTACTATTCAATTTTATTGAGGAGTTCATATGTGATGACCAACTGAAATAGAATTTAGTAAATATTATTTATTTGTGTGTATTGTTTTATATAGCATGTTAATATTAGCCCGTAACTATAAATTGCTGATTATAATTTTTAAAACCAAAAACTACCACATGATAATATGCCAAAAATTATGAGTAGTGTAGTATTCACTTATTTGCCGCTTCTATGGGTATATCTGTATAGCTTGGCTAGCCAATGCACCACCACCGGCCACCCGCTCTCTGCAACGGTCGGGCCATGACTGCTGTCATCGCGACGTATGCGCACTAGATAAGCACAGATACTCTACATCCCTTTCTTAATTTAATGAAAAGGAAACCTATTCATGTAATCTATTCATGTTAATTAAATTATCTATTTAAGTATAGAATCATGTTTATTTATTACGTATTTATGAATTTTACTAGTGAACGAATTTTGCTTTCTTCCTGCATATTTGAATCCTCTCGCTCTCTAGTCTCTTGATTACAAACTTTCCATTGACCTTCACCCTTTTTCATAGGCAGGACCTTTCTCCGATATATTTGTCCAGTACTGTCATTTCAGACTTCGACATCACCAGTATCACCACCTTTCCTCTTTTCAATAGTGCGAGTGCCTATCTCGTACTTAGTCCAACCTAAGCTTGTTTTATTTGATCTTTTTTTTTCAACCCAGAGTTAGTAATATTATGCACTTATACACCTGTAATTACCACTGTTTCTAAAAATGAACCTCAGCCACGAGAAAACCCGGCGTAAGAAACTGTGTGTCGGTTTATTATAAAATTTATAAATGACATTATTCCGATATTATAAAATTACAATCCTACTGAGGAGCACCTGTTTATTTACTTTTCCCGCTAGATTACACATGTATTTTAATGTACATTCATGTAAGGTAGGTACCTAACTCATAGAAGTCATAAAACATCAATAATGCTAACATGATGTATATCAATGTCCGATTTAATATTACCCCCAATAGTATGCAGGAAAGTTTTAATTAGAGGAATCAATTACGCCGCCACCAGAGTTTTACCTGTGGTATTTGATGTAAATATTATTTTCCATTTCCAACTTTTAGCAGTTAGTATTTATCTTACAAAGGTACACCTTTTTTTAACACATCGTTACATATAGTAGATTCCGTTAGCGCTTCGAAGGAACGCGCAACGAACATAGTAGGTATTTATACTTAGCCTCTGTTCTATACACATATCAACATAAATTGAACAACACAATGCCATACATGACTCAATTAGGCACACTTGTGTACTGGTTAAATTTAAACTCGTGGTTTGGAGACTCTACATATATCAGACTCTACATATCGACTCTACATATCGACTAAGTATACGTATCGACTATACATATCGACTCTACATATCGACTCTACATATCGACTCTATATATCGACTCTACATATCGACTCTACATATCGACTAAGTATACGTATCGACTATACATATCGACTCTACATATTGACTCTACATATCGACTCTACATATCGACTCTGACACCAGTCTGTTATCAGTTTCCAGATTTGGCTTTCTTCCAATTTTACGCTGTCTGATAGTAATTCTTCCTTAACCTTTTCGAAAGATATCGACTGCCCTAAATACCCAGCATATTCATTTAAATAATGACTTTTCCCGTAAAATATGGATGGTAAGGCAATAATCAATATTGATTATAAAAGTTGTTTATTACATTTTCGTATTCAACTAATAGTAATTTGTGGACATGGTATTTTTTAACATATTCTCATCAATTATTGCCACCATTAATTGGCACATAACGTTGACGCGATGAAGTGTCCAGATATGTTACTGAAATATAAAGACACATGACTTACTTTAGCATGTTCCCTATTCTATAACAGCCAAAATAAACATCATCAGTATTCGCAATTTGGATAGTCATATTAATTAAATACGTTGACTGCTACTAATGACATTGTATTTATCTCAATAAGCTACAATCGCTTTTACCGTCCCTGCAATTCTTTTTTATCTTTTTTTATTTTTTGTGCAAATTTATTAAAGGTATAAATTGATAAAGGGTTCTCGATGTATAATTTTTTTTTTATCTTCATGTTACATTAAATACGCTTCAGGTATCCATTACATCAGTTCCCTTTTTTCCCGCTTGGGAATCCACGATCTGTTAGGAAGTGTTATTTAATTCTTGTCCATGCTTGGCACATTTCTTTTCAAATATGTGCCACTTCTCCGCCCACCAATGGAACACTCGTTTCACTATATGTTGAACTTCATAACCAGGATACTTTATTTAATCGCCCACCTTCAAGAACTACATTCTATGTAGGTAACTACTAAGATACTTGCAAAGCTCCACATCAGTACGGCAAAACTGGATGAAAATCGTGATCATCTACATGATCAAATTACTTTGATACATAATATGTTTAGGTATAGTGCTACATTGTGAAGTCACGCGCTGATTCAGAAACCTTACGTGGATGTTTAGTCCAGATATATCCGTTACTTCCCAATCTCGTAACTTGTTCAATCTCGTAAACAGCAATGTATGTTAAACAGAACAGTAACCAGTTCTCGAGCTTTAATAGTGCCCGTATGCAGGGTAAGATAAACCATGGACCGTACAAAACTGCCCTACTTTCAAAAAGCATATTTGGAATGGCGCCTAGAATTTTTAACAAATTGCCAAGAGCCATTTTGAAATTCCATGACCCTCATTTATTTAAAAAAGCATTGTTTAAATTTCTAGCTGCCAAAGCATACTATTCCATACAAGAATATTTAAATGACCCTAGCATTACGTAAGCAAATGATAGCATAATTAACGACTTATATCTAGTGTGTAAGTGCATGCTGCATGCTATTTTGTGGCTATTTGTATGCCTTAACAGGCAAGACATAGTGAGACAAACCATAAACTGTAACACCGATGTACATACCTATGTTTAACAAATAAAATATTTTGTATTTGTATTTGTTTGTAATACTATACTACTTTCCGAATTAACATCCGTACTTTGTGATAGAATCCCTCAATTACTCGGACGACACATGTACAACACAGAACTACTCTTCCTCATTGTAAATTAATGTAAATGCCATAATAACTTCCTTGATAATGTGAAAGGTATGTTTTGTATGTAACGTAACACCAAGTTATTAATTAATTAGTCATCACAAGTATTACTTGCACTTAATAATGTTCCTTTTATAAAGTGTTGACCACCATATGTTATATTATGTTTAACCCTATACGTAGTGACCATATCAGTTTTATAATGCAAGTAGTTCCAAGACCTCACTTTGTGACCCGAGAGGTCATCGCTGTCACTCTTCGAACGTATATTCAGGGCAACTCAACTGCGTTACACCATCCAGCAGCTAGCACAACGAATGTGATCTCTGTGTCGCATCGCATATAATTATAGGTAATTTATGTCCAATAGTTGAGAAATATATTCGTATATGCATTATCACTAATCAATGGATAACCGGAAATGTAGTGCTTACTTGATATGTGGGCAGAATGACTATTTAGCTAATAATAATTTATTCATCTATTCACAATATACGAATCACTCAAAATTACACATAGTAATTTTTAGGAGTGATCGTCAGTTTTTTAAGTAAATTAAATAAGCAACATTTAAATTATCATACGATTAAATTTTTATTATTCTGGGTTTTAATTAAAATCCATAAATATATCAATAACAATAACTATTGCAAATAGATGTTATAGTATGTAGGTAACGTTAATGTAACACCTATATTCCATATTCATGTCCCCGTCTTGGGTCATTACCCCACAGACACGGAACAGAAATCTATTCGTGTAATTATACGTTTTATCACTTAATGCACTTTGGCATATTTTCATGTACTTGGCACTTTATATGCTCCATGGCATATTTGAAACACTGTGCTCTCTGTCACTTTGTCTAATTAGTCTTTGATGTGCATTTAAGCATCACATTTGTGCTCACTTGCACCTTGTGCAATTGGGTGTGCATTTAAGCACCACATTTGTGCCCACTTGCACCTCGTGCGATTGGGGGTGCATTTAAGCACCACATTTGTGCTCACTTGCACCTTGTGCAATTTGGTGTGCATCGACCCACCACATTTTTTTTTTATTTTTATTTGCACCTTGTGCAATTTGATGTGACTTGGACTTGGCTAGCCAATGCACCACCACAGGCCACCCGCTCTCTGCAACGGTCGGGCCATGACTGCTGTCATCTTGACGTATGCGCACTAGATAAGCACAGATACTCTACAAGTAGGTAATATGTATGACTCTTAGTTGTAGCTTTAATTTTAAAGGAATACTTGCTGTGCCCTAACAGGGTTCATGTGCGAACCAACCCTAATGTAACACCTATTTTATAACACATGATAACTATGCAATAAATGAATTATGAATTAATGTTCGATACCGAACATTAATCATTACCGAAGTGTGTAAAATAAACACATTTCGGGTTAAAGAAATTAACTGCCTCAAATGAAATTTACATTTCACTTATCATATCTAGATGAGGGCCCTTTCGGATGCACTTCGACCCAATGGGATCTTTTGTGCATTTGCCCTCTCCTTTATGCCCGCTCCCAGGCTTGCTCCATCATTTCCACAAAACGGATGATGCAGTTCGCCGGGAGCACCTTGAATTCCTTTGGTTGCGGGTAACCGTTACCAAAGTAGTTCATTCTTGGTCTACCAAAGTAGTTCATTTCACTTAATGAGAGCTTATAGTTATTTACAAATTAATATTATTCCAGCGAGCGTGTTTATTTACATAAATTAATATTACTTAAACCTAAGACTAAATTAACAAGTATACACATAACATTCTTAGTAAAAATATCATAGATATATAAAGTAAAGATATGCCCAACCAGCATGAGTACCTAATTAGTCCAATGCGGTGGCCCTAAACTAGCAATGGAGGGCCACCGTGCCTTAGTCTGTGGCAGGACGCCGTACCGTTCAGCTGTCAGAGTGTGTCAGAGCCGACTGTCTCAAAATGCCCATTTGCGCCGTAAAAGGGTGCAAAAATTATGATAGAAAAGTAAAAAAAAACATGGGATATCGTATCATCGGTAAGTATCGTCAGTTTTTTGGGTTCCGTAGCCAAATGGCAAAAAAACGGAACCGTTATAGATTCGTCATGTCTGTCTGTCTGTCCGTCCGTATGTCACAGCCACTTTTTTCCGAAACTCTAAGAGCTATACTGTTAAAACTTGGTAAGTAGATGTATTCTGTGAACCGCATTAAGATTTTCACACAAAAGTAGAAAAAAAACAATAAAGTTTTAGGGTTCCCCAACTGAAACTCAATTTTTTTTTTCATCAAACCCATACGTGTGGGGGGGTATCTATGGATAGGTCTTCAATAATTTACTTTAAAAACAAATTTTTAACCGACGAAAAATCAATCGTCCCCTATTTTCCTACCCTTAAGGTTGGTTTTTTTTTCCAAATTTATATGGGACCAACTTCGGGGTATACCCTTTCCAACTAGAAAAGAATTATCCAAATCAAACTACTCTGTAAAAAGTTATGCGTGGTCATACATAAAAAAAATATATATACAGGGCGTCCCACGCCTATGCCACATGGAGAGAAAGTACCTTGAATATTGTAGATGGAACATTTTACTGAAAGAAGACATTATTTTGATTTATTAAACAATTTAAACTGCATTCATAGATTTTTTTATAATTACATGGTTGAACTGGGAATCAAACCCGCTACTCGAGAAAAAAAAATACCTTGTAGCTTTATCATACCGATCGAAAGGCTTCATCATAAGGATTATTTTTTGCTAAATAACATACTCTCAGAAATAAAAGGAAGTCCATGCATTTTAAAATGTTATGTGAAATTATGTTCAGAAAAATGAAAACCTGACATTGCCGTAAGGACATACAACGGACATTATCATTTTGAAGTACCTATTACTAATGAATGAATCAGTACCCACTTGAGAAGTACGCATCATTTCCCTATTATAATTTAAGTGCATGATAAAATTATAAAGAGATACGTAATTAGTAGGTACTATCGGCCAAAGCCAGAGTCGACCACCTTAAAGGCGCATTTTGGTTTCAGCCGTATAGCATTGCAAGCGATTCTGTTTTGAATCTGGTCGACTCTGGCTTTGGCCGATGGTACCTGGTTGTATGCAACAAATCGAGTTTCTGTCCCATCAAGTTTCTGCTGTATCCCGAATCTGCTGAAAGACGCGTAAATGATTTTGTCAATGGGACTCATTATGAGCAATTGATAAATTAAATTGATTAATTTTGATAATTTTTTTAAATTCATGGTCTTCCTTTTATTTCTGACACTATGTTATTTAGCAAAAAATAATCCTTATGACGAAGCCTTTCGATCGGTATGATAAAGCAACAGAGTATTTTTTTTTCTCGTGTAGCGGAGTCGATTCCCGTTTCAACCATGTAATGATTTAAAAATATATGAATGCAGTTTAAATTGCTATTTAAATTAAAATAAAGTCTTTTTTTAGTAAAATCTTCTATCTACAATATTCATGGTACTTTCCCTCCATGTGGCATAGGCGTGGGACGCCCTGTATATACGCGTCGCGTCGATTTGAGAACCTCCGTTTTTTTCGTCGGTTGAAAATAATATTGAGGTTTCTAATATCATTTTTTTCTAAACTGAATAGTTTGCGCGACAGACACTTCCAAAGTGGTAAATTGTGCCCCCCCCCCCCTTCCCTGTAACCTAACTTCTAAAATAGAGTAAGAGATTGGTAAAATTAAAAAAAATATATGATTTTCTGAACGAACCGTTCAGTAGTTGAGCCGTTAAAGTAAATAAATATACAAACTCACTTTCAGACTTATAATTACTTATTTATTACATAGATACCACTTACTCTGCCACCACCTGCCAGCCACTTCATTAATATTGAGAAAAGTCCCCCTTACAAGGTTAATCCGGCCACTCAAACGTGTGGTACGCAGTCCGTACAGCAGATGGCGCCACTCTTTTTAGGGTTCCGTAGTCGACTAGGAACCCTTATAGTTTCGCTTTGTCTGTCCGTCCGGCCGCGGATAATATCAGTAACCGTTACCACTAGAAAGCTGAAATTTGGTACTTATATGTATATCAATCACGCCGACAAAGTGGTAAAATTAAAAGTGTTTTTTTTTATTAGGGTACTTCCCCTATACGTAACGTGGGGAGTGTTTTTTTTTTTTTCATTTCAACCCTAACGTGTGATATATTGTTGGATAGGTATTTAAAAATGAATAGGGGTTTGGTAAAATCATTTTTGACAATGTTAATATTTTCGGAGATAATCGCTCCAGAAGTAAAAAAAAAATGTGTGTCCCCCCCCTCTAACTTTTGAACCATTAGTTTTAAAAATATAAAAAAAAACTCAAAAGTAGAACTTTATAAAAACTTTCTATGAAAATTATTTTGAACTTGATAGGTTGAATAGTTTTTGAAAAAAAATTATATAAATAGGATGGTGGTGGATGGTATGAAACACACATTAATCAATACAAAGAGTTTAATGAATGGAATTTAGCACAAACACAGTAGAAACACACTTTTAACTAAATGAGAGAACGCGGATAGTGCGCCTGCGGTGACGAGTGGCCTACCGACCAAAGACTACAATATACATACTGAGATAGACAGGCAACTCGATCAAATGGAGAAGGCATTTAATGCTTGCGTATACAGGCGCCATCTCTTCTGCGGTAGTTACAACTTTTCTTTGAATGTACAAAACATACAAAAAGTGCGTCGGTCGTAGGGATTGAACCCCGGATCATCGACTCCAAATACCACCGCGTCTGTACCCCTAGGCTACTGATGCCTTGTGACAATACGGCGTATTTTGAAATACCTTGACAGCCTAGCCTAGCAATCGCTAGAGCTTCAGAGAGTTCGCCAGCTATCAAGAAGGTGCACTGTTTTCAATAAGAAACTGGATTTGCATTAAGTTCTTACTTCGCTTAGCATGCTACCGACTGTCGGGGCGCGGGCGCAGAGGGCTCGCGATGGCGCGCGTGAACGAAAATGAATGAGTGAACGCGGTCGCGGGGAGAGTGAATGATATAATCGTGGTGTTGGCGCGCGATATAACCCCTACAAAAATAATTTCACACACTTACTGTGATGGACGAAAAACTACGGAACCCTACACTGAGCGTGGCCCGACACGCTCTTGGCCGGTTTTTTTCTTCAGGACAGATGTCAAGCGAATTGTTCGGACAGGCGTATCTTTACTTTATTTATCTATGATAATTGTACCTTCAAAACAAAGTTTTAACTGACTTCAAATCAGGAGCCAAATTGCTATAAGTTTGCCTATAGAATTTGAAGAGTTCCCTCGATTTCTCCAAGATCCCATCATCAGAACTGGATTTTGGTGACAACGGGACCAGTCTGGAAGTATATGCTTTCAAACAAAGAAAAAAAAAACAAATCGGTTCATAAATTACCGAGATATCGCGTAACATACAGTACACATAAAAAAAAACAGACGAATTGAGAACCTTTCTTGAAGTCGTTTAAAAAATATTCACATAAAATGTTACGGGTAGAAACATAAATTAGCGCTTGATTTGTTAATGGTATGCAGTCAGCCACAATGTTACAATGGGGAATGCATGTAACATTTTTGTCGCTAATTATTGGGTTTTACAATGGGCTTGTGACCTTAAATTTGTTTACGATGCCATTTGAACCAGTTTTTGTAGATGAACAAATGTTTGTATGGAAGCAACTACATTTAAAGGACATTAATTCCCAAAAAATCGAGTTAAATACGGACCTCGCTGACAGTAGCCGAAACGCTTCATACTGATTGGCTTTAAAGTATGACGTCACACCGTGCAATTTGTACTAACCGTTGCATGGAAAATGAAGTAAATTGGTGATTCGGTCGCGAAATACTGCGTTTAGGTCCATGGTTGTCATACAAATTTGTTTATATAATTATATCTAAGCGTAAGGATTCTATTGGTCCCTTTAAATTTACTTACATTTTTTTCTAAACTTTCAAGGTTCATATCCTTTTATGATTCGAATTATATTTTGTAATTTATACTTTATTACAATCATGTGATGGTTTACTATCCATTTAGCAACACGACGTTATCAATTTTAACACCACGCAACAAGCCTATTACTATTTACAGCAAGTTCTCATTATAAATCAATAATTAAGTCATTTAAATGACCTGCCAGAAACCGGAAAGCGAGGCGTGGGTAAGACTGATGACCTGGTAAAGGTCGCGGTAGTCCGCTGGATGCGGGTGGCGCAGGACCGGTCATTTTGGCACTATTTGGGGGAGGCTTATGTCCAGCAGTGGACGTCTTTCGGCTGATATGATGATGAAATGACCTGCGGGATGATTAAATGGCATGTAGCCTGCCTCATAGCTCGTATTCACGCTGACTAAACATATGAATCTCCTGACAGAAGCATAATGTCATGCTTAAAAGGAGACTCCAAACTTGCCTTTGTTATAACTAATATTCATGAAAATTAAAAATAATCAAATTTTAATTTTCATGAATATCTCAGTTCTGCAATGGAATTCGACTTCGTGCCTATAGAATTAAATTAATTTGATTTAAATACCTATTTAATGGCCCAACTCTCATTTTTGTTGGTTTTGGGGCCATTTTGACACATGGTCCTTTATTTTCTATTTTCATCCCTCGACAAATAAGAAGACCGCGGCCGTAATAAATAACACTTAAGTACTCTGTCGGTATTTTTTAGGGTTCCGTACTCAAAGAGTAAAACGGGACCCTATTACTAAGACTCTGCTATCCGTCTGTCATCAGGGTGTATCTCATAAACCATGATAGTGAGACAGTTGAAATTTTCACAGATGATGTACTGTTGCCGCTATAACAACAAATACTAAAAAACAGAATAAAAAAAATATAAAACACAAATTTTGAAAGGCCGTGCGCTTGTTTACAACCAACGAGGTATAAAAAGCGTTCCATATCATTACGTACAAAAAAGGCAAAAAATCACGTTTGTTGTATGGAAGTAATAGGGTCCCGTACATAAAGGTGAATAAAATTTTACCCTGTATCACGCAGTAAAAACCGATTTAGTTGAACCCATTTGAACTAAATCGGTTTATAATGATACTCTGTTTTTTGGTTGGAATTTAACGTTATCATTATACCGTATTTCACCATAACCATTTATTTTTGATTACGTCTGTACAAAACATATTTTTTTCAGGTTCTCATATCAAATAACACAAACATGGTAAATAAAGCGAAAAGTATTCATCTTGAATGTTATACTCTTGACGGAATAAAAAATTACAACCAAACTACTGCAGAACCCCAGAATGATATAAAAAAGCCGAAAATCTTTAAAGAAAATGATAAAAATAAATCTAAAAATCTGTTCATGCAAGATTTAAGTGAAGTTAATGATCTTTGCTTGCCTAAACCCGACGGATTTAGAGTATATGAATCCAGAAATAATATATTTGAGACAGGAACTGATACTGGTAGCAAATTTTCCAAAAGAGATGCCTATTCTGATAAACTTATAGACTTGACTAGACCTATGATGAATAGGGAATTTAATTCTGAAATTGCTAGTGTGAACGATCAAATTGCAAAGCTAAGTATTGCAGGAAATATATCTGTTAATAGTCGAAGTACACAAATTATGAAAAATGTGTTTAGGACAACGGTTCGTAATGATAAATTCGATCAAGATGCAACAACCGTTGCATCACATTGCGTTGAACAACATAATTCTAATCGAATTCTAAGCGACAAAAACAATTCAGATGTTAATAATAGAAATGTACGAAGAAGATTAGAAGTTATTGACGAAATTGATCTAGATATAGGTACACTTAATGTCACAGAAAATAATATCGAAAAATCTAGGAACATTATAAAAGTAAGTGGCATTAATATGTTGAACAATCAATTCAACTTAGATGAATATTTAGAAAGATTTTACATTAAAAACGCTGTTGTGGAAAACAGAGTTAAGAGTAGATTCGACGAATGGATGTGTCGATTGGATCAAACGATGGAAGGAGTTCTAACTGAAATACTTCTGGGAGAACGAAATAAATTAAAAAAAACGATGCCCCCATGTGGTTTGTGTGAAGCAATCCAATTGACAGGCGAGACATTTAAAAACCAACCGTTTTTAAAGAGCATTATAGACAAATTTTCAATCAAACTTCTTGATTGCAGTACTAATAAAGGAAAATTGAACAAAGTCATGGAACCAAATGATCTTATGAAGCTGATTGGTTTGAGTATGATTCTAATACAACATTTGAAAGAAATTGTTAACTACAAAGAGTTGGATGAAGCAGAGTATATGCTAATTGATTTGATTAAAAACATTGAAGATCCTAAATCGGATATAGATCTGTCTTTGGAAAAGCTTACGCCAATATTCAGCAGAAGCGAAATTTCTGATGAACGAGCGCCTTTGTTATTCAGAAAAAGTCGTAATGATAAGGTAGAATATTTGAAGAAGCTTTTCGCATCATGGCAAACACATGAAACTAACAATTTGACGAACGCAGCCAAAGACAAAACAATAAACGAAGAAGCTAATATAGTTAGAACTTGTGGCAAAGACTTGAATACGCTAAAAATCAGTAACACTAAAGGTATTACAGTAGAAAACAAGAAGGCTGATAAAGCTGATGTCGCGAATCAACCGAAAGTGATACGAAACCTGAAAATAATACCCGCTTTCGAAGAACGACTGAAAAATAAGGCTGTATTAGATATAAATCAACATGGTTATGAACAAAATTTAAGTATATATACTGTGTCATCAGACGAAGATTTTCAATTAAACAATGGAAATTATGAAACGAATCATTATACTGTGGATGACTTATCTGTATCCGCCTGCAGTGTTAACACTGAACGCGCCAGAACTTCTTCTTCATTCGTGAAGATGTTTTTGGTGACGCTGAAAAGCACTTTAATAAAGATATCCGACTTCATGTAAGTATGCAATTAGATATAAAATATATTGCCAAAGTAGTAGTTTATGTATGTAGATGCTATTTTCGACTATATGTAAAGGTCGCCAGTAATGATTTAAGGGCTTTACCATACGAAGTGATCGATCAACGCTAAACCGATAATTTGTAATACTTAATCAATCGACTGACGTCTATCGATGCACCGATCGATGGTCGATCGTTTGTAATAATACCTTAAATATTTCCCAACAAAACATTCGCCATTTGTTAAGTAGTCTCTTTTTACAAGCTTTATATTAACTTGACCTGTTCTTATGTAAGTATATAAGTTGTCCGTCAATATTTGCAATCCATTTTTCAGCCACTTAGCGTTATCCGATTGAGCTGAAATTTTGGGTATTAGTTTAGTTTGGATGACAATTATATCGAGCTGATCTGATGATGGAGACCAAAGGTGGCCATGTGAATTCAGTATTTAACCGACGTAACTCCGTTGAGTTTGGGCTCGGTAGAATAGTCACAATGAGTATTTGATGATGGTATACAGAAAAGTACAGCCGGCAATAAAAGCTGTTGGAGATATAAGTTTCTGGCAAAAATGAAATTTTTGGCAGAAACTTATTAGAACTAAATACAGAGTTTCTTATAGTATTGATTTTATTCTAAGAGTCAACAGTTCCTTTGTGTTTAATTATTTTCCAACTTTCCTAAAGGATGTCATTTTTTTTTGTAGTCATCAAATATATAAAGGAAATTCTTACTTTAAGGGGATATTCATTGAACCATTAATTAGTTAACGATAGTTAATAGCCGTCACAACACTGGCGATCATTGCCAGACACAGATACATACGAAATTAGCGGATTAGATGTGGTTCAAATACAACTTAAGTTAGGTTTGACACAGGGACTGCATAACCGAAAAATACCGGTATTCTATTTGAACGGTACGACGTCATATCGGTTGTCAAATAGCGGTTTCGGTAGCGGTTTATTTTTTCCGGTACCGTAACCGCTTTTTAAAGGTACCGATATATCGACTTTGGCCTGGAGTTGTTGCCAAACCGCCGGCAAAGGCACTGCCGTTTTGTCTTTAAATGTTTAGTAGCCAATGCTTCCTCTGTAGAGTGCCAGCTCGCTTACTTTTTTCGGTTACCTTTATAATACCGGTATTATAAAGGTTTCGGTATCATTTAAAACTAATACCGCTAACCGTTATTTCAAAACGGTTACGGTACCGTTATGTTCGCGCGTCGCGCATAACCTTTACGACATAACGGTACCGTAATGGAATACCGGTTTCATACCGGTATAACTGTAACCGAAATCAGTCCCTGGTTTGACAGTGCGAGTAAAATTAATATTCCCTCAAGACTTTTTGACATTTTCTGAAACACTGTCATTCTGGTACGCTCGAACTCTGAACGGGCTAAACATCTTTGTATAGTGTCTCTTTTAAATCGTGTTTAAACTGACATACAAACACGAAGTTGCCAAAAGAGCGACAAGGTTAAAGGTATCTAGGTGTTCAGCTACTTATGAGTTCGAAGAAGGTCGCGGGAGTCCGCTGGATACGGGTGGCGCAGGACCGGTCATTGTGGCATTCTTTGGGGGAGGCATAGGTCTAGCAGTGGACGCCTTTCGGCTGATATGGTGATGATGATATTTACATTGTACGTCCGAAATGGGCAAGCTGTTGGACTTTATTTTACCCACAACTAAATGTACACAGTTCTGACAATAAAGAAATCTTATTTAATCTTATCTTACAGAAATACAACTACACAGGAATGTCGCGAGGGATTGTGTATCGGTAGGAAGGCAGATTTGCTGACGAAGGCTGAACTGATGCGACAATGCGTGCTGAAAATCTCTGGAAGACTGAAAAAGTAAGTTTTGTAAAACATGAAAGTACTATTTTTTCGCAGTTTGACGAATCTTTAGATTTATTTATATATCGCATGGCGGTTACACACTGGTACATATACATATCGAAGTCGCTGATAGAGTTCCAGTGTGCGCTGCTAGGTTCAGAAGGAACAGTGCAGCTGCCGAGTTTGTTGTTCTTTTAGCACCCCCTGGTACTCCGTAGCATGGATGGCGTTATCCATGCTACGGGGCCTGGAGGTCACGTGTAGGGTTTCTAGGGTTATTTATTTAATTTATTTTATTTAATAATTTACATCAGAAATATTATTTCCATAATTTGTTAGTAACAGTGATCTTAAAACTATGTTAGTAGGTATTTTATCACACTTACAATTAGCAGTTGGATGGCCTATGCAACCTATCCCAATGGAACAGGAAGGGACCATCCAAGCGCGCCGCCACCGTCTGCAGGAGGCTGTTCGTGTTCGGGGCCGCGCAGGCGCCTCATCAGGGACGCGACCCGCTTACGTATTATGGCGTGAAACCCATCCGTGTGCGCTTCGCTTTTGCGAAGCATCCCTGATGCACTGCAATGGCTCGGCAGCCCCAACAACATCCTAAACCCATTATTATAGTGGACGCGTAGGGCACTGTAAGCCTTTTGCGTATAGTTGATCCATAGGCTGCAGGTGTAAAATGATTGGCAGAACGCCTTAAAAAGGGTAATCTTTACGTCGGTTGCAAACCTTGCAAACCTACGAATCAACATATTGCTCCTGACTGAGAGTGCCCTACGCTCCCTCTCCACGTCCTTGTTGTCACTTTGGGTCTCCGTGACCCAGTGACCCAGGTACTTGAACTCCTTTACCATTTAGTTATTCCTACGGACGTAGAACAACAACGACCTTTAGATTAAGTTAGTATAATTGTATTTTCTTTTTGTTTCCAAATTAAAAAAATATATGTATTTTAATGTGCGTCTATTGCAACGCCACTTGTCGCTGAAGTCGGATCTACTTGTTTGCTATTTTGATAGATTCGTCGTTGTAACCTCATAGTTGAGGACCGGTTAGCCTAGTGGGTAGTGACGCTGCCTACGAAACTGAAGGTCCTGGGTTCGAATCCCGTTAAGGGCAAATATTTGTGTGATGAACAAGAATATTTGATTCTGAGTATTGGATGTTTTCTATGTATGTAGAATGGGAGGCAGGGAAACTCGAGAACTGTATAAATCTTATTTATTTACATAAAATGCACATCTTAATACGTTCCGATCGTCTTGCAAACTCAATCATACGTCAAATCATTCACCTTTCTAAAACTATTCAAACCACGTTCGATCGTTCCTTATTCATCATCTAACAGCCAGTACCATACAAAGTCATCAAAAAGTATCAATCCCACATGTATGTAAGTATTCTGATAAATATATCGTCTTCGTCGCCCTTAAGGGGACGTAGGTTCGTGGTCTTCTCTCCCTCTCACTGAGCATAAGCGTGAGCGAGATGGAAGTTCGTGTTTGGAAGCGCGGATATCATGTTTTTTTAATTTTATTTCCTTGTGCGTTTTAATAAATAGAAAAGTAATAGCTGATTTCCCTCAAACCTGACATTGCCAATTTTTAAAACTAATTGTCATATGTTTAGCTGTTGTGCATAATTTGTTACGATTTTTTTAAGTGTATTTTAGACCTATGTTCGTGATTTTTTTTCTATCGAGCGAAAGTCAAAAACTCAGGATTCGAATAGCTGATTTCCCTCGAAAAAGGCCTCAAGATTGCTAATTAAATTTAGGGCAGCCGTATTATAATCCAAACAAGAGCTACGATTTTTTAAAAATCCGTTTTCGGAGCTCACTCACGTCGCCTTAAGGGCTGATTTAGACCGGAATGGCAGCGATACGGCGAGCACTTTCAGTGTGAAATAATTTTAAACTTTATCTACATACTTAATAGACAAATCAAGTACTTGAATTACTGTTTCGGTCGCGAAATACTGCGTTTAGGTCATACAATTTTGTTGATATAAAAGCGTAAGGATTCTATTGGTAGCTTTAAATTATCTCTTGGACAATAATAAAATGCATATTTTTTCTAAACTTTCGAGGTCTTTTTATGATTTTAATTATATTTTTTACAAGCTTTTTATTAACTTGCAATGTTTGTAAGTATGTATGTAATTTGTTCGGGTGGAATCTTGCAACTCAATTTTGAAGCAGATATCTTCAACCGATTGAGCTGTAATTTTGGGTAAAGGTATAGTTTGGGTGACAATTCAATATTATGGTACCATCGAGCTGATCTGATGATGGAGACAGAAGGTGGCCATGGGAATTCAGTACTTAATCGACGTAGCCCCGTTGAGTTTGGGCTCGTTAGAATCGTCTCGATGAGTAGTTGATGACGATATACAGAAATTTACAGTCGGCAATAAAAGCTTGTACCAAAAATGTAATTTTTGACAGAAACTTATTAATTTATACATTACTAGCTGTTGCCCGCGACTTCGTCCGCGAAGAACATGTTATCGTCTAAATGTTTGTTTAAGGAATGAATTATTAAAACCGGCCAAGTGCGAGTTGGACTCGCGCACGAAGGGTTCCGTACCATTATCTATAAAAACGGCAAAAAAATCACATTTGTTGTATGGGAGCCCCCCTTAAAAAAATATATATTTTGTTTTTAGTATTTGTTGTAATAGCGGCAACAGAAATACATAATCGGTGAAAATTTCAACTCTCTAGCTATCACGGTTCTTGAGATACAGCCTGGTGACAGATAGACGGACGGACGGACGGACAGCGAATTCTTAGTAATAGGGTCCCGTTTTACTCTTTGAGTACAGAACCCTAAAAACAATGAAATTAGTTTTGTAGTCTTTTAGTAAACAGTCTCAAACTGAAGTTACAAATCTCTTACTTTCAAAATGTCTTGTGATGATGGGCGGGGTTGCCGCCTATCACATATCCTCCTTGGGCGGAGGTTTCCTGTCTAACTCAGATGTGGGGAGAATACGGATAGGTAATGAAATATAAACACCAATATACGGATCTTAAGCCCTTTAACGCATTCACTGCCACCTCCTTTTCCTGGGCATTCGCCAGGTGCCACACTTTTTAAAATGTACTTTATGTAATGCACTTTACGTAATTACGAACGCGTCTGTGCGTCGATGGCACACGGTGAAAGTCACTGGAACGCACATACGCGTCGGTGGCAGTGAATGCGTTAATTACCTAAATCAAATATACAGTAAATAGCAATTCTAGTGCATACAGACGACGGGGTATGAGGGTCGAGGAGACCACGGCGTGGAGCCCTATTAGCTGGCCCTGATGGGACATTGGCGTATCCTGGCTACGGAGGTTGGAGCGGAAGTTCCCCGAGGAACGAAGGAGCCTAGGTGAGCGTAGGGCGGTGGAAAATACCACTCCGCTGAGACCTAGGAGGAATAGGAAGGTCAGGGTTAGGTTTCTGGGACGAAGTGCGGGGAGCCTTCATCGCCACCAAGAAACCTACTAAGCTAGGAACCTAGCGTGCGAACGCGGGGAGCCTTCACTCGCACTAACTAGGTGGGCAGGCGTTCACACCATACGGAGCGCAAGCGCAAAGAGTACTATGAATATATAGAGATAGAGACGTCAGTCAAGGCTTTGCATGCCGCGAGTCATCTAGTATTTCGTCTGGTCAACAGCCCAAGAGTTAGCTTTAGTAAGTTCATATGTGTGCGTCAAGTGTACGTATGTGTGCGTGAATGGAAATAATCACACACACATATACACTTTACCTGTACATACATGCATACATATTGATGTAGGTATAATATGCTAATTCCTGCTTATCTAACGAATAAATTTAAAATAATAAGACAATTTATGAGTTATAATATATTTTATTCAAGGAATCACAGTCAATTACGAACATGATATGAATGAATGTAATTAATTATTCAAGAAGTCGGTATATCAGTTTGGTATCCTATTACGAGTTTGGTATAATATTATTGACTTACAATCGTCAATAACCAAATCAAGGTCCAGATGAGAAAACAGCAGATCCAAGCGATCAGCGCACTCGTAGCACACGATAATTAAAGATAAATAATAATTAAAGGCAATTACGCAACCATTTTCAGATTATCGATGACAGTCTGACAATGACGTGACGTATGACGCAAGGTTGGGTTGCGTACCAAAGAGAATATAAACACTGCGTTACGTTCCATTCCATGTAAAATGCTTTAACCGTAAATTCCATGTTCTGTTTTAATAATTAAGTATATATAAATAGTAAGTTTTTTTAGCTGAATCAATTGTATATCGAATATACTAACGTGGAAATGTAGCCTCAGTTATAATCAAAGTACGTAAAATTGTATTTTCCGGAATGTTATACTTAGGCAGGCCTGTTTCCGCTTCCGCTTTGGACTGCCACCTGCAGGCGCATATAGACACTTACGATAGGTCTCCTCAAACTCGCCACTATTTTGACGTATAAACGTCAAAATAGGCTTTATAAGGCACTGAAAACACCGTGCGCAAGCGACTGCCTGCTCGGCTCTGTGCGCGGGCGCTTTTATAGAGCCGCGCGGGGCGGCGGTGCGGCGGCGGGGGGCCAGCCGGCGGCGGGGCGGCGGCCGGTGCTGTGCGTCATCGCGGCCCGTCGCGTCGGCGCTTGGGGTAGGTGCTCCCGTCGTAGGCCGGGTGGCGACTGGAGTCAGGTCGTCACAGTCTTGCTCTCTATACAAACTTAGAACCCCATATGAACCCTCATAGTTAACAGTCTGAAACCGTAGTTACAAACTTCAAAGCCCCTTTTAACCTTATTAGGCGATGAATTAAAAAAAATGCTGACATAAGTTTTGTAGTCTTTTAGCAAACAGTCTAAAACCGAGAGGTTACAAATCCCTTACTTTAAAAATGTCTTGCTCTCCATACAAACTTTGAACACCCTTATAATCCCCTTTAAGGGATGAATTTCAAAAAACGCTAGAATGAGTTTTATAGTCTTTTAACTAACAGGCTAAGATCGAAGTTACAAATTTCATACTTTAAAATTTTCTTGCTCTGCATACAAACTTTGAACCCCCTATTAACGCTTTTCGGGGAAAAGTTGAAAAGAAAACACTAAGTTTTTTATTGTAATAAGTATCTTTTCTACAAACTATCAAGTCTCTAGCTCAAAAAAAGTGTTTCCCATGCGAACCATGCATGCCCCTTTTTAACCCCATAAGGGGTGGAATTTTCCAAAACGGTGTCACGACTTTTTTGTATTTTAATAAGTAATCTTTCTACAAAGTTTTAAAGTTTCTACCTAAAAAAAAGTTTCCCCAACACAAATAGTGCACCTCTTTTCCCCCCTTATAGAGGTGGAATTTTCCAAACCACTGAAAGTAATTTACGTATATTTGTATTCTAATAAATAATCTTTCTACACTATTTCAAATCTCTAGCTCAAAAAAAAAGTTTCCTCCATATAAACTCACCCCTTTTTACCCCCCTTAGGGGTCGAATTTTACAAAACGCTGAAAACACTTTATTTGTATTGTAATATGATCTTTCAACAAAGTATTAAAAGTCCCTCGCTAAAAAAATATTTTCTCCATACAAATGTTGCACCCCCTTATAAACAGGTTCGAATCCCGGTCAGGGCATTTATTCGTGTGTTTATCACGAATATTTGTTCCTTAGTTATGAATGTTGTGTATATAAGTATCTATATGTATTTATCTATTATACAGGGTGGAAAGATAAGTCGGGCCCTGGAGGGAAACTACCTTAAATCCTTAAACTGGCTCATTTTACTTAAAGGAGACCTTCCTTTATTTTTAAAAAGAAACAAAACTGCATTCAAACATTTCCAAAAAAGCCTTACACACGGCCGGGAATCGAACCCGGTCGAATCTGTCTAAAAATCTGAGTTAGTTTTTTTGCGTAAATTATTAGTTCTAGGTGTAACGAGCTATTGTTGCTAAGGAACTCTGTATCTGCAATCACAGGAAAATGCTGAATTTCATAGTTTAATGTACGGAAATGGACCTCCCCATACTAATCCGCTTAGTATGTCTGTATGTAAGTATGGGGAAATGTGACATGTGAAACTAGACGAAATTGGTAAATTCTTAGTTTTATTTATTTATTTTCCTTATTTACACCAATCTTTTCAAAACTAATAAAATATCATTCCCATACTTAGGTATCCATAGTAGGTACCTACTGTTTGTACGAGGAGATCCATTTCCGTATTTAAACTGTGAAATTCGGCATTTTCCTGTGATGGTAGATACAGGGTTCCCTAGCAAAAAGTGTTCCATACATCCAGAACTATTTATTTACGCAAAAAAATTAACTCAGATTTTTAGACAGATTCGACCGGGTTCGATTCCCGGCCGTGTATGAGGTTTTTTTGAAAATCTTTGAATGCAGTTTTGTTTCTTTTTAGAAATAAAGGAAGGTCTCCTTTAAGTAAAATGAGCCAGCTTAAGGATTTAAGGTAGTTTCCCTCCAGGGCCCGACTTATCTTTCCACCCTGTATATATCGTCGCCTAGTACCCACAACACAAGCCTTATTGAGCTTACCGTGGGCCTAGGTTGATTTGTGTAAGATTGTCCCGTAATATTTATTTTATTTATAAACCCCTAAGGGTCGAAGTTACTAAAATGCTGTATTTAATTTTAATTAGTAAGCATTCTACAAAATTGTAAGTCGGCTAAAAAAATGTTTCCTCCATACAAATGTTGCACCCACTTTTAACCCCCCCTTAGGGGTGGAATTAACTAAAACGCTGAATATACTTTTTTTGTATTTCAATACGTAATCTTTCTACAAACTTTTAAGCTCCGATTGTAGTTATAAAAAAATTGTTCCCCTCCAAAAACTGTTTCGAATGGCACCGTAAAAATATCTAAGTCTACCTACACCCCTATTCGGCCATCTCAAATAATATCAAGTATACATATATGTATTCTCATATGCGCAAAAAATATTTTGGAATGTCCCGGTATTTATTGTCATATTATTTGCAGCATAATTGCAAGAGAGTCGGGTGATGGGAAGACTGTGAAAGACCTACTCATTAAAGCTGGAAATTATGCAGAAGAAGACCTAACAATGAAGAATTACGGGTCAGTGTCCATACTAGGGTTGCCAACTAATTTTGGGTGAGATATAGTATTTTCCAGAAAAATACTGCAAAAATATAGTACAATGTAAAAAATATAGTACTTGGCTGGCCTATGTTGCTATTTAGCAGTAGCGGCGCGGCACGTGAAATTTTTCTATGGGCAACCCAAAACAGAAAAGTTATGATATGACATAGTTTAGAATATATAACTATAGGCTTGCCTAAAAATAAATTTGTATGTGCGCGCCGCCACTGCTATTTAGCAAAACCTTGGCAATTTGAAGCACTTCGTAAGGCCCCCCAAAATATAGTATTTTCGCGTACTATATATTTCTTCAACAGTATATAGTACAAAGATGCAGAATATAGTACAATATTATATAATATAGTACGGTTGGCAACCCTAGTTCATACTAATGTTATAAATGCGTCAGTAACTGTGGTCAGAGGCGAACCACTCTGTGATTTCGTCGCTGCAAGTAGACACACACACATTTGTTGGTTGATTGACACATTACAGGTCAAAAAAAATCATGCATGAATCATTATTAAAAAATGCATAATTAGATTATTATAATAATTACATTATAGTACATTACTTACCTAGGGCGGTTAAACAAAGAATGTCTCAGATCGCAGGTATTTGACGCCCGAGCCGAAGGCAAGGGCGATAAATATGCGCTCTGAGGCTTTCTTTATTACCGCCCGTGGTGAGTACAAAATTTTACGTCTCTATCTGGCCAGGAAGTGGGGTTTTACGCACGCGTAGCGTGCGGTAATTCCTACTTTATGGCCAGGTATGACGTAAACATCATTGGGTTGACGTACAATTTGGCTTAATACGTCATAATTATTCATTTAACATCCATATTTTTATTATATTTTTTGTTTGTATTAATCTTGCTGTAAAATCATTGCTGGATGAGCCAATTTTTAGGGTTCCGTACTCATAGAGTAAAATGGGACCCTATTACTAAGACTCCTCTGTCCGTCTGTCCGTCCGTCTGTCTGTCACCAGGCTGTATCTCACTGATACCGTGATAGTTCCAGCTGAAATTTTCACAGATGATGTATTTCTGTTGCCGCTATAACATCAAATACTAAAAACACAGAATAAAATAGTTTTTTATAGATAATGGTACGAAACCCTTCGTGCGCGAGTCTGACTCGCACTTGGCCGGTTTTTTGTTTTATTTATTGCGACGTAGCTTCTTCTCTCCCTCTCACTGAGCATAAGCGTGAGCGAGATGCAAGTGCGTGTTTGGAAGCGCGGATATCATGTTTTTTTAATTTTATTCTTTGTGCGTTTTAATAAATAAAAAAGTAATAGCTGATTTCCCTCAAACATGACAGTTGCCGATTTTTAGAACCAATTTTAATATGTTTAGCTGTTGTGCCTAATTTGTTACGTTTTTTTAAGTGTATTTTAGACCCATGTTCGTGTTTTTTTTCTATTGAGCTAAAGTCAAAAATTCAGGATTCGAATAGCTGATCTCCCTCGAGAAAGGCCCCAAGACTGCTAATTAAATGTAGGGCAGCCGTATTATAATCCAAACAAGAGCTACGACTTTTTAAAAATCTGTTTTCTGAGCTCACGTTGCCTTAGCGAGCGCTAATTGACTAGTTCTTATGAGTTTTGAGTTGATATTCCTCCGTCATAACAATATATATATTTATGACACAAACGTTAATTGGTTCTTCAATCCTTTATCTACTTTTGCAATAGAGTCATTTAGAAAAAAAATGTTTCCATATTTTTTTATGATTTATTCAAACATGATCCAAAAAAACTCTGTTTTCGATATTAGTGTGTTGTTTATGCACTTTTATACATGAAATTTTACTGTAACTGTTCCTTATTGACGTATCTAATAACTCAAGAGAGATTTTTACTTTTAACTCACAAAAGTTACGTCCAAAAAACTGGTTTTTTGGCCTAAAACTGCTAAAGTTTGGTGCCATATATCTCGAGAACGGTGAGTTTTGAAGTAAACATGGGACACTATTTCGGTAAACCTTGTTGTTGTTAATACGGTAAGCCACAAAAAACACGAAAAAACGGACAGTAACAGATCGAAGGTCATTGGGAGCTGTAATTAAGCCCCTTAATATTAAATGCTGAAAGGCTCACAGCTGTAGTTATGTATTCTGAAGTGATTACTGTATTTATGAGTACATAACCCGGCCCCGCCCCGCCGGTATGTTGCGCTGCTACGGCACGCACGCTTTCTATCGCAGCGCGTTGCATGTGATAGAAAGGGATGGCCACATTTATGCTCGTTCGGCATATGCTAAAACCTACTTCTCTTTGCAGACAAACAATCACGAAATTCCTCGAGCAAACTCAGATACTAGAGGATGTTCTAGGAGACGTGCTAACTCTACTTAGAGCTGTAAACGCGAAAGTAAAAGAGGAGCCGCTGTGATTCCCTCGATACGAGCCCAATTTTGCCAAGTCGGTGGTTACGAAGCAATGAACTTCAATCCAATGGAGGTTAAATGGGATATATTCATAATAGGGGTGTAGACTCAAAATGTATTATTACTTCAAAAGAAAGAAGGCAAAAAAATATGCCTAATGACGAAAATCCCATTCGAATATCTCAAAAGATTACGAAGCTGCAACCGTTTCAATGTTGCCTGTTCGAGAGAGAAAACGCTCCGGGATCGTGACGTCACGATCGTCTAGCGTCATAGTAAACGACAATCGTTTCATATGAAGTCGCGTTTTGCGGAAAAGGGACAGAACATACCCCTTCTTAAAACTTTGGACGCTATTAACTTTTGATTATTTAACCTCTTGCGTTGCTTTTTTCTCCATTTGACTACATTTTTAATCTTTTTTCGAGAAAATGCAATTATTTCATTTAGTGTCTACACCCCTATTATAAGTTATAAATGTTATATTCGTATCGTTTTACGCTAGTATTAAAGTGCTTCGGTCGCCTAATGCGGTCGCCGAACTTGTTTCAAACTACATCGGCCAACAACTGTCATCATCACATTAAGCCTCTCACAGACTGGCGCGGCCTGCGGTGGCGGTCAATAGTAAATTTAACAGCTAATGACAAGTTTACTATTGACCGCCGCGGCCAGGCCGCGCCAGTATGATGCGGGCTTTAGTATGTCCGCCTGCTGCGGTCACATGTCACATACAATTGCAGCCATCACCGAACCACTAAAGTAATCGTGAAGCGATTATTCTAGCGTTTTGCCTCACAATTATCTCTAGTTATATGATTATATCACAAATAATGTAAGCAACTGTAGGTGATTACCTTATTTATAATTTTACGACTAAGGGTAGATCTAAAAATTAAAACTGCTCGCAGATGTTTCTACGAGGAGTAACCACACCATTGTTTCGGTTGGTTGAGTGACACGCCATTTGTTAGAGGCTCTAAAGTTTTATCGAAGCAATACGTTTTCGAACGCGTTTGCGTATAGTTCCAATTTGTATGGCAACGCGAACAGCGCCTCTGGTGATAACTGTTAGGAACTACGCGTTGCCATACAAATTGAAACTAAACGCAAACGCGTTCGAAAACATATATGTATCGATAAAACTTATACTAGTGCTTCATGCGCACACGCACAGCGGCCGTTACCGACGCGCGCGCAATGATGAGTCAAACTATCTGTAAGGCCTGTTATACACTTGTAAGTTACTTACGTAAGTTCAGTACAAATACTGCTCACGTAAGTCGTCTGTAAGCAATATTTGTACTGAACTAACGTATGTAACTTACAGGTGTAAAGTCCGCCTAAATGCAAGTTAAGGTAAACGTCCGAGTGCTCGACGCTGTACTAGTATATGGCATGGGCACTTTATGTCAAAGCAATATGGGTTAAATTCGAACTAAGAGGATTTTTCTTCATTCGAATTTAAGCCATATCACTTTGACATAGAGTGCCCATGACATAAACTAGTACAGCGTCGAGCACTCGGACGTTTACCTTATATCTTTGTGACTAGTGAATACGATGAATAAATTATATGATATCGTATTGAGCTGCATAATCTATATTTTGTATAGCTAATCTTGCGAGATATATGGTTGGCCATATCAATGTACAATTTTTTCTGTGTCTTTCGTTAATATATATAGGTAGTTTAGTTAATAGATAAGTAGATTCATAAGCTAAGTGTTACTTTGAAATAACATTCATTGATTGAAATATATGATGACACAAAATATCTGTAAATGCAAGTTATATCTTTGTGACTAGTGAATACGGTGAATAAATTATATGACATCTTATTGAGCTGCATAATCTATATTTTGTATAGCTAATCTTGCGAGATATATGGCTGGCCATATCAATGTACAATTTTTTCTGTGCCTTTCGTTAATATATATAGATAGTTTAGTTAATAGATAAGTAGATTCATAAGCTAAGTGTTACTTTGAAATAACATTCATTGATTGAAATATATGATGACACAAAATATCTGTAAATGCAAGTTATATCTTTGTGACTAAATTATATGACATCTTATTGAGCTGCATAATCTATATTTTGTATAGCTAATCTTGCGAGATATATGGCTGGCCATATCAATGTTATATATTTGTGACTAGTTAGTGTTTATGCCCGTATTCACTAGTGAATACGGGCATAAATTATATGACATCTTATTGAGCTGCATAATCTATATTTTGTATAGCTAATCTTGCGAGATATATGGCTGGCCATATCAATGTACAATTTTTTCTGTGCCTTTCGTTAATATATATAGATAGTTTAGTTAATAGATAAGTGTTACTTTAAATGTTGTCTAGTATAAAAATCGTGCGTCTAGTCTATCTAGTATAAAAATGGATGCGGGTGGCGCAGGACCGGTCACTTTGGAACTCTTTGGGGGAGGCCTATGTCCAGCAGTGGACGTCTTTCTGCTGATATGATGATGATGATAAAAATCGTTAAACATGACAGTACGAACTAATCTATTAATGCGTCAAAAATACCAGCTGTATGCGTATTGCAAATAACACAGGCAGATCAGCGGTATGAAATATAGCCTGATTTGAAATTGATTAAGTGGTTCCAGAGTTGACCCCCTACATACATACCTACTTACAATCTCAGCGACTTTTCCTCGTTATTATATGTATATATGACTTACATCTTGAATGATTTATACAGAAACAAAATAAAAAACAGACATACATGTACTTTACGTTTTTTTTTATACATACTGCTTTTCAACATGTATCTTTATTAGTGTAAGACTGACTCTAATTTTTTTTATTATATCAAGTCTACTACGTATTGCTTCGATCGACCATCGCTCGATTCAGTATACTGCAATTAATCGATAGCTAGACCTCCATTTAAATGTATCGATCGCTGATCGATCGTTTGATGTATTGATTGTATGTATAGGATTGAATGTATACTTATACAATATTTACTTTATTTTTGTATAGCCGACGCGCGCGCAATGATGAGTCAAACTATCTGTAAAGGCAAGTTATATCTTTGTGACTAGTGAATACGGTGAATAAATTATACGACATCTTATTGAGCTACATAATCTATATTTTTTTGTAGCTAATCTTGCGAGTTATATGGCTGGCCATATCAATTTACTATTTTTTTCTGTGCCTTTTGTTAATAAAGTTAATAGATAAGTAGATTCATATCATAAGCTAAGTGTTACTTTGAAATAACATAAATAAATGTTGCCTAGTATTAAAATCGTTAAACATGACAGTACGAACTAATCTATTCTATTAATGCGTAAAAAATACCAGCTGTATGTGTATTGCAAATAACGCAGGCAGATCAGCGGTATGAAATATAGCCTGATTTGAAATTGAGTAAGTGGTTCCAGAGTTGACCCCCTACATACCTACTTATAATCTCAGAGACTTTACCTCGTTATTATTTGTATATATGACTTACATCTTGAATGATTTTACAGAAACAAAATAAAAAACAAACATACTTGTACTTTACGTTTTTTTATACATACGGCTTTTCAACATGTATCTTTATTAGTGCAAGACTGACATTCATTTTTTTATAATATTAAGCTGAAGCATATTGCTTCGATCGATTCAGTATACTGCAATTAATCGATAGCTAAGTAGAGCTCCATTTAAATGTATCGATCGATGATCGATCGTTTGGTGTATTGAATGTATACTTACAATATTTACTTTATTTTCGTATAGATTAACGACCATTTTGAAATCAACCAGATTTTCTTTGACCTATTTTCTATTGAATAAAGTAGATTCATAATATTTCAAATAGTGCCGAACATAAATAAAAACCTTATGTGATTTTAGATAAATGCTCACCGCCTTTTGTTATAGAAATACCTACAATTTGATTGTATAATTTCAGTTTAGTGAGTTTCATTTAAGTGTTTGTTATTATTTTCAGAGTTGATTATAAATAAAATAAATCAGTAAATCATTATTGTTTTATTCGTTTATTGTAAATAGATCCTATATTAAGAAATACATAACTATAATCATAGTTAGCTAAGCTTTCTGGAATGCAGAAAAAACATATATTGTTATACAAATAAATACCTACAATACTTTTCTGAAGAATGCTGATTATATTATGACAATCATCTATTTACAATATCAAGGTTTTATTTAGAATTCTGTCATAAGTACGTAAATAAATGCAAAAAAAATCAATAAAAACCTATACACATTTTAACAAACTATCTCATATAGCACAAATTTTGATAAATGAATTTATTATTTATATATTTTTTTGTAAAATCAGGAATAGACGAAAAGTAAAAAAATACAGATGAAACAGCGTCAAGACCATTTTTAGAAATGCTCTGATTATACGCTGTACTGAAAAAAGTACTTATAATTATACTAGAATTTATAATTCGACGATTTAGCTTAAATTATTGAAGTGTTGTGGGATTATTACGTGTTCTGCTACGCTACGCCGACTGTGTAGCATGTTAATATCCGTATGTAGAGAAAATCATCATCGCCCTCAAATGGGTAAAAGTAGCCCTTCACTTCCACTAATTCATTATACAACTTCAGAATTGACAGCAGCCTGTCCAAAGGCATATTATAGTCGCGTTTTTCGAGTGACAAAAACTGGATAAAGTTACTCTCTCAATAGGGAACATTACGCACTCATTACTCAGTCCCACTTGCAGCATTGTCTATGAAAGCATCCTTGTCACTCATTTGACAATCAATTGTGCATTTGTGTGTGAATCCCTATATTCCTATAGTGGTTCACTATTAGTGGTAGTGCTGCCTCTGGCGGCAGAACATTGCAGTAATGTTCCATATTGGAGGCAGAAAGAAACAAACACACCTACTTACGTATTTCTAAGTCGATAAGTGACCCCTAGATATTAGTACATAAATAATCGTACCTACGACCTGGAAGCGGCCACTATTGGCTCTAGGTATTTTCAACTTCAGATAATCTACTGAAGCAATTTGGTAAAAACCTCGGGAGCTCATTCCAAATCAAATCTTATGTCAGGTATATATTCTTCTCACTTTATCTTGTCACGCGATAAACGCAACCATATGCCCATAGCGTCTAAATTATATACAGTTTATACTACTTTAAATGGCAGCCAGTAACAGCTGTGCCACATCTTCTCTAGGCGACCTAGCCGCTAGCTTCATAGTAACCGTTTCTCCACCAGCCACCAGCTTCCCTCTGACTAACACAGGCGCCCCTCCTCTGAAGATACCCTGAGCTCTGATCTCCTTAACAGCGTCTCCAGCAACCGAGTTCTTAGGTAGACCAAGGTGCTCACAAACCGCTGCCACAGCGTCGTTTATGTTGTTCTGTGAGAGCCCGAAAGTGTCGCTGGCTTCCGGTGCGTTCGCCGCGCGTTCCCAAATCTGTTCCCAATCGTCAGTGGCCGCTCTAGCTCTGATCTGATCGTTGCAGCCTATACTAAACTCTTCCAAAGGATAGGAATCTGCATAACCTTCGTGGGAGTCAGGAGCGCCTGAAGTCGGATCGCAATCTCTGACCGTGAACTCTAGAGTCGCTCCGAAAAGTCCAAGGCTGTCTATGAACGCGGAAGGAAACTCTAGTATCAGGAATACGCTTCCAGGCTTATCATATTCCAATTTCTGGCAAGGTACGATGGACTTAACTTCGTATTCCGGCGGGGTTTCCAACCTGACATGAACATCTTCCAAAAGCTGGTCGTTCAAAGTGTTAACACACTCAAATTGTAGGACAACATGTCTGGCGAAGATGTGTTTTAGCAGACGGACTCTATATTCCGTTTCGGCTTCTGTCAAATCAGTAGGAGGCACTGTCTTGAAGATTGGCCCGAGGCGCTCGATTCCTGGCAGTTTAGACAGCTGCTCCGAGTATAACTCCTCAATGGATACTGTCACAGGCTTACGTACTTCGATTTCAACTACTGCCTCCTTGCTTTCCCTCTGTTCTTCTTCAGCAGGCACTGCCATAATATCAAACGGATCATCTGGACGCGTCGCCAAATGGTCACGCAAAGCTCGCTCCAGCAACACTGGATTCGGCTTCGGTACATTAACGATGTAATCATTAATGAGCTGCTCGTCCCCTGTATCCAAAATGGCGGAGTAATATATAGCCCTGTCTCGTACTTCGTCGTCATCGTCCATCTGGCATCTAGCAAGCAGTACTCTTATGTTTGGAAGTAGCTCTGGTCTTTGAGCACCGAACTGTGCTACAGCAGATACAGCGGCAGCCCTGACCGGTCCGGACTCTAGGATCACCCTGTTGTATATGAAGCGTATGTAACGCGACGGTTGACGCGACTTTGGCCCTTCTCGCCCTAACAAATGCAAGATGCGGACAGCCAAAGCCGTGTGCTCACAATCTTCAATAAACTCACAAAGATGCGCGAGTCCAGTTTCCTTTGCATCTGGGTTTTCTTCCACCAGCGCTATAATAGCATCTGCTATAGCCGCCTTATATTCCAAGCCACCTTCATCTCTCAACATGCCAGCTAAGAACGCAGCCAACGACTGATGTTTCCTAGGGAACTTGGTGCAAAGACGCCTTATAGCCCTGACTACGACTATCTTGAACTCATCAGAGATCTCCGACACGAAACTGGATATCTGCTTCATCAATCTGTCTACCGAACTCTCGGCGCCTGTTGCTAGTAGAGTAGTCACAGCTAGAGTTGCTACAGAGCGGTTCGGGTCTGAGATTAGGTTCTCCAAGTCAACAGCACAGGCGGCGACAGCTGTAGGATGTTTAGCTGTCAGTCTAGCTAGTGTCCTGGCTCCTGCAAGCCTCAGGGAAGCTTTAGAAGAACCGCAGAATAACTGCAAGACTGATACAGCTGGAGCTAAATCCCTGGCTGTTTTCCTCAAGTTCACAATCGCGTGGGCAGCCTCATAGATGACCATCTCCGACTTATGGCGAAGGCAGCACTCGATGAACTCTATGTAAGGCTGGGAAGCGTCTGACTCGTCGTCTTCAACCAACTGTGCGGCCAGGCGGATGAGGAGACAGAGAGCGTAGGGGGACTTTAAGGGGGAGCGAGCGAGACGGGTGACGAGCTTGACGGTGGAGAGCTTGTCGTTGCGCCGCGAGCCGGCAACGACGCCGAGGGCGTGGTAGGATACCATGGCGTTGTCGGAGCTGATTGCTTCCTGTAAAAATAAGAGAAAAATACTTAAACGGTTACATTCAACCTTGAAGATCCGCGGACGGGTAAAGCAAAGTTCGCATTTTGAAGTAGGTAAATGACAATATTTGAGCAATGTTTGTCTTTTGCTTGAAACCATGTTCTCGAAATCGAAAAAATAATAATTCTTTGTGAGTGAATGGTTGGTCAAAATGTGATAGCATGACACTGAATATTGACTATCAGGCTGAATGATGTTGATTGTTGACTGCTAGGATCAGCAAACTTTTATAGTTTTTATGAATCATCAAAAACACTCTTTAAATATGAATTTTGTAGGGAAATGGTCCAGATTTTTTGTGGAACAGTATTCATTTTTTGATATTTGTGCATTTATGTACCTTTAAAACCGCAAAAATATTTAAAGCATGATGTGTTCCGGAGTATTTTCTTGAGTTTTGTTTATTGATGATAATGTAAGAATAATTTATTTTCAGTGTCACTAATTTACTCTGATACTTTGTGATAACTGATAATGAACGTCGACATCTACAAAGCCGGAAGTCCCGCACTTATGGATATAGATAAAACAAAACAGCAACCAACTTCAAACTATGAACTAACTTTATAAAACCGGCCAAGTGCGAGTAGGACTCGCGCACGAAGGGTTCCGTACCATCTATAAAAACGGCAATAAAATCACGTTTGTTGTATGGGAGCCCCCTGAAATATTTATTTTATTCTGTTATTTGTTGTTATAGCGGCAGCAGAAATACATCATCTGTGAAAATGTGGTGACAGACAGACAGACAGATGGACGGACAGCGTCTTAGTAATAGGGTCCCGTTTTACCCTTTGTAATCAGTAATCATTTATTGTGTGAAGAATTCAGGTCGGTACATAGTCGAAGGTGAAGTCGAAAATGACAATATAGTATCACTAAATCCTGCCTTTTCAGGCGTACACACATTAACTATGGTTTCAAATACTTAACAATGAAAATATAGGTATTAAATTCATAAATACACATTCATGCATTCATTATAATAAAAATAAATATATATATATATATGTACAATCATACGAGCCAAATTAACGAGATAATTATTACATATCATTCTAAAGTAAGTTTAATTAACAATTGTATAATAATAATAATGTCCTAAAATTAAGTAAATTTCATTTGATAAAAAAAAAATACAATAATAATATAAACTATGTCAATTGCTTGCATTTACTATAGTATTCTTCTAATGAATAAAAACATTCGGCAAGCAGCAATTTATTAAGTGCAGAATAAAATTTGTTGTCAGGTAAAAATGTCCACAAATTGGTACAGCGTTATATATTGTTATTGCCATATGATAATAGTTTTTGTAATTAAGTTTTAGTCTACAGTTTGGTCGGACTAGGGCTTTATGTGTCATTGTATGTTTATTTAAGTTACACTTTAATTCGAAGAGGTGAATGTTGTTACGAACGAACTTGCATATTTCAAGTATATAAAGACTAGGGATTGTCAAAACTTTGTACTTTTTAAATAGGGGTTTGCAAGACTCTGACCATCGAAGACCAGCAATTGCGCGTAGACAACGCGACATTTGGGTATGGAACCCTAAAACACGAATTTATGTGATTGCGTTATAAGATGCTAGCGGCCCCGCCCGCGTACTGCGGAGCCCATCAGGCAGAGCCGCGAGGTAAAATATGTCCATCATGAAGGTCCATTATAACTGGTGAAAGATTTTTTTCACTTTTCATGCCTGCCAAAGTTCACCTTGGATGTATGCTGCACAAAATGCCACTTTTAAGCTCTAGTGAGTCTAGTGCACAAAGTAAAATTGTTTTAAAGACTAAGATAATCGGGCCTAACAGCCACACATACACAATAAAACTTCGTAGAATAAACTGTCATTTAATTTGATTTGCTTTAATAAATTTCACATCCATGTTTTCCATTACTAAATTAATAAAACCAGATAGAATAGGAGTCAATTATTATTTTAAACCATATTGAAACATTTAATGACTTGGCAGTATGAAGTACTCTATTCCTAGAGCCGTTAGAGAGGGTCAGATATTTTTGCAGCCTGGTAGGTTACCCATGCAAACTTACATTACATTACATACAAAGCCACAATCACACAGACTTTTCCTGTTTATAATATTAGTATAGATTGCACTAATATTATAAACAGGAATAGTGATAGTATAGTAACAAGTTACATATGCAAAAGACAACCTTAAAGCCTTTAAGGCTAACCTTTTTTATTTGTGTAGTCATTATTATTATTATTCATATTTATTACTAAACAATGGGATAGAAGACTTAATCTATTACATTTCCCTGCAAAACACACACTGGGTCCCGTAACACAGGGAATCCTAGCTCGGGACCCATTGACTTTGTATCCTACTGTATCATGTTTTTGCCGAATAAATATTTCTATTCTATTCTTCTAAAACTGTTTTAACAGTTTGTCTGCAGGTACAAGTCTCTATAAGACCTATCTACTTGTTTGTGTTGTCAACATACCTGAGCCTCATTAGCCCACCGTCGCACCAGTTCAGAGGAGCTCGACGACAAATGCAGCGCCGACACCAACGCTGCTGAGCTCACAGCCGGGTTCTTATCAACAATCGCCTGTTTCATGTATCTCTCTATGGCCTGCAGCATCGTACTGTCCGTAATACTGCACAGAGCTCTTATAGCCGCCGCCCGGTACAAATCCTCCTTCCCAGTCATGTCTTTGGTCAGAGACGAAGTCACTATGATGACATCTTGCGCCAGACTACTCAGCTCCTTTATACATAGGTATACCATACGACGCAGCATCACATCCTTAGATTGGAACAGCTTGGTGGTCGCGAAAAATGCATCGGTAGCCTCCTGAGTTGTCAGTTTCTCCCCCTGATTGAGCAGAAACAGTATTTTCGACAAAATATGCGTGCATTTTCGCGGATGGACCGAACTCTCGTTGAAGTATCGGGATTCTTGCAGCACGATGGTCTTGTCAAGGTTTTGGTAAGGGTTGCCGCTGCCATCTTCTTCTTCTTTCTTGTCGCGTTTGAAAGAGCCCATTTTGAGCTTTTTCTTTTGGGTTATTAGAAAACTGTGGGGCGCCGACGAATACACTTTACACGTCACTTCGAGTAAGCTGTCAAACAAACGTCAAACTGTCTGTTTTGTGTTATCTGGATACTAATATTTTAAAATAAAATCGTGGATTTTCTTCAACAGTTGGAAAAATTCCAGTGGTTTTGATTTAGGTAAACGTTAATTTAATTAGCTAAAGTAATATGTAATTATCAGAACTATCAAGAAGAAAAGAAAATATTAGCTAAACATTGAACGCAGCTATAAATTCTGTGCTAACAAAAAACTAAAGATTATAGATAGAGTTGTCTTGTCTAATCAGCGTTGCCAGATGGGTACGCAATAGTACGCACGGCGTACTATTTTATGGTCTTGCGTACTCGCGTACTCATCCGTCGATTTGCGTACTATTTTTATATTTTACCACTTGACAGAAAAAATATTTTTTAGGTTTTCCGATTAATATTATTTAGGACCTCACCCAGAAAAAGTTAACTACTAATACTTCTATAGATTATCTGTGGCTGTCGCACTGACAAGCAAGTGACACTGGCAATGGCCAAGCCAGTTTAGAAATTCAAATGACATTAAGGCACCATAATAGTCAAGGCAAAATCGAACATATGATTGTGAAATTACAGTTTGATTTAGTTTGATTGTACTGTATGATTATATAATAAATAAGTCAGCGCCGCAGTTTTGATTTGGTTTGGTTTGCGCTTTGCGCTGTGCTGTTGGCACCTTGGCTTTTAGCTAGCGGTTAAATACTTAAATAATAACGAAGTTCGTATAGCTCAGAGGGCCTACCGCGAAAGGCATTCGAAGTTTCCCCTCTCTGTCATACTTACGAGTTCGTACGTAAGTGCGACAGAGAGGGAAAACTTCGAATGCCGTTCGCGGTAGGCCCTCTGGAGGCAAGTTGCGCTGCTGATCCAACTGTCAAACGAGTTGTACTGAGAAATTGCATGCACATTTGGTCGGATTGTTATAGTACTAACAGACGCTCGAATATGGTGCGCTCCGCACCGCGAACTTGGTCTGCTCCGGACCATATTCGATGGTGTGTTCAGCGGTCCGCCGCACATTACTATTATTATTGACGGTGCGCTCGGTTCGATGGTTCTCCCACAGGATTTGGTGCGGTCCGCACCAAGTTCGCTCATGTGTACGGGCCACCGCACAGGATTTGGTGCGGTCCGCACCAAGTTCGCTCATGTGTACGGGCCACCGCACAGGATTTGGTGCGGTCCGCACCAAGTTCGCTCATGTGTACGGGCCACCGCACCGTTCAGAGGTTTAGTCGCGGTTTTACCACCGAGCGAGACACACGTTACAATGTCACCAGGCCAAGAAGCCGTGAACACTATGGAAAAAAGATTAATTGTGGAAGTATTAGAACTTTACGAAGATTTTCCTTGTTTGTGGGACTCAACTCACGACCTTTACTGCAACAAAGATGGGTCCCAGTCAAGCGTTGGAAATAATTTTAGAAATAGAAAAAACTTTATTGTTTTACCGTCTTACATACTTAGATGGTATTTAATACAAGTGTTAGGTCCCAACGGTTACCCATTTCGGGTGTACAATATTTACTTAAAACTAAGGAAAACAAAACGAATAGGTATATAATAAAATCATTTTCTTTAAGACGAAAATTCAAAAAAATATTTTAATGAATAGAAACCTTTCTTATTTAACCATGTTTTTAAATTACGTTTAAATTTTACGTCACCCTACATTTTTATTTAATTAGGAAGCTGATTATAAACTCGAATGGCACTAATAAATGTGCTTTTGTCGTAAGTTTTATTTTTTACCAAAGGCAATGTTAAATTGTACTTATATTGACTACGTATATTATCGCCCGCTACACGCATGACACCATAGAGGAAGTAAAAAAAAAAATTAATCTTAGAGCTGCATATTTTATTGGATAAAGTCGGAGGAATGTCGACGTGATCACTGAACGGTAGCACGAAAAGCACTGGACCGTCTTTGTACGGTGCGGTGGTGTGGCGTGTCGAGCGCACCGCACCTGTCCGTCGGTTCGACGCACCATATTCGAGCGTCTGTTAGTACTACATCTATCTGTATGACACCCAATTATGACTTCGACATGTTGTACTGACAAATTGTGGTGAAATCATATAATCTGTAGACCTCATCAAACGTGTTTTTAAGGCCTTTGGTTATGGACCAGCTGCAGCACAGCACAGAGGGCCTACCGCGAACGGCATTCGAAGTTTTCCCTCTCTGTCGCACTTACGTAAGAACTCGTAAGTATGACACAGAGAGGAAAGTTCGAATGCCTTTCGCGGTAGGCCCTCAGTTTGCCAATAAATGTTGTACTGCGTACTCAAACTTGAATTTGCGTACTATTTTTAAGAGCTGCGCGTAACGGAACGTAAAACCCATCTGGCAACACTGTGTCTAATTGTCTATTGATCGACAGCGGCGGTGCTTGGACGTTGGCGTTATGTGCTTATTATCATTTATTTGATTGGTTTCGTTAATTAAAGATAAAATACCATTAAAATGCAGTAAACAAGTTTCTAATTGTCGTTACCATTCATCATCAATATAAAACTTCCATTATTGTAGAACAATAAGCGTAGTTTCAAAATGGCAAACCCAGCCCCCGTGGTAGAAGACAACCCAGAAATTGTAAGTATTTATGTGTATTTACTATGAAATATTGCAGTTTTATGTAATCACAATCTTATTAAGACATTAACAATGCTTTTTCTATTCAGGAATGGGGAAACGAGCGGCTAACTCGAGCTCAAAGGGCCGTAGAAGCCAACACATATGATGTGGATTCATGGTCTCTGCTGATTCGGGAGGCCCAAACGCGGCCAATACACGAAGTGAGATCGGTCTATGAGAAGCTGATCATTGCGTTCCCGACTACGGGCCGATATTGGAAGATTTATATCGAGCAGGAGGTTAGTATTTGTCACTAGTTTTGATTAATAATTTGAGAATTCCCAATGAACCTGTTTGTCGTGAATGGTCATGATTCACGATAGTATTTACATTGGTGTTTATAATTATGTCTCAAACAGCCGATTTATTTTATGTAGCAACACCGACAACGAATCATTTTTATAACAAGGTTGACGGGTAGGCGGGCTGTCAGAGTTTCTAACAGCTATATTGGGAACGAACAGTTAAGTGCGGTTTGTAGTGGTTGATTTGGAGGAAAACCAGGGTGAGCTCTTTCCATAATCACTTTCGATGCGTCCTATGATATTGTAACGATTTGGTATCATTTACACGTGTGTTCATGTGCTTTCACAGATCGGACGATGATTGTTTATGATGCGATGTATTTATGTGCGTCCACAGGTCTCATTCTCTTTGGGAGGCGTATTGGTATATCATGTAGATGAATAAGGTTTTCCTACAGGTCGCGCATGTACGTGACCTGTAGGACACACAACACAGTTCTTATTTGTGGAGTTATTTAGTGTTAGAGGATTAGTTACAAGTGTAACAACAGGGTAGTTCAGTAGTCTCGGCTTCAGGCCATATCATCATCAGTCAAGGGTGCACCCGGGTAACTGGAACAATAGTGTGTGAATTGGGACAGTATCAATGGTGGTAAGGGATGTCTATAAGGGGAGGTTGGAGGACATTCTCGGGGACGAAAGTCCCCACACGTCATAGGGAGCTGGCACGCACGAGGCGGCAGCCCCTATGTCAGATATATAAAGGATTCCGCAAGTTGTAAGGGTATGTTTATAGTTGCATATATGCGAATACGGGTGTCTTAGCTTGAGTGCTATAGGTTCTCATTCGCGGCCAGAAGTGGCTTCGCGACATGGTGGAGCATGCTGGGATCTAAGCCAGTCTTCATCTGTTTAACACTTTATTTGCCCCAACTTCCTGCAAAACCAATATTAAATGTAGCATGTGCATTATTGACTCAAAAACAGATTACTGTTCATAAAGGTAATCTAAAGATTTTAAAACCATCCACGAGAAAGAGATTAACATTATTAAAATCCTGTCTTAAGGCCCCGCACGTTCATGGTCTTCTCTCCCTCTCACTGAGCGTGGGCGTGAGCGAGATGAAAGTGCGTGGTCGAAAGCGCGGATATCATGTTTTTCGGAATATTTTAGAAACGAGACGAAATTTAAGAAAGTAAGAAAATGAAGTTAATGTTCATTACTTTATGAAGAAGATTATAAAATTTCATCTCTTTCTGATAAAAAATGGAGCAGTAAACTGGTTACAAGTGAAAAAATAGGGTTGAATTTAGATTTATTTTTCTCCACTTTCTTACGTTAAAATGGATTTCCACGAAAACAATGTCACTTCTTATATCTTGCAGATTATGATATCTATTTTCCAACACGAAAATTGTTACGTTATAAGGTATAAACTGGTTACTAAACAACTCATTTTTACCAAAATTTGAGATGCCAAGCCTTAATCGGTTTAAATGTTTCTGACTTTTCAGAAAACATACTTACAGCAAACTATCACTGTATTATGTCAGAGGTGCTCCTTATGCAAAGGTTACAGTTAAAACCAAGTTATATAACAGAACCATTGATCAATGTTTAGTGTGGTGCAAACATTTAAAACCTTTTAGACATCATAAGGAATTAACCTTCCATAAGTAGTACATTTTAACGTCATGTTACTATAAATAGGGTAATTGGTACGGCTCTCAATCAAAATCAAAAATATTTATTGGTATCATACTAAAGTAGGTAAAAGTACATTCGTGGCTGGTTTGCACCTTATAAATGCAAAAAATATGTATAGCATTTGTATTTTTTACTGACTCAATGACAAATTATGGGATTATATACAAAATATAATTATTCTAAACTATTCAATGAGCAGCATTGGTATATTTATTTGATTGTCAATGGATTGTCGAAAACAGCGCATCAGATTTCAATGCAATTTATTTACTACACGGGTTTACGGAGGTGAAAAGAATCAACTCCTTTTCTCTGGAAAAAACAAAGAGCAAAGCCTGTTCTTTCAGGTATGTAGGTACTATATTTGATGGTTACTTTTTTATTGAAAATATGACCTAAATGTTTTCTGGTGAATCGGATTCATTGTTCTGATTGCAATCAAGATGTCAGAGGTTCAAGGGTGTACGAACTTCAGAGACTATAAGCTGCAGACACAAATAATAAATTGCGAATGAATTGTATCAATTTGACGGTTACAATTTTACCTTTGGGAGCAATCTGTGGTTTTCCTATATTTTTCTTGTTGACAGGAGGAGGAAGTTTTAGACAGTATGATGTTATTCTCAAGTTTCGTTCTGATTTCATCAGTGTATTTGTTCATAGGTACATTTATACCGAATAAATTACTGAAATCGGTATACGTTGCTCATATCTATTTTACCATATTATTGAGATCAAAAGAATGGTAGTATCCTGGGAGTTCACTTGTTTGTTGTATTATTAGTATGTGGCAGTAGGCTTTGGTGCTGATTCACTTTTATTTCGGTGGTTATTGTCAATAAGAGATCTGACAGCAATTCGATGGATCTAATTGATGTTGACTTCATTATTGTTTGGTTACCAGCAACTTATCTCAAGACCACTAGTGATGATTTTCATTACCAGGTTATGCCGAGAAGGATTAACTTTTAACGTAAAATAAGTTACTCGCAATTTTAACTGTGTCATCATCATCTTCTCCTAGCCGTATTCGGCCTCAGCGACTGCTAATCACTGCGGAGAGCGTCGCTGGTGCGCCCTCAGGTGACTGACATAGCAATTTTTGCGGTCTATCATAGAAAATCAAGGAAGTGTTATTTATTGACAGTTGTGATATATCAGATAATGCTGGTTAAAGAGTTAAAGAAGTGAGTTCAGACATATTATGAGTCGCATAGTGAGTATACTGTGTTGTGTCGTGCGTGATGCTCAGCTGTGATGAAACAGAGGATGGAACAATGTTGTCAGTATGATACACCAATAGTATACCTACACCAAAATAATGTGTGGAGGTGGCTGGTGGCCCTCAGGTACGAGTCGATTGTTAGGGGGCAGGGAAAAATTCATTTATTATAAAAAAAAATATCATCATCACGTATCTGTCACTCAATAAATCAGGTGGAGTCTTGAAATATAAACCAATGAAGATTCATCGGATACCTACGTGATACGTTGACAATATTGTCAATTGCAATATTAACCATAATCAGCAGGTATTAATCATTTAAATGCTTTCCATACACAACGATAAATATAATAGTAAAATTACTTACAATTTAATCATGAATATATCCTACGTGCGTAACCATAACTACAACAAGTTAGTAACTACAACAAGATGTACACCTAGCAATCGTAAAAACTTAGCTTTGTTGACTCCGATACTATGCTCTGAATCAGGATGTAAAATGGGTATGAAAGCTTTGGTGCTTAGTTTCTTTTAATCCTTTAGCTATAAACCATGACTTACACAGTAGTGTCCAGAATTCTTGTATAAGTAAATTCATTTGTGACTTGAAAGTAAATAGTCAGATAACTCACGTGACTTCGTTAAGTGAATCTCGCGAATCACGAATACGTTTTGTAGGTGCAACCGAAAGGTTCGGCTCGTGGATAGAATACCTTTAGACTTCAGACTTGAGTATAATCAAGTGTTATGGTTAAACAAAGATTTGTAATTATGACTGGTTTAAATATTTCGTAATGGGACTCTTAAATGTTAGATTTTAGATTATTTATTGAAAATTGTACATCTCATTTACATGTCTAAATATATAGAATTTACAATTTTTGGAATGTGCTGGGGTCAATGATTATTCTGAAGAACCTCACTTACAGTGTAGCACAAAGGGTCAGTAAACTATACTTAAGTTCCTAAAGTTTCTTGTAAAAAAGGCAGTGCCGTGCGAACCTTTGCCATGCACCGGCGCGAAGATTTACCCCTCAAATTAGAATCGAATAGATTCAATTTACTGAGAGACAATATAGGTGCGAGTCTAGACAGTGCGTAGCACGCGGCGAATAGCTTGTCACATACATACGAGTAGTCAATATATGATGACCTAATGAGACCCTGAATCGATCATGAAGTCAATAGATAGATAAATAATAAATAAATAAATAATAAATAAATATTATGGGACAATCTTACACAAATCAACCTAGGCCCACGGTAAGCTCAGTAAGGCTTGTGTTGTGGGTACTAGGCGATGATATAAATAATAGATAAATACATATAGATACTTATATACATATATAACATCCATAACTCAGGAACAAATATTCGTGATAAACACACAAATAAATGCCCTGACCGGGATTCGAACCCGGGACCTCCAGCTTCGTAGGCAGAGTCACACTTCGTAGATAGAGAGATAGATCGTTTATTTGCTTGAATCATGGTCATTATAAGTGTTACATTTCAATTTTATAGTCCAGCACAATTCTGCCGGCTGATGGCGTGCAAATATTTAAAGAAAATCGTCACATACATTACAACATTTACAATTCAATAATATTCAACATATTAACAAAGTCCAGTATAATAATGATTAAAATAATTCCATTGTCATAGTATTATATTAATAGGTACTATCAAAACGAATTTTACTTAACATTTACTGTGCGTACTTAGTATACCTACAATTTGTTGTTTTAAGGAAATCTTGGACCGAATAAAAGCAATTTTCGGTCAATCAGGTGCTCAATTTCCTACAGAAACTATTGTAAAACATGTCAGTAATTTCTTTCGGTATGGAGTTATAAATTAAGCAAGCTATGTAGTAGCAGTTTTTGCGGTAAATTTCTAGTCTTGGAGCTGGCATAGACAAGGCCGTATGCGTAACTGCTCTACGGTAAGAGTTGTCATTTAATTTGAATAGTGACATATTGGACTTTACTAATTTGGCAGTTTCAAAAATATATATACTAGGCGCTGTCATAAACTTATTTTTTATAAAGATTTGTCTCCATGAGTCTACATTTCTCAGACCCCAGATTTCTCTGAGGCATTTCTTTTGGGCAATGAATACTCTATTTGCTTCGGAGCAACTTGCCCATACTACGATCCCATATCGTATTTGGGAGCAAATATAGGCGTGATAAACCGAGATGGCTGTCGCTATTGAGCTAGTATTCAAGGAATCGGGATGCGTTTACCTGAGGCACAATGGTGTTATTAGTAGTTATGTTTAGTGGGCCATGTTTTAGTTTTAAAAAGCATTAGTGTAAATGTATAATGTTCATTATCAATCAGGTTTATCAGACACAGTTCACACAGTCAATACACGATGTGGAGGCCGATGAGTCTAACGCCTCTCTGAGAGGCAAATCATAGAGCCTAGGTGATTCTGCATCTGACACTTGCAAAGCAATTTGTATGTCTAAAAACATGGCTATTCGGGCACCTGATAGTTAGAAACACTTAGTAATATCCTGACAACAGCTCAGAAGACTCAAACCTGGACATCCGCAGACAAATAGCCTTGGAGCTGGAACTGACCACTAGTTTTCAGTGTTACCTCAAGTAGCTAAACTTACGAAACATCACGCTTTCTTCATCAGAAGAATGTCAGCAGACCGCGATGAATAACAGAAAGGAGTTCAAGTTTGGGACTTCATTTCTAAAATACAAAACACGATCAACAACGGCATTAAACATGAACTTAAGTAACTAAGTACCTGACTGTCCCCATGTTACTACACGTCATACATAAGCATCATATGGCGAACTTGCCTTTCGATATGAATATACCTGCTCGTAGGATAAGCTGACGCCGACTGTATGCAAGGATCAAACAAATTCACGCGTTAATATTGATGAATTGTATCATTTGTTGTACCTTACGAGTTGGTACATAATTCTTTTATGGACAACTACGAGCTAGAATTAAATCAAGAAACATTATTCCATCATTCCTAGAGATGTTCTTTAAATGATACTCAAACATAATTCATTCGTTTTATAGATTTTGAGAAGGCGTTCAATCATATCGCTTGTGATATCTCACGAGGCAGTACTAAGGCGACAATATCTAGGTACCAGGGTACCAGTGTTGGTATATCAGCTTTAACAAAAATTACATGGTTAAGTATTAAAAACAGTATTGAAAATGCAAACACTATACACACATAAGGATTTAAATCTAAAACTGAGATGGAGATTAGTTAAATGCTATGTTTTGTCAATCCTTGTGTATTGTGCAGAGGCTTGGACTTTAAATAAATTGACAATTAAAAAACTGAATGCATTTCAAATGTGGCTATATAGGAGAATGTTGAAAATCTTGTGGACAGACAAAGTATCAAATGAAAGAGTATTGAACAAAATGAAGAAGTATTAAAACCCGATGGTAAAGGTAAAGGGTTTGAAATCGGTGTCCCGGTGCATGAAGCTTCCATCCTCAACCTTAATTTAAACAGCATCATGGATTTCTTTAAAACCGACATCAAAATCATCGCATTTGATTATTGATTATAGCAACGACTGTTCTTCCAATCTTAGGAACTGCAGAAAAACTAGTGAAATTTTTTTGGCTCCTGGATGATAACTCAGAACAGATATCATGTGTGCACGGCAAGGATAATGACATTAATAACACAACTTAACGTTCACGGAAGTTTTTAAAGTAGCTTCAATCAAAGACTGCGATGGTTCGGACACACTCAAAAAGGAGGAAAATACCATAATAATATCAATAACATTGCACTTCGCCTTCCCAAACATTCCAGAGGAAGAGGTATACCAAAATCCACGTGGTAGTCCAATATTAGAAAAAATGTAATGTGAAGAACCTGGTCGAAGAAAAGACAACTCATAATCGATCGCGCTGTCGCAAACTGACTAAGAGACCCGACCTTACATAGGTGTTAAAAGGGAATGAAAGGAAAGCGAAACTAATACAATTAGTATAAAATTTAAACGGAAGTCACTTAAACTGATGGTGACCGATAATTCAATGTAACTTAAAATATTAACCTACTGTGTTAGCGAGTGGGCATCACACTATATGACCAATTCCGGAATGAATACAGTACTTATAAGGAGAAGAGTAAAGAATCTCTACGTACATTGATAAACCAAAGTTAATTAAATCTGAAAGGTTCGGAAAATCACTATAAGGACCAATCTGATCCAAAGCTCACAATTAATTTTCCATATACCTAGTACACTTTGGACTGCAGCACGTCACATCAATGTATATAAACTGAGATTCATACAGAGACTATCCATCGATAACTAATGAAATATGAACTGCTGCAAGTGACACTAAAGCTAATAGCAGAAATAAATTTTATAGCGTAAACTGGTATCTCTGTAGTCCAGGAAATAATTCACATATATATTTTATTTAGTCATTTATACTGATGTGACAGACACAGTGCATGATTACTAAAGAGTTTAAGCGGTTGAGGGGTAGCGAATATTTGAACAAGTTTAACATCATTAATAACCGATACACTATGGGAGGAGGCATGATAAAACGTCGCACGGTCATAAGAACTAATGTAATGGCGCATATTGACCGTGTGCGAGGATTGAGATACGCAATATCGCAAAGCCTAAAATCTTATTGGAAAATCACATGTTGAAGGACACCCGTCATACTATATGGCGCTCTCGGTGGCTCGTGGAAGACGTAAATAATAGGAAGAATACAAGCAATAGTTGAAAATGATGATTTTCATGCTTTCAGCTCAGAAACAAAGTCTTTATTTAAAACTCAACCAAAAATTATGAGTTTTGGTATCCTTCAAAGCCAACATATCACTATTACACTTTAGGAGTGCTCAAAATACTGGTTTGGCAGTGCTCAAAACAGCTTCACGTTCGTCAGAACAGTTTCGCGACGCTCAGAAGTCTGGATTTAGTGGTCCTCAGAACAGTTTTCGTTGGGCTCAGAGGCCTAGGTAAGCAGTCCTCAGAGCAGTTTTCGTAGGGCTCAGAGGCCTAGGTTAAGCTGAACAGTCCTCAGAACAGTTTTCGTAGGACTCAAAGGCCTAGGTTAAGCTGAACAGTCCTCAGAACAGTTTTCGTAGGACTCAAAGGCCTAGGTTAAGCAGTCCTCAGAACAGATTTCGCAGGGCTCAGAGGTCTTGGTTTAGCGGTCATCAGAACAGTTTCCATGGTGTTCAGAATTCTTTTTGGTGGTCCTCAGACTCGAGCACAATTGAGCGATTTCAATAGTGCCACAACAATACAGGTTATTTTGGCAATGCTCAGCCAATTTTGGATTTACGCTCAGAATAAAATGGGCTGTTAAAGATCAGATTTGAGGCTGAGAAAAATATTTCTCACGGTCGGTAAATGCTTGACTTGACCACTGATAGTGGAGCATTGGAGTCGAAAACCACCGTAGCATACTACTTTCATTGTTGAATTAAAACGTATACAACTGCGCGTAAAACTAGGCAAGATCTGTGCAGATATAGCCAAATGTGTACAGTTAAACTTTGACATAACTGGGACTTCAAGGGACCGGCAGATGTGTCTCGCTTAAAGAAGTATTCCACTTAAAAAGTGTCTCAGATATCCAAGTGTATTAATATCTGTCTCATTTACAGAGGGTTCCATTAATACAGATGAGATAAGAGATTATTTTCGTTACAGAGAGGTGCGATTATTAAATGTATAATAAAAAAGTTAGTAAACAGAAATAATTAAGCACGTTTCTATTAACAGTACATAAAGGCATACATAATCCTTCAATCAAAATAGAACACAACATTTTATTAAAAAACAAATAAACATTTATAAAAATTTAAATAAACTGTATATTTGTTTTGTGTACTTTGGAAGTAACATGAGGTCATTTAGCCAAGAATGATGAAACAAGACGAAAATGAATCAACAATAAAGTACGAGTTATACGAGGTAATGAATTAACGTTATTTCAGTTATCGAGGTATACGTCGTATGAAATAAATCAAAAACAATTTTACAAAAGTATTTTTTTTAAATATAGTCTTAGTAAAAGAGGTTTTATATCAAGTATGAGACATAATTCATTTAATTTATATTGAGACTGAGTGCTCACTCCACCGTCAAACTTAGTTTGTGGTGGATCACATTTTATTTAAGAATTCAATTAATTTTCGATATTATATAATAAATTATAATAACCAGGTCTTAGGAAAAGAAAAGAAAAAACAACGTCAAGCCATAGGGCAGCCCGTTGTTTGCCTCTACTTTCAAGCTTCATGTTCTATCCTATGTTATTTTTTTAGGTGATCAGTGGAGTGTATTCGTATTGTATAGACAAGAAAACGCTTTAAAAAAAAAAAAAAAAAAAAAAAAAAAAAATCACACTGACCCGCGCAGAATAATTTTTAAATATTTATTGTAGGTCGAGGAGGAATCAGGGAAATCAATAGATTAACAGATAAATTAACATTAGTTGTGGTAATGCTTCGTGCATTCGTTTAATAACGTAAGCAATTTTGCCCGCGGGGGAGGATTCCATTCCATGGAAAAAGGAAACAAGTATAAAGATGATAATAAAATCTGGCCAGATATTCGTTTCAATCTAGCAAGGCAAAGCAAATCCTATTGCGGTAACCTAAAAGTATGTACATACATGAATCAGCAATGCACAATGTATAGAAGTATTTTCATACACTAGCAAATCTATAATATGGTTTTACGGTATATATAGGACATATTATGATTGATTGTTTATTACGACATGGAACGCCAAGACACGATGAAGCTTGGTTGGTCAAAATCTCAAGAATAGAGGACCTCGCAGTTGGCTACTCGGGCCCCACGAAGAGCTTGGAACTGATTTAGAAAAGTGCGTCAAGATGAACTTATCAGACGTTACAGCTATCAGAAACTATGTGGATTACTGGGCCCAATCAAGGTCGATAGGATTCAGAGCTTGTCAATATTTGCAATGGGAAAAGAACGGTAATTTCAAAGATCTGAGGAAGAGTTAAATAAAGCTGTGAAAGATGATAATCTCTATTGGATATATGATCGCCAGTTTTCTGGGGGGCCGGGAGTGTCGTGAATGGTCATGATTCACGATAGTATTTACATTGGTGTTTATAATTATGTCTCAAACAGCCGATTTATTTTATGTAGCAACACCGACAACGAATCATTTTTATAACAAGGTTGACGGGTAGGCGGGCTGTCAGAGTTTCTAACAGCTATATTGGGAACGAACAGTTAAGTGCGGTTTGTAGTGGTTGATTTGGAGGAAAACCAGGGTGAGCTCTTTCCATAATCACTTTCGATGCGTCCTATGATATTGTAACGATTTGGTATCATTTACACGTGTGTTCATGTGCTTTCACAGATCGGACGATGATTGTTTATGATGCGATGTATTTATGTGCGTCCACAGGTCTCATTCTCTTTGGGAGGCGTATTGGTATATCATGTAGATGAATAAGGTTTTCCTACAGGTCGCGCATGTACGTGACCTGTAGGACACACAACACAGTTCTTATTTGTGGAGTTATTTAGTGTTAGAGGATTAGTTACAAGTGTAACAACAGGGTAGTTCGGTAGTCTCGGCTTCAGGCCATATCATCATCAGTCAAGGGTGCACCCGGGTAACTGGAACAATAGTGTGTGAATTGGGACAGTATCAATGGTGGTAAGGGATGTCTATAAGGGGAGGTTGGAGGACATTCTCGGGGACGAAAGTCCCCACACGTCATAGGGAGCTGGCACGCACGAGGCGGCAGCCCCTATGTCAGATATATAAAGGATTCCGCAAGTTGTAAGGGTATGTTTATAGTTGCATATATGCGAATACGGGTGTCTTAGCTTGAGTGCTATAGGTTCTCATTCGCGGCCAGAAGTGGCTTCGCGACACTGTTCGACGAAAAATTCAACTTTATTTCCGACGCGAAATGATTCAAATTTCAATGACATTTTGGTGGGCCTTAGGAAGTTAAATCAGTTGATATTGTATACAAAATACAAATACAAAATAGTTTATCAATACGATATAATAATCGTTTTTTTCAATACGAGTGTATTGTAATAATTATGAGCCTATAACAGTGATGTATTCAAGTAAATTAATGTACCATAGCGAACTATTCATCAGCATATAAACCCTAGAGGTTTCCGCTGGTGAAAAAATGTATACCAAAATGTACTACTCAGATTATATTGGTCAATAAAAAAAAAAAAAAAAAAAAATTTGACTTTTTAACACGGTATAAAAACAAACGAGGTTGGAACCTTCCAACCCTTTGTCTCCCAACAACTCACATGTGAGTCGTCCGGCAGGTCCCACATGTGGGTCATTTTTATTACCCTGGAATCCCAATGACCCACATGTGGGTCATGATTTTTTTTTTAATTTGAACCTTATATACAAAATACACCAGGGTTCATTATCGAGGTCTGACTGCTGGACAAATGGGACCACACATGCCGACATACATGTAAGTCGTTGGAATACCAGGCCTTCGATCACCGGATCGCTGGAATACAAAGGGTTAAGCATGTCGTATGCTTGTATCGGAAGATCCCGCTCTTCCATCACTCGGAGATGGTAAAAAATGTATATATATATATATATATCTCAGACTAAAAAAAAGACAAGCAAGAGCACTGAAAATGGGTAATAAAGGAAAGAAATAACTGTGAACTTGTAGGTATTGTAGTGTTACTGAGTTTTATCTGGTACATATTTGTTAGAGAAACTATATTATATTCATGCTAAATGTTGATCCACGTTTTGGCGAACCTAGTATTTAGCCGAATCATTCAGTTCAACATAATGTGTATGCGCATCAGAGGTTTTGAACAGAGTGACAGACTCATGCAGCGGTAAAAGTCTTGTTGATTTTAAAGTGAAATATGGCCAGGCCAATAAAGTACATCAGTTATAATAATAATAATAAATAAGCCTTTTTTTTCCCATCATCTAGTGTTGTATGTGTATATCTTTATATATTAATTTTCTTCAATAGGAACCCCTATTTGGGTATAGGCCTCCTCCAGTTTGGTCCTTTTTTTTCTGTCTTTAGCTACAGTGTACATCAGTTAAATAACATAGTAACAATCTGTTTAAGAATAATAATTTCACAGGACAATGACTATATTACATACTTGCAACTATTTTTTTCTTTATACAATTTGCAAATAAACCTCTAATAGTATTTTATGCAACTGTTGTATAAGAAGGGTCTTAAAAGGCGAGTGGCATGGGTTGCGATGCGAGCCTTGGCGAGCATCGCAATTAAAGACGCCACAAGCGTTTTTAGACCAGTTATACACCTTTGCATACAATACTTTTTCTACGACAAATTTTAAATAAATAGCAGATTACAGAATAGTTAAACTTTTCAGGCAGCAAGTTTTCTATTCGTACTTTTGCTACTCACGCAATTTCTTCAGGAGTACAGTTATTAATTTCTTCGATCATTTTAAAAGGAACATACACTTTTATCTTCACAAACACGAATAAAATCTTAATAGTTTAGGATTAATAGTTTATCATCTTTCGTCTTCTCATTTTGAACTGTATTTTGGTGGGAAATCGGAAATGTGACAGCTCTTGCTTATGGTCTGTTTTTTTTTTAATTTGTTTGCACTTGCCATCCGAACCAAACCGAATCCGGACCCGGACCGAATTCGAACTATTTATTTTTATAAATAATACCAAGAATTTATAAAACTTGTCATTTAACACACAATAGATGATGATTTATTATTATTGTAGTAAATAATTTATAATATACAAATGTTAAATCGTAAATAAATCCTTTTATTTCGAAATATTTGTTTATGAAGTTGGCACCACTGCAATATAGCGGCATTAGCGGCCGATTTAAAAAAAAAGTTAAAAAGTGCTTTTATGAAAAATGTATGAACCAAAAAAGTACGCTAAACAGTGCGTTTTTGGGCCATAGAGCATAGAGTTTTGCGATGACTTATTAGTGGTGTCATTGTATTTGAGCTACAGCCTATATAAATGACAGATAAGGGTACAAGAGTAGAAAAAATGATTAAATTATTCATTTTATTAATAATTTGGCCTTATTCGGTGGATCCCTGTATTTATTATGAAATTATGGTAGAATTTTGTGTTCAATGTAAATTATTTTTTTCTATGGGATGTTAACTGCAATGAGATTCATTTCTTGTGTTGATCAGTTTGTTTTATTTTTAAAGACTGTTTTAACCTAACCAAAAATTTACTGCAGTCTTTGACAGCTAACCCAGACAAAGCCACATTATTAAATAAAGCTTATGTCCATCTTGAACGTCCATATGGGTGAACAATTTTTGAAATCTGATTAAATGAGATACAAATAGTTCCGGAGAAATTACCCTCTACATACAAACTTACATCCTCACAATCTTTTCCTCTTTATCCTCCTAAGGCCCACCATACAACACAAACTGACATTGAAATTTGAATCATCTAACGTAAGAAGTAGAGTTGAATTTCGTTTGTTACAAAAAAGACCTAAACAAAACAAATGCAACTCTATTCCAACCCTAAATGGTTTAAATTCCTTTAAGAGAATAAGTCCTTCCAGTAGGCCCATGGGCCATACGAGGTTTTAGTATTAGTATAAGAACTGTTTGTGAACCATCAATTTCATTTGCGGTCAATGCGACCCAATAACCTCATGACTTTAGGCCTTTAATAATAAAAACTACATCCACCAAAACTGGGTTGAGATTTACTAAAACATATAATATATATATACTAAAATACATTTCCATTGTGTTTCCAGATGAAGGCGCGAAACTTTGAAAGGGTGGAAAAGGTTAGTACTCCAAGCGTAAGTCTTGATAAGGAAAAAAAAGTAAAAACACTACTCTATGCTACCATAGACTGTGCTGATACAGATAGACATGTAAAATTGCTTGTGTATATGAAAAACGCTATAAATATGTTCAAAAGCATCAACATAGATACTTACATATACCATGTGACTCCATTTTGAATAGTCGTGTAGTAAATCAAATCGCTTAAAGGCCCCATCAGATCTGCAAAGGAAGCGGAGTAAAGCAGTTTGCTAGTAGTTGAACGCACCGGAACATCATGAGCTATGTCAGCGTTCCTGCGTTCAATCTGCCCGCATTAGATCTGACGGCCCGCGATCAGTTTGACGGGGCCTAGGTACAACAATGGGGAATGGATGAAAATTTTAGAAGTGCCTGATTTTTTTTTGGTGTTAGGAATAACCTTCCTTAACACCAGAAAAAAATAGCAGACTTTTCAGGTGCATCAATTATTTTTGAAAAATATAAACAGTTTCCTCACTTACGTTTTGGGTTTAGGACGGCGAATGAGAAACTTTCCTTGATTCGTCTCATATTAGAAAAAACATTTTGAATATCTGGCCCTGGCAATGACAAATGTAGCTGCTGCAGCTGTCAATATCATTGCCAGTGTCAGTTTACCACGGATTTTTAAGATATTTTTTGTAATATGAGACGAATCAAGGAAAATGTCTCATTCGCCGTCCTAAACCCAATACGTAAGTGAGGAGAATGTTAATATTTTTCAAAAATAATGATACACCTGAAAAGTCTGCAATTTTTTTCTGGTGTTAAGGGAGGTTATTCCTAACATCAAAAAAAAATCAGGCATCTCTAAAATTTTCATCCATTCCCCATTGAAGTTTCTTGAGTCATGTTTATGATTGATTAGACTCTGACTTGCACAATTTAAGATGGACGAGTTTGGGATACTTTGTGAGATTTGTCGAAAAATGTCGTGACGTGGCAGCCTCATTATTACAGTCGAGTTTTCCAATATCTATATCTATACAGACGACTTTTCAACAATATCTACACATGCGTCTGATCATTTGAAAGGTTGTCTATACATATATTGGAGAGCTGGACTGTAGGTACAAGGTTATCATTATCACTGTTAAATCGCCCAAAGTTTTCTAAACCCATGACACATAAATTGTTATCAAGTATATAGTAATATAGTCTCAATAATACGAATACAGTTGTCGAAATATCTTTAAATTGTGGTTACGGTGTTTTAGACATGTACCTACAATATATTCTTGGTACCCATAAATTTAAGAAAATAGTAGTTTTTTAAGAAACACAAAAGTTATTTCTAGTATGTAAGAAATAAAGATCACTATGAGAATTGTATCTTTTCTTTCGTTTAGGGTGTCTTGCTCGTGTTCAGACATGATGGAGGTGATTTTCTTTGGCAATAAAAAAAAATTGCTTGTTTAATAGTTTCACTGAACTAAGTAAGAAATAACATTTATATCCAAGGATTTATTGCCTTAGAAGATCACTTTTGACATGTAATATCCCTATTTATCATATTAATAAATATTTATTTATACTACACAACACACGCACCACATGTACACATATTTCGAAGACCAGTAAAAGAACGGATTTATCTGATGGAAATCACATCTATTGACAATATTACTGACTTAATAAATAAATGAATTAAAGAAATTCCAACAACCAATCAAAAATGTAGAGAGGAAAAGTGGACGAACTAATTCCTCTCCGCTAGCATCCATAAGTTAAAAAACGGCAAAAAAATCACGTTGATTGTATGGGAGCCCCCTTATAGTAGTTTATGTGACTGTACATAATGAAGGGCATTTAACACGAGTGTGGGTTTATAACATCACACGAGTGTTTTAATGCCTAATTATGTACAGTTACATACACTAATTTATCTATCCACATATCATATAAGCCTCCATTCAGGAGCCGCTAATTATGACCGGCATCGCGGCGTTGTTTTCTGGCAGCTGTCATAGTTTTTTTTTAATTCAGAGACAAACTAGAGTCGGATCCAACTATCATATCGTTCCATATCTTACTTACGTGCGACATTTGTCAAATTTGTATGCAAATTGACAATTCATGTCGACTAAAATTTGAATAGAGGTTTAATCAAATTTCTTTGTTTTTCAGAGACGTTCGAAATTAGAATGAAATAATATTATCGAAATCGATGTTATTATTTAGCAATAATAACATTTTCACAGATAAGAAATTTGTTCTAACAAAACTGTCTATTTTTATGGTGGTCATAATGTGCGGTTCTTGAACGCATCATGGAGGGTTTATGATATTTGGATGGATACAATATTTATTTTATTCTGTTTTTTAGTATTCGTTGTGAAATTTCAACTGTCTAACTATCACGGTTCATGAGATACAGCCTGGTGACAGACGGACAGACAGACGGAAAGCAGAGGCTTAGTAATAGGGTCCCGTTTTACCCTTTGTGTACTGAACCCTAAAAACGGAACAACTGCAAACAAGTATATGACTGTTGGTAAAAAGACAGCTTCGCCTGTAGACGCTTGCAACTCCAGAATAACGCAAGCGCGGCTGCCCTTCACTGATTTGAGGATTGGTTTATGAGACATCACCAAGAGCGACAATATACCTACCTACTACCTGGTTACGATATCTTTTCACCTTCTTGGAATAGGGATGTAGACTTAAAATTAGTAACGTAGTGTTCCTATATGGATATACCATCAAGTTATTGTAATAAAGTATAAATGAAAATATATAATTAAAATCAACCTTGAAAGCTTAGAATAATATGCATTTTTTTACTGTCCAAGTGTAAATTTAAAGATACTAATATACGAGTAATCTTTACGCGTTTATAGAAACAAAATTGTATGACATCTATGGCCCTAAGCGCAGCAGTTCGCGACCGAAACAGCAATGGGAAACGTGCATGGGACTTCAATTTCGAATAAATTGCGCTCAATCGATGAGGACACATACGTAGAGATATCATACAAAAGTAAAAAAACATTTTTCATATCTGATGAATGGCGGTTGAAGTAATCAATTTAATACTCATACTCAATAATTGATAAAAAAAAATTGTTAGCATATACTAAAGCTGAGTTCATACGGTAGGTACAGTAGCTCTAGCATAAGTTTTATGAATACATATACGTTTTCGAACGCGTTTGCGTTTAGTTTCAATTTGTATGGCAACGCGTAGTTCCTAATAGTTACCACCAGAGGCGCTGTTCGCGTTGCCATACTAGTTGAGACTAAACGCAAACGCGTTCGATAACGTATTGTATGGATAAAACTTATACTAGAGCCTCTGGTTTATTTTACGTAACGCGTGGAGACTTCCTCTTTATTTAAGTTTAAGGGGCTGTCCATATATTACGTCATATCAAAATGGGGGGGGGGGGGGGGTCTGACCATTGGATGACGGTAGTCATTTTATTAGGCGGGGAAGGGTCCATTCAAGGAATTAACAGGATAATAGGGGGGTTAAAAATCGACGACGTAATACATGGACAAGCCCTAAATGACGCTGCGTCATTTAAACGGTAGGCCTATAATATGTTTTTTTGCAGTTGTCCGCAGTGCGAACAAATTGAAATGTTTATACTGTGGGAATATTGGGAATGCAGATTCTCACTAGTCCGTACTAAACGCGAGCAAAATGGGGGTGAAATTCTGGGAATATATTTTCCCAGTTGTTCGCACTGTGGACAACTGGGAATAGCCCAATGCCCATTCTCATTTGTGTGCCCACAAGTGTGTGTTACTACCGTTACTAATATATGTAGGTACCCAATGATTGTTTCGAATGTTCCAAAATCATAATAGCGTGCTTTCTCGTTTTTGGAAAGAGTTTCCACGGTAGTGACACCCACAGTTGAGACCAGTAGCGGTTCCAGGAATATCCTCTACCCTGTCTATCCCTAAACCAAGGGAGGGCTTGGCGGTTCGCGGGTGATTACAGTAACACTCAGTTGTTTTTTTAGTTCTCTTGGTCCGTATGCGATTTGTCCACTTCCTATCTCGTCCATATACGCTTATTTTGTCACCTTGGTAGGTAAAGTTGACGTTACGCCTTATTAAACTGGAATAAGGTGCAAAAATGTAGAAAATACCTTAGACGTCGACTAATAACATATGTTTTATACCTAGATCCACACATTTTGCGTCATGTTAAAATTGATAGTAAACCATCTTATTGTAATAAAGTATAAATTACAAAATATTATGACAACTATGGATCTAAACGCAGTATTTCGCGTCCGAAACAGCAATTCACTTGATTTTCCATACAACGATTAGTACAAATAGCAAACTGTGACGTCATACTTCTCTGTCAATTAGTGTGAAGCGTTTCGGCTGCCGCCAGCAAGGACCGTCTTTGACTCAAATGTTCGGGTAGGGGATATTCATTATTTTTGCACCCTTAAACGGACAGTTAAGGATAGTAACAAAACCGACAGTCAATGTCAATCGCCTACGTTTAATCAAAGGGTTAATTGTAGTGGCTCCCATACAAACATTTGTTCCTCTGCAAAAACTTAATTGACAAGCCTATTGGAAATGCTGACAAACCTGGAATGTGGTCAAGTTGGGAATGAGGATGAGATGGGAGTCTGAACGAAGTGAGGATACGGACGAAGTGTGAACCTATAAATAGGTCTGCCCACACTAGGCACACTAGCTCAGCCGAGCGCGGCTCGCCCTAGCGTGCGCGCTCAGTGTGGCCGTTGCTCTTCGAGCAAATGGGGAACTTGCATGGGATTTCAATTTCGAATAAATTGCACTCTATCGATGCGGATTTACGTAGAGATATCATACAAAAGAAGAAAACAAAAAAAAAACGATTGTATTCATTTTATCTCACGTTAAAATGACGAAAAAAATGCTTATTTTTAGATAAAATTACACAACAGTTACACAGTCAGAATATTGAATTAGAAATGATATTTTGTATGACAAGTATAGACTTAAACGCAAATTTGTGGAGAGAATTGCAAATTAATGACTTAATCCATAGTAAACGCGCCGAGAATATATGTTGTGACGTCATAGCATAATCTTCGGGCGGCTTAAGAACCTCTAACAGTCGAGTTGCCCACTCACTTGACAAAGGGGGGACAACTGTCACTTGCGTGCGCAGGAGCTACCTACAACAACCCTGCACGTGTCCCCTGGGTGGTACTAAAAAGTGACAAACTCAAAGGCCAAATAATGTATGCCATACGATTAAAAAAATAGCATAATCCCGTTTAATATAGAGCGTTTTCGGGGGGTGCGCAACATCAGAAAAAATAACCATAAGAAAGTTTTAACGCTACAGTTGTTTTAATGTTGGATTATACTTTTGATTTTCGTAATAAAATAAAAAGATGCAAGTTCCCTATTTGACCGAGCGCATGCGGCCGAGCATGCGAGCAGCTCGAGCGAGCGTGTGGATGGCTCGGGGAGCCGCTCGACCGAGCACGCGTCCAGTGTGGACACACCTAATGGTTTTTTTTGGGTCCGCTAGTCTTATCTTATCTTATCTAGGTGAGGGCCCTTTCGGATGCACTTCGACCCAGTGGGATCTTTTGTGCATTTGCCCTCTCCTTTATACCTGCTCCCGGGCTTGCTCCATCATTTCCACAAAGCGGATGATGCAGTTCACCGGGAGCACCTTGAATTCCTTTGGTTGCGGGTAACCGTTACCAAAGTAGTTCATTCTTTGTCTGGCAAGGGCATGGGTCCGCTAGTGGTTTAGATCCTGTGCAGGCCTTTACAACGTTATTAAAATAGCGCTTTTATAACGCTATATTTCCGTTACTTGCCGAGATTTGTATAGAAAATTTAAACATAAATTAACGTTAAATTATAACGTTATAATCACTATTTTCATAACGTTTTAAAGGCTTGATCCTGTGCACAAAAATGAGAATGGACCAATAGTGGAAACATTGTTAACTATATTATTTTACTGAGACATGTGATATTGCGTAGCTGTTCCAACGGTGCCTGATGAAGATCCTGAACATTGAGCTGTGGAGGCTGTACCTTAACTACGTGAAGGAGACGAAATGCATGCTGCCCACTTACAAGTAAGTCATCTGACTTGTTCGATTAGACCACCACAGTTGATATACAGGATGTCCCAGAGATCGACGTCAAGCCGAAAACGGATGATAGACCAAGTCATAACAGTTATCAGAAAAATACAAAAAAAAATCCAACTCGTGTTCTTTTAAAATTATGGTCACTTTAAAAATTTAAATTTAGATTGAAAAACAAAAAAAAAATTATAATTTTTTTTTTACACGAGTTGGATTTTTTTGTGTTTTTATGATAACTGTTATGACTTGGTCTATCATCCGTTTTCGGCTTGACGTCGATCTCTAGGACACCCTGTATAGCTTAACCCTTTAACTGGCAAGACTAAAATGAATCCATAATTCAAGTCTCTTGCTCTTGCATAACACTAAAAATTGTGCACCATAAAAAAATACATGAAGACGACCTTAGCAGGTGGTCATTTTTTAACGAATTCAATAAAAGAGGAGGTTCTCAATAAGTCTGTTTTTTTTTTGGTTCGCGATATCTCGGTAATTTATGAACCGAAATAAAAAAAAAATATCTTTGTTTGAAAGCATATACTTCCAGATTGGTCCCGTTGTCACCATAATCCAGTTTGCTTTACAAATGGTAGCAGTAAAACAGACCCGTACAAACTTCTGATGTGATTCACTCATGCTGAGTGCAGGCACGCGACACTGCAATGAACTTAAGCGTAGTTCAGCGTAATCTGTTGTACAGTCGACTACAAATACATGTATCCATACATACACCCACAAACACTTATACATAGACTTTACTGCCATGGTAATAAGCTAATAAGGTATACATACATAATTTTGTAACATTAAAAAACATACATCTCTTTGTAGTCGACTGTACATCAGTCTGCGTGCGGCGCATGTGTCGCGTAGTACTTGTTTCCATTGGAGCTCAGGGGGCCGATTTTTGACTTTCGAGCGCTCGAAAATTAAATAAAAGTAAATACGATTTTAGTGTCAAAATTGCAGGCACTAACTTTCTACCGATAGAATTGAATACGAGTGGTCAATATCACTCGCTTTTCAATTTTCTATCGCTATTTCAAAAGAGCATTTCGTAATTTTTGTCAGTTTTCGAGTGAAAGATTCGAGCGCTCGAAAGTCAAAAATCGGTCCCCAGGTCTGAAATAGTTATTTGTTATTCAAGGGGGGAAAGTTGTATTTTACCTGCGAGTGTTTCTACACACGAGACGTAAAATAACTTCATCCGTGTATAAAACAAAACTTTTCACCACCATTTAAACGAGCCAAACATTACTTTTAACGTTCTACGTTTTGGTAGCTAATGTCACATGTCACTTAAGCTGCGTTCAAATGTCAAAACTCTTTCTTCACATGTGGATAAAATGCGATTTTCTCAATAGGTATCAAACATACAAAAAGGGCTTCCCGAGCTAGTGAGGTGAAAAGGTTTTTACATACTAGTTGAGATACTGCTTCAGCTAATATATTTACAACAACACAGTACAGTCAAATTTAATAAGTTTCTGTCAAAAATTTAATTTTTGGTACAAGCATTTATTGCCGACTGTACTTTTCTGCATACCATCATCACTCTACACTACTCATTGAGACAATTCTAACGAGCCCAAACTCAATGGGGTTGTGTCGTTTTATTGCGGAGTTCCTATGGCCACCTTCCAGCTCCAGCATCAGATCAGCTCCAAGTCATCATAATATTGCATTGTCATGCGATATACATTATGCATGCAAAATTTCAGCTCAATTGGATAACGGGAAGTGACTGAAAAATCGATTGCAAATTTTGACGGACAACTTACATACTTACATATTTACATACTTACATACGAACAGTGCAAGTTAATATAAAGCTTGTAAAAAATATGGGTGCATACAACTTACTTAGCGGAAAAGCCGGGTATTCATTAGGCAACATTTGTTATTATACACTGTTTATAAACCGTGTTTCACAATGTTTCATCATCTCTGTAAACAGTTTATAAACAAAGGTGATTGCACATTGTTTATTAAACATGTTGCCATGTTCCCCACTTCGAGTGGAGAACAAGTGTTTATAAACTGTTTATAAGCAAAAACCAACAGGTGTGGACGTGTGTTGTGCGAGTTTATAAACAGGACTTGAGTTTATAAACATGATTTTGAGTTTATAAACAACTGACAAGTGTAGACTGCGAAGTTTCAGAAACAGTCTTTACTTAAACTTGTCGCGAAACATTGTGATCAAATTCGTAAAAAGTTTATTGACAAATGTTGCCTAATGAATACCCGGCTTTAAGGTACATGTTTATGAGGGAATTAAACCGATACATATTTCTTGCACCCGACTGTACTGTATGTACCTACCAGGCATGTCCCCTCTTGTCGCTTCGGTTAAACGCAACTCCACGGTTAGGGTGCCTTAAAATAATCGTTTATTTACTATTTATTTATTTAATCGTATGGCATATATTAATTTTGGGTTTGTCACTCTTTAGTACCACCCAGGGGACACGTGCAGGGTTGTGGTAGGTAGCTCCTGCGGACGCGAGTGACAGTTGTCCCCCCTTTGCCAAGTGAGTGGGCAACTCGACTGTTAGAGGTTCTTAAGCCGCCCGAATGCCTCTAACTCGACTTTACGACTACTGTCATAGACAGCAACCGGGATCAACTGCTTAGCGTACCTTCCAAAGCACGGAAGCGCTCATTTATAGTAACCACTCAAACATGCGGTCACCCATCCAAAGACTGACTCCTGCCGTCTTTGCTTGACCTGCGTTATCGTTTCCGATACGCAGGCGCCGCCGGGCTATGAACGCTTCGCGCTTCTTACTATTAGAAGCATGGTGCAGTCAGCATCAAAAGTAGCTACGCAAATGAAGACGTCAAAAGTCTTCATTAAAAGGGAATGAGAACTATTGACGTCTTCGATTGAGTAGCTACTTTTGATGCTGACTGTACAAATATTTAGGCTAGGCCTGTCTCGTGGGGTCAATTTAGCTGTTACCAAATATTACATCTACGCTTATTATTACAAGCTTGTATTTACTTTCACCTGTCCCGTTGTCTGTCTGTAATCAAATCTTGAAAGTTAAATTTGACCCACTTCCCGGTTTCCGATTGAGCTGAAATTTTGCATGCATATGCATATCGCATGACAATGCAATATTATGATGACATGGAGCTGATCTGATTCTGGAGCTGGAAGGTGGCCATAGGAACTCCGCAAAATAACGACACAACCCCATCGAGTTTGGGCTCGTTAAAATCGTCTCAATGAGTAGTTGATGATGGTATGAAAAGAAAAGTAAAGTCGGCAATAAAAGCTTGTACCAAAAATGACAGAAACTTGTTAGAGTTAAAGGGCTTACTGCTCCCAATGACCTTCGATCTGTTACTGTCCGTTTTTTCGTGTTTTTTGTAGCTTACCGTATTAACCGAAATAGTGTCCCATATTTACTTCAAAACTCACCGTTTTCGAGATATATGGCACCAAACTTTAGCAGTTTTAGGCCAAAAAACCAGTCTTTTGGACGCAACTTTTGTGAAAAAGTGTTAAAAATAAAAATCTCTCGTGGGTTGTTAGAGACGTCAATAAGGAACAGTTACATGTAAATTTCATATATAAAAGTGCATTTATAAACAACATACTAATATCAAAAACAGAGCTTTTTTGGACCATGTTTGAATAAATCATAAAAAATATATACATTTTTTTTCTAAAAGACTATTGCAAAAGTAGATAAAGGATTGAAAAACCGATTAACGTTTGTGCCATAAATATATCTATTGTTATGACAATGTGACGGAGGAATATCAACTCAAAACTCATAAAAACTAGTCAATTAACGCTTGGAGCCTCTTAATCTATTCTAACAATAGGGAACTTGCATCTTAATATTTTATTACGAAAAACAAAAGTATAATCCAGCATTAAAACAACTGTAGCATCAAAACTTTGTTATGATTTATTTTTCTGATGTTATATGCATTTGAAATCTGCGCGCGCCGGCACCCCCCGAAAACGCTCTATACTAAACGGGCTTATGCTATTACGTCACAGCATAGCCTTTACTATGGAGTAAGTCATTAATTTGCGATTATCTCCACAAAATTTACGTTTAAGTCTTTACTTGTCATACAAAATATAATTTCTAATTTAATATTCTATGTAACTGTTACGTTATTTTATCGAAAAAATAAATTTTCGTCATTTTAACGTTAGGTAAAACTAATAAAGTCGTTTTTTTTTTTTTTTTTTCTTTTGTATGATATCTCTACGTATATCCGCATCGATTGAGTGCAATTTATTCGAAATTGAAGTCCCATGCAAGTTCATTATTCATATTATTACATAAGCAGTACCGTGTCAATTCTATCTCGTTTATCTTTATATCTTTATGCTTTTTGTATGACTTTGTGCTGCAGTTACACGAGATAGGATTGCAGTCTGCAGTGCAGAGAAGTTTGACAATATTAACAGAAAATAATAGTTCTGTTGTCTCCAGCTTCTGTGACATGTGTGTAGCTGTAACTGGAGCTACGTGTCAAATGTATGAAAATATAGCATAGGTTGGCATAGCACATCTCTGGTGGAATGGCACCCTTATCGACGCTCAATCGCACTAGGAACGAAAGAGCACGTACTATGCAACGAGTGGGATGCCAGGATTTGATTATTGAATGTTCTAGCTGTCTAATATAGGCATTGTTAGACAGAGGGCTTGTGTGTAAGATCAATACATAGTATAAACCAAAGTCGCTTCCCGCTGTCTGTCTGTCCCTATGTATGCTTAGATCTTTGCATTATTATTTCACATATTATTTATTTTTATTTATTTTATTTCACATTTACACTATTTAATTATTTATAGTTAAGTAAGCAAACATTAAATTATTTGTATTTATTATTTACTAAGGACCTCTCTTCGAGTAAAGGCCTCCTCTATATCCTTCCATGTGTCTCTATCTTTTGCCTTTGTTAGCCAATCCTTTCCAGCTGCTCTATCTAGCTCGTCTGTCCACCTTTCTTTTGGTCTTCCCCTACTTCGTTTTCCAACTGGTCCTTTCCACGTGGTTACTTTAGTTGTCCATTTTTCTTTGCTCATACGTGCCACATGGCCCGCCCATTTCCATTTAAGTTTTTTACAGTGTTGTACCGCGTCTATTACATTAGTTGTATTTCTTATATCGGTATTACGTTTCCGGTCACTCCGTTTTATTTTTAAAATACTTCGTTCCATGGCTCTTTGACATGTTTGTATTTTACTTGTTATGTAGTTGCTATATATCCATGTTTGGCTGCCGTATGAGAGACATGGTAGTAAATAGCGCTATTATAACGCTATAATTCCGTTATTTGCCGAGATTTGTATAGAAATTTTAAACATATCGTTATTTATAACGTTATAATATCACTATTTTCATAACGTTTTAAAGGCCTGTGTATAATACATGCATGTATAATTTGTATTATACATATAAACCCGTGCGTAGCCGGGGCGGGTCACTAGTAATAGATAAAAACCGGCCAAGTGCGAGTCCGACACACGCACGAAGGGTTCTGTTATAAGTTTCTGTAAAAAAATTAATTTTTGGTACAAGCTTTTATTGCCGACTGTTTTTTTCTGTATACCATCATCAACTACTCATTAAGACAATTCTAACGAGCCCAAAGTCAACGGGGTTACGTCTGTTAAATACCGAATTCCCATGGCCATCTTCTGTCTCCATCATCAGATCAGCTCGATGGTACCATAATATTGAATTGTCATCCTAACTATAGTAATACCAAAAATTTCAGCTCAATCGGATAACGGCAAGTGACTAAAAATGGATTGCAAATTTTGACAGACAACTTACATATTTACATACATACGAACAGGTCAAGTTAATATAAAGCTTGTAAAAAGTAACTTTATTGCCCAAAGAATAAAAATACAGTTGAAAACAAAAGGTACAGTCCATAAGAATTTACAATACAAAATTGCCAGAGGTTCCCCGCACTAGGCTAGGCCTGTATCGCGGGAAACCAGGTTCCTATTTGGTGTCATGCTCATATTATTGTTTACAATAAGTATACGTTAAGTAATTAATAAGAAAATTAAAACAAAATGAACATAAGAACGTTGATAAATACGTTAATAAATAATAGGTAACTAAAGGTAGGTACTGTTATTTATTCTGTGACCATACATTTCATCATCATCATATCAGCCGAAAGACGTCCACTGCTGGCCCCGTAGCATGGATGGCCTTATCACGCGATAAGTGATAGGATAGAGCTGCCGTCCCTGGCTGACACCGTTCGATAGAATGAGACGACGCGCTTATCCTATCACTTATCGCGTGATAACGCCATCCATGCTACGGGGCCTGGACATAGGCGTCCCCCAAATAGTGCCAAACTGACCGGTCCTGCGCCACCCGCATCCAGCGGACTCCCGCGACCTTTACCAGGTCATCAGTCCTCCTTGTGGGGGGGCTACCCACGCCGCGCCGCGCCGGTACGTGATCGCTACTCGAGAACCTTTCCGCCCCAACGGCCATCGGTTCTACGTGCAATGTGCCCCGCCCACTGCCACTTAAGTTTAGCGATTCGGAGGGCTATATCGGTTACCTTGGAGATTGGTATTATTTAATTTTAAATCCTATACCATTGATATCTGTATATTTTTTTAGGAACAAGGGACTAAAATATGAATTACTAATTTTACAGAGAGAAAATGGCTCAAGCATACGACTTCGCACTGGAGAAGATTGGACTGGACATCCATGCTTACCCGATTTGGAACGACTACGTCACGTTCTTGAAGGGTGTGGAGGCCGTCGGTTCTTATGCGGAGAACCAGAAGATATCAGCTGTCAGAAAGGTATGTCATCCAGGCCTTTAAATAGCGCTATTTTCGCATAGCGTTATCGTTTATAACGTTATTTTTCCTTTAGGCTTTTTAAAGCGTTATACTCAAAACGATATTTGACGCGCTACAGCGCTACCGCTATACTTAACGGTATTCATTATAACGTTATACAACTAAACCAATATATAAAAGCGATATAAGTAATAACGTTATAGGCTACCCCTTTGGGCTTGTGCACAAATCACGCGAGGTTTTTACAAGCTTTATATTAACTTGCACTGTTCGTTTGTAAGTATGTAAATATGTAAGTTGTCCGTCAAAATTTGCAATCGATTTTTCAGTCACTTCCCGTTATCCAATTGAGCTGAAATTTTGCATGCATATGTATATCGCATGACAATGCAATATTATGATGACTTGGAGCTGATCTGATGCTGGAGCAGGAAGTTGGCCATAGGAACTCCGCAATAAAACGACACAACCCCATCGAGTTTGGGCTCGTTAGAATCGTCTTGTAGTTGTTGATGGTATGCAGAAAAGTACTGTCGGCAATAAAAGCTTGTACCAAAAATGAAATTTTTGACAGAAACTTATTTCGGCTAATTTTTGAAAATGAAAAGGCTTTTAATTTTTTTTTCAGGTATATCAAAGAGCTGTGATCACGCCCATAATTGGCATAGAAACACTATGGAAGGACTACATAGCGTTTGAACAGAGCATCAACACTATTATTGGTAAGCTACAATATACAGGGTGGAAAGATAAGTCGGGCCCTGGAGGGAAACTACCTTAAATACTTAAGCTGGCTCGTTTTACTTAAAGGAGACATTACTTTAATTTTAAAAAGAAACAAAACTGCATTCAAAGATTTTCAAAAAAGCCTCACACACGGCCGGGAATCGAACCCGGTCGAATCTGTCTAAAAATCTGAGTTCGTTTTTTTGCGTAAATAAATAGTTCTGGATGTATGGAACACATGTTGCTAAGGAACCCTGTATCTACAATCACAGGAAAATGCCGAATTTCACAGTTTGAATACGGAAATGGATCTCCTCGTACAAACAGTATGTACCTACCTAATATGGGTACCTAAGTATGGGAATGATATTTTATTACAGTTTTGAAAAGTTTAGAATAAATAAATAATACTACGAATTTCCAATTTCGTCTAGTTTCAGACGTCACATCTCCCCATACTTACATACATACATACTAAGCGGGTTAGTATGGGAAGGTCCATTTCCGTACATTAAACTATGAAATTCAACATTTTCCTGTGATTGCTGATACAGAGTCCCTTACACCTAGAACTATTAATTTACGCAAAAATACGAACTCAGATTTTAGACAGATTCGACCGGGTTCGATTCCCGGCCGTGTGTGAGGTTTTTTGAAAATCTTTGAATGCAGTTTTGTTTCTTTTTAAAAATAAAGGAATGTCTCCTTTAAGTAAAATGAGCCAGCTTAAGGATTTAAGGTAGTTTCCCTCCAGGGCCCGACTCTTTCGCAAATGTGATGAAAAACATTGTGTGTATCAGGGGCAGTAAGGGGATTACAAACTCGACTCATTATAAGCCCTCCGCCTTTGGCGTCGGGCTTCTAATGGCCTCTCGTTAGTAGTCCGCTTCTTACGGCCCTTAATGCACAATGTAACGTAACATCAGCGTTTTATCTGTGCCAGTGTTATTATTATGTTTGAAAAATCATAATAACGACGATATAGATGTTATTATGGAAATCTAGTAGGTCATGATTTGAAATCTAGTCGGCCATGGCGGTGCAATGGCGGTTATTCTAATAGTTCCCGACCACATCATTGAGGATTTATAAATATGTGGGTAGATAAAGTAGTGTATGTAACTGTACATAATTAGGCATTAAAAAACTCGTGTCATCCTATTATGAAACTCGCTCGCGCTCGTTTCAAAACCCACACCCTTTTTTAATGCCCCTCGTTATGTACAGTCACATAAATTACTATTAAACTCCACAGCGGAACGCATGGCGATGGAGAGATCCCGAGATTACATGAACGCTCGCCGCGTGGCCAAAGAGCTTGAAACAGTCACTCGGGGCCTTAACAGAAATATGCCCGCGACTCCGCCCGCCGTCGACAGGGAAGAGATGAAACAGGTAACTAACATTAGAAGCACTCACTACGCTCTATATTCTACTTAAAACCCTTGCTACGCTGTAAATGCAGCTTTAGAATCCCTCACTACGCTCGGACTCCTATTTAGAAACCCTCACTAGCTTTATATAACTAAATTAAATCTTATTTATACACTCCATATACTCAGAAATAAAATTGGCCAAACATATTTTAAATCATCATCCTCCTAGCGTTATTATTCCTGGTTGTGCCCCTAAAGGAGCCCGGGGTCCGCTTTGACACCTGATCCCAAGATTTGGCATAGGCACTAGTTTTTATGAAAGCGACTGCCATCTGACCTTCCAACCCAGAGGGAAAACTAGACCTTATTGGGATTAAATCAGTTTCCTCACGATGGTTTCCTTCACCGAAAAGCTAACGGTAAATATTCCGAAAAACACATTGGTACGAGCCGGGATTCGAACCCACGACCGACGCTTGACAGCCGCATGCCTGAACCACTAGGCTACCGTAGCACTCATATTTTAATCATCATTAAATTTGAAAAGTCATATTTGTATTCATTTGTATGGGGAAACAAATATGGTTCTTAATTATCTAGCCACGACTGTACATACATTTCTCAATTTCAGGTGGATCTCTGGAAGAAATACATATCCTGGGAGCGCTCGAACCCCCTCCGTTCCGAAGACACGGCCCTGGTCGCCCGCCGCGTCATGTTCGCCATAGAACAATGTCTGCTGTGCCTGGCGCACCATCCGGACGTGTGGCACCAGGCCGCGCAGTTCCTTGACCATTCTGCTAAGTTGCTGACCGAGAAGGGGGTTAGTAGTACACTACAGTAAGAGCTATCTTAACTAGGAAGTATTTTAAAAACCCTCACTAAACTCTAAAGTCTACTATAGGAAACTGAACGATTCTGCTACATTGCTGACGACAAAGGGGTTAGTTTAAGATTGACACTACAGTAAAAATATATAAACTAGAACCTGTAGGAACCCTCACTACGCTCTAATACATATCCTGGGAGCGCTCGAACCCCATTCGTTCCGGAGACACGGCCCTGGTCGCCCGCCGCGTCATGTTCGCCATAGAACAGTGTCTGCTGTGCCTGGCGCACCATCCGGACGTGTGGCACCAGGTCGCGCAGTTACTTGACCATTCTGCTAAGTTGCTGACTGAGAAGGGGGTTAGTAGTACACTTCAGTAAAGAACTCTAAACTGGATGATCTTAGATACCTTCACTAAGCTCTAAAAACTCTATATCCTACCTAGAAACCATTTGACTATTCTGCTTAATTGCTGACAGAAAAATGGGTTATTTTTACTACTACTGACATTATAGTAAAAATACTCTAAACCCGAACTGTTTTAGAAACCCTCACTACGCTCTAAAAATTGTGTAAATCCTACCAAGAAACTTGGACCATTCTGCTAAGTTGCAAACGGAAAAGGGGGTTATTTTTACAAGCTTTATATTAACTTCTCGTTATCCAATTGAGCTGAAATTTTGCAAGCATATGTATATCGCATGACAGTGCAATATTATGATGACTTGGAGCTGATCTGATGCTGGAGCTGGAAGGTGGCCATAGGAACTCCGCAATAAAACGACACAACCCCATCGAGTTTGGGCTCGTTAGAATCGTCTCAATGAGTACTTGATGGTATGCAGAAAAGTACAGTCGGCAGTAAAAGCTTGTACCAAAAATGAAATTTTTGACAGAAACTTATTCTGCTACTGACACTTCAGTAAAATCCTCTAAACTGGTATTTTTATAGATACCTTCACTACGGTCATTCGTATTATCAACACCTTCAGTACGTTGTACATCCTACTATAAAAGCACTCAGGACGCTCAGAAGCCTTTACTGTGTTCTAGATTTCGAATACGCTCTCTCTACTATACAGTAACATTTATTACGTTAAAAATCCTACATTTGAATCCTTCGCAGCGCTTTAAATTATACAGTTGCCCCCACTACGCTTTAAATCCTACTACATAAACTAGTTATATTTAAAAAAACTAGTAACTCCATTCAAACAATTATTTGATTCTGTACTTGTATACTTTTTATCATAAATCCTCACTGCGCTTAAACTTAAAAGATAACGGCCTCCGTAGCCCAGTGGGTAGTGACTCTGCCTACGAAGCTGGAGGTCCCGGGTTCGAATCCCGGTCAGGGCATTTATTTGTGTGTTTATCACGAATATTTGTTCCTAAGTTATGGATGTTATATATGTATATAAGTATCTATATGTATGTATCTATTATATATATCATCGCCTAGTACCCACAGCACAAGCCTTATTGAGCTTACCGTGGGCGTAGGTTGATTTGTGTAAGATTGTCCCGTAATATTTATTTATTATTTATTTATTTATTAAATCCTACTATAAGAACCCTTTCTTATAGTAGGATTTAAGTTTAAGCGCAGTGAGGATTTATGATAAAAAGTATACAAGTAGTAAATGTTAGAGTGCAGTGAGGGCACTGCACTCTAACATTTACTACATCCGACGAGTCTCCTGCACTAACAATATATAAACCTTGTATAGGAACCCTCACTACGCTCTAATCCCTTTTCCCAGGACTCGAACGCGGCTCGTCTGTTCTCCGATGAGGCGGCGGCGGTGTATGAGAGAGCGACCAGCGGCCCTCTGAAAAGATCCACGCTACTGCATTTCGCTCACGCCGACTATGAGGAGAGCCGACTTCATTATAACAAGGTACAGTCAAAGATATTTTCAAGCATTACCTTGATGTACAGTCGCCATCACATACATAGGTACACTATAGGTGTTCAAAAATATCGGCACATGCACCCTGATGCCTTGAAAATAGAGGTGTGTTCCGATGTTTGTGAGCTGCTTGTTTTCTCCGATGTATATGGTGTGTGTATGGCTTGGCTTACTTTTAATTTTTTCTCACAATTTAGATTTTAAAGAAAAAAAGTAAAAGTCGCCCATTTTAGTGAAAACGCCCACTTATATAATACTATGTTAGTTTAGTTTATCTGATTTATGGACAGTATATTATATGTATTACTGTATTATCTATTTTTAACCCCCGACGGAAAAAGAGGGGTGTTATAAAAACGTGTCTGTGTGTGGCATCGTAGCTCCTAAACGAATGTGCCAATTCAATTCGGTTTTTCCTATCCGAAAGCTGACGTGATCGAGATGTTTCTTAGCTACGTTTCAACAAAATCGGTTCAGCCGTTTTTGAGATATTGAACTTTGAAATGCAGTTATTAAAATCCAGTAAACGATTGACAGGTGCATTCAGTGTATACCCGCTACCTGGACATGGAGGACATTGACCCCACGCTAGCCTACGTACAGTACATGAAGTTTGCGCGGCGCGCGGAGGGCATCAAGTCTGCGCGGACCGTGTTTAAACGCGCCAGGGAGGACCCCAGGTGAGACGTTATGCTACTCAGTCGCACGATTAAGTCGCACGATTGAATCGCGCGACTGCGATCTTCTAGGGAGGACCTCAGGTAAGACAAACACGACTCAAATTTTCAAATTTTGCGACTAAGTCGCGCGATTAAGTCGCACGATTGAATCGCGCGAATGCGATCATCTAGGGAGGAGCTCAGGTAAGACAAACACGACTCAAATTTTCAAATTTTGCGACTAAGTCACACGATTGAATCGCGCGACTGCGATCTTCTAGGGACAAGCTCAGGTAAGACACGACTAAAATTTTCAAATTTTGCGATTAAGTCGCGCGACTGTGATCTTCTGGGGACGAGCTCAGGTAAGAAAGTTTCTAGGGACTATACTGCCAATAGTACCAGTCTATGTATGTATGTATGTATGTATGTTTGTTCCTTTGTGGCACTCTAGAGATTAAACGCGTGGGTCGATTTCAATAAATCATGCATCAATCGATTTGTTTTAATTTTGCAGGTGTCACTAAAATAAAGAAATAACAATAATCAAAATTCAAAAAATGGCGGCCACCAGACGCAATATATTAAAAAAGAAAAAAAAGTTCACGAACAATGTCATGTTTGGTATCGTTGAATAGGTATTTTAAAATGATTATTAGGTTTCTTTAATCTTTTTTTTAGATTAAATAACTGTTTAGGATTTATAACGATTTAAAGTTGGATTAACAACAAATTTTTGGAGACCTGTATCTCTGTAAGTATTTAACTTACAGAGCTGGTTCTGGTCACAAAATGTAGTGATTATAGAATACTTTAAAAAAGTCAAGATTTTTATTTAAAAAAAGCGGCCAAGTGCGAGTCGGACTCGCACATGAAGGGTTCCGTGAAATAAATTGCGGTTTACGATTTATGACGTATTAAAAAAAAACTACTTACTAGATCTCGTTCAAACCAATTTTCGGTGGGAGTTTACATGGAATGTACATCATATATTTTTTTTAGTTTTATCATTCTCTTATTTTAGAAGTTATAGGGGAGGGGGACACACATTTTACCACTTTGGAAGTGTCTCTCGCGCAAACTATTCAGTTTAGAAAAAAATTATATTAGAAACCTCAATATCATTTTTGAAGACCTATCCATAGATACCCCACACGTATGGGTTTGATGAAAAATAAATTTTTAGTTTCAGTTCTGAGTATGGGGACCCCTAAAACTTAATGTTTTTTTTTTTCGATTTTTGTGTGAAAATCTTAATGCGGTTCACAGAATACATCTACTTACCAAGTTTCAACAGTATATATAGCTCTTATAGTTTCGGAAAAAAGTGGCTGTGACATACGGACGGACAGACAGACAGACAGACGGACAGACATGACGAATCTATAAGGGTTCCGTTTTTTGCCATTTGGCTACGGAACCCTAAAAAACCGCATAGTTTAGGACTTATATTGACAATACCAAAAAAAGTGCGAAATTTCCGTGGTGCTGCAAAGTTAGCACAGGTCTTTCGAAGCTGCAAACTTGGATATACGGTACTGGTAGTGGTCCTAACAATATATTCAAAAAGCAGAACTAGCCGTTAGCTTGCGATTTTAGCGATTTTTCTGGTCAAATATGACTTGCCTATATTGTTCTTCATTAGTTTAATTACTATGTTTCTTTGGTATCATCTCGAAATAAAATAAAGCAAATTGATTTCAGATCAGCATACCACGTATTCGTAGCGGCGGCCCTCATGGAGTACTACTGCTCCAAAGACAAGAATATCGCCTTCCGCATATTCGAGCTGGGCCTGAAGAAGTTTCCGCACATTCCGGAGTACGTGCTGTGCTATATCGACTATTTGTCGCATCTTAACGGTGAGTTAAATACTAGTATGTTGCGCCAACTTGCGATTACAGACCATCATCCGCCTAACGTCTTTCCCGGTTGTGCCCCTGACTCACTTCAGGGTCAAGGATCTCTTGTGAGTTTATCGGATAGTTTAGACTGTAGAATGTGTGGCGAGGAGGATGAGGCTGTGGAACACTTATCCGCAACCAAAGGAATTCAAGGTGCTCCCGGTGAACTGCATCATCCGTTTTGTGGAAATGATGGAGCGAGCTTAGGAGCAGGCATAAAGGAGAGGGCAAATGCACAAAAGACCCCACTGGGTCGAAGTGCATCCGAAAGGGCCCTTATCTAGATAATATTATCATATATTGATAAGATATGATGTGCCCTAGAGCCCGGGGTCCGCTTTAACAACTAATTCCAAGATTTAGCGTAAGCACGAGTTTTAACGAAAGCGGCTACCATCTGATCTAGGGCTTCTAATCCCGCAGCCTATCTTTAATCTCGGTACCTGCGGGATTGCACATTTTCAATCCCGCGGGATCCAGGTATTTGCGGGATCCCGCATAGAAATTAATGATATCAATTATAAGGCAAATAAAACAACAAAATAATCAACGTATTTAAACTTTTATTAGAGTCTACTTTTTAAACATTCAATATTACACTTAACCGTACGTACGTATTTAAAGTTTTATTAGAGTTTACCTTTTGAACACTATATAATAAACATAAAAAAAATTACATTGCACTTCTATTAGTTCTATTGAGATCAAAATCAACCTATGTTTAACAAACTGTAAGGAACTCAATTATAATTTAAGACAAATTATTAAAATATCATGTTTATTATTTGCTTTCATTAATATTTTGTTGGAAATGTTTGCGAAGAAAACATAAAATGTCTAAAGTGTCGTCAGCCAAACTACTACGAATTTTTGACGCAATATACCCAACCGCCGAAAAAGCCCTTTCAGCTTCCACGCTAGTTGACGGAATTCCTTTTAAGGCGTTGTACGCAAAGCTTAGATATTTGCCTGTGGAGCCCCCAGATTCATAAAGGCGACGGACATATGAGCTGGGATGCTGATGATATAGTAAACTTTAACTCCTGCTGCAAGGTAAGTGAAATGTTAGGATCGGAAACCTCTTCTTTGTTTGTAATTGTGACTTCACGTAGTTGATCTCCTTGCTGAACAATGTCTTCTGTGTTATTGTTCTCAGCAGCTGAACTGGAAAGACTGACTTGCATTCTCATAAGTTCTTTTAATTCTTTTCGAAGTAACGTTTTCGTTGGGAGATGGAACGTGTCGTCATCACGCGACGCATTATAGCTGCAAGGGTTTTGAAGATAAAGCAAAAGTGCAGTCAAATTAGTTCGTCGTTGTGAAATACGTCGCCGCAAAGACGAAGCTAGCTTTGAAGCTAATTCTGAATGATTTTCTTCCAGTTTTCTGATCATAAACTTGAGCGTCGCTTCAGCGGTAATGAGATGGGCATCTTGTCGACAAAGCACTTCGACAGCAAGTTTAATCGGTGTCAGGGTATTTTCCAGATTGACTAATGCATCAAATTCTTGTTCTGAAAACCTATACTCAATGCTTGTGCTAAGGCCGAGGTCAATTATTGTTTTAGCATGTGCTTTTTTGCAGTCCCGCAAATCCCGCGGGATATAGGATGTATCTATTATATATATCATCGCCTAGTACCCACAACACAAGCCTTACTGAGCTTACCGTGGGCCTAGGTTGATTTGTGTAAGATTGTCCCGTAATATTTATTATTTATTTATTTATCCCGCGCTCGTAATCCCGCTACGAGCGGGACTGAAAAAAGGCGCGGGATCCCGGAATACCGAGATCTCGGAATACCGGGATTGGAAGCCCTAATCTGATCCTCTAAACCGGAGGAAAAATCGAATCCGAAAAACCTTTTTGGGATTAGATCAGTTTGATGCAGTCAAATTAGTTCGTCGTTGTGAAATACGTCGCCGCAAAGACGAAGCTAGCTTTGAAGCTAATTCTGAATGATTTTCTTCCAGTTTTCTGATCATAAACTTGAGCGTCGCTTCAGCGGTAATGAGATGGGCATCTTGTCGACAAAGCACTTCGACAGCAAGTTTAATCGGTGTCAGGGTATTTTCCAGATTGACTAATGCATCAAATTCTTGTTCTGAAAACCTATACTCAATGCTTGTGCTAAGGCCGAGGTCAATTATTGTTTTAGCATGTGCTTTTTTGCAGTCCCGCAAATCCCGCGGGATATAGGATGTATCTATTATATATATCATCGCCTAGTACCCACAACACAAGCCTTACTGAGCTTACCGTGGGCCTAGGTTGATTTGTGTAAGATTGTCCCGTAATATTTATTATTTATTTATTTATCCCGCGCTCGTAATCCCGCTACGAGCGGGACTGAAAAAAGGCGCGGGATCCCGGAATACCGAGATCTCGGAATACCGGGATTGGAAGCCCTAATCTGATCCTCTAAACCGGAGGAAAAATCGAATCCGAAAAACCTTTTTGGGATTAGATCAGTTTCCTCAGGATGTTTTTCTTCACCGAAAAGCTTTGGTTAAATATCAAATGATATTTCGTTAAATATATTTTTTATTTTTTTAAAACCTTGCCAGGCAGAATGATGGTAGGTGGACCAAAAAGGTGTCAGATTGGTGGCCACTTCTAGGTAAAAGGAGTGTCGGCCGTCCACCAGCTCGATGGGTGGACGATATTAGGAAGAGCGCGGGTCACTTCTGGATAAGATTAGCTCAGGATAGGGACGGGTGACGTACTAGAAGAGAGGCCTATGCTCAGCATGTCATTTAAGTATCATTAATTTATTGTCATTATTGTCACTAACGTAGTTCATAAGTCCCCACTGTTACTAACATCATATGGATCGACTAAAGATCTGAAATAAAGATATTTTTTTTTTTTTTTCAGCAGTGGGCGATTACGGTGGGCTGACAATGATGATGAAAAATACTGTTGTTTTTCAGAGGACAACAACACTCGTGTACTATTCGAGCGGGTCCTGTCCTCGGGCAGCCTGAAGCCCGAGAGCTCCGTGGACATCTGGAACAGGTTCCTCGAGTTCGAGTCCAACATCGGGGACCTGGTGTCCATCGTGAAGGTGGAGAAGCGGCGGCAGGCGGTGCTGGAGAAGGTACGGGCGGATATGGAACACTTTGTTCCAGATGTGGAACACTCGGTTACCGATGTGGAACACTTTGTTACAGGTGTGGACCACTTGTTCCAGATATGAAACAGTGTTCAAAATGTATGATGGTTGTGGCAGGCGGTCCTAGACAAGGTACGGGCAAATGTAGCACACAATTCCATATGTGGAATACTTTGTTTCATATATAATAATAATAATAATAAGGACTCTCAGCTCTGGCTTGCCTTCATTGGCCGTCCAGAGAGGAGTCGTCAGAGCTATATGCTCCAGGGGTGGAAGTGTTAAAGGGCATAACGCCGCGAGTAACTTCGGAGAAAGCGCAGCACCACCTCTCGACACCCCTGAGCCGCTCACCCGGTGTTGCCCCTGGCCGTCTTTACGACGGCATTTTTAGGGGCCCATCTAATGAGCGGCTAGTCACCGCCTGCCTCGATAACCTTGTGGATAACATTGTTATGGCAGGTGTCCGGACCACTTTGTAATAACCCAATTTTATTGTCCACCCAAATGTCATCACCATAGACCCAATTCTCTTTTCCATTTTCCTACAATAGCTCCAACGCCTGCTGGGACCAGTTCACGGGTATCTACCGATGTACCCGTGAATGGGTTCTAGCAGGTGTACTACATGACATTAAATTTCGTCTCCAAAGGGCCTCTACGTGTTGGATCTATATCCCCACGCACGCCTTCCAAATGACCGGGGTTCGCCCCGTGAATTTAAATCGGAGATACATAATAATAAAACCATTTATTTCAGGCATCTAAGGCCCATAGTAACAAATACCTTAAAGACTAACATACATACAGAAATATTATAAAATTAAAAACTAATTATTGAGGCGATATGGAACAATGCTCAAAATGTGCAACAATCGGGTGCGGTTAGAGCGGGTCATGTCCTCGGGCAGCCTGAAGCCCGAGAGCTCCGTGGACATCTGGAACAGGTTCCTCGAGTTCGAGTCCAACATCGGGGACCTGGTCCATCGTGAAGGTGGATGTGGGACACTTTGTACCATACGTGGAACACTTTGTTCCATATGTGGAACAGTGTTCAAAATGTATGATGACGGTGGCAGGCGGGGCTGGAGAAGTACGGGCAAATGTACCACACTGTTCCATATGTTAGGAAGGAAGAGCGGTGTCTCTTGCCACAGGCATCTTGATTGCCTAAAAAGAGGCACCAGCCTGCATATCTGTAAAGTTTTTTTTTTAAGATTTCGAATAAATCATTTTTCATTTCATTTCATTTCACTTTGTTCCATATATGGAAATGTACAACAATCGCGCTACAACATTGTTGGAAGTGAATGTGTTTAATTAATATGAATCAAAACGGAATATTGTTCAAGATAATGTTCAAAATAGAATGATAAACGCTACAAATAGAGTTTTCTACTGGTAACTATAGACAGAATCGTGACACAGTTAAGTATTCATTATGGCAAATAAAAAAATAAAAAGCGGCCAAGTGCGAGTCGGACTCGCACATGAAGGGTTCCGTAAAATAAATTGCGGTTTAATGGTAATGTACATCCCATATTTTTTTTAGTTTTATCATTCTCTTATTTTAGAAATTACAGGGGGGGGACACACATTTTACCACTTTTGAAGTGTCTCGCGCAAATTATTCAGTTTAGAAAAAAAATATATTAGAAACCTCAATATCATTTTGAAGACCTATCTATAGATACCCCACACGTATATGAAATATTTTTTTGAGTTTCAGTTTTGAGTATGGGGAACCCCCAAAACTTAATGTTTTTTTTTTCAATGAAAATCTTAATGCGGTTCACAGAATACTTCTACTTACCTAGTTTCAACAGTATAGCTCTTATAGTTTCAGAAAAATCTAAAAACCCCTACAAATGGCGACCACTTTGGTCACCAAAAAATCATACGTTAATAATCATCATGCGATTTCAAGGAAAACCATTTTAAAACGCAAAACTGTTTTGTTATGTTGGCAAAGCACTGAGTGATCGAAATAAGTAAAAATAGTACAATATCTTCTCTATATATCCTAAATAAACGAATAAACCTAGACTTTTTTTCTGTTAACATTCTAATGTTATATATGTCGGCGGCCGATCGTAAAATCCGGCAGATCACGAAATTCCTAGGCATATCGTGAAACGCCGCCATTTCATGATTTGGCTAATGGTTGACCAGGCATAATTATCATGATGTGCCTGATAAAAAATACGGCATATCGATTAGAGCAACGCATTCGTCGATATTCCTAGCTCTATACCGGGCACATCGTGAAAATCCGGCAGATCACGAAATTCCTAGGCATATCGTGAAACGCCGCCATTTCATGATTTGGCTAAACGTTGACCAGGCATATCATGATGTGCCTGATAAAAAATACGGCAGATCGTTTTAGTGAAAAAACCGACTCGGATCGCGGATAGGTTTTTTTGTAAAAGTGCGGAAAAAACCCTAGTTACGTATACGGGCGAGTATTGAACGATATGGCGGCGTTTCATGATCTGCCTAGGAATTTCATGATCTGTCTAAACGTCACCGGTGTGGGTGTTACTTAGCCAGATCATGAAATGGCGGCCTTTCATGATACGCCCAGGAATTTCATGATCTGCCCAAACGTCATTAGACAAATCGTTAAACGTTAAGTTTTGAATGATATGGCGGATGTCATTTGGCCAAATCATGAAATGGCGGCGTTTCACGATATGCCTAGGAATTTCATGATCTGCCGGATTTTACGATCGGCCGCCCACATATATATGGAATGAACTAATAGTTGGTAGTAGCAGCTCCCTGGGTTCGAATCCCGGCAAGGGCAAATATTTGTGTGGTGAGCATGAATATTTGTTCCTGATGCTTCTTGGATGAGTTATGTGTATTTAAGTATGTACTTTTCTATATAAATAGATATATATATATATATCAAAGCCGTTGAGCTTACTGTAGACAGACTAGATCGATTTGTGTAAGATTGTACCCTAATTTTTCTTTTTACTTTTTATTAAATAAATGCATTTATCGTCAACAGATCAAAGAATTCGAGGGCAAAGAGACGGCGCAACTCGTGGACAGGTACAAGTTCTTGGACTTGTATCCTTGCAGTATACAAGAACTCAAGTCTATTGGATACACGGAGGTAAGATATTTTTAACCACAGATGTATGAATATAAGAGTCATCATCGAATATTATAGAAGAAAATCACGATACTTGGAAGAACTTCGTGGATACTATACCAAGTCAATATAATTCTTTGATTACTTTACATGTCAACATAAGATCAATGGTTAAAAACTTCCATCAGCTGGAGCACATAGTTACAAGTAGCACCAGAACCGTCCACGTCATAGTAGTTACCGAAGCAAACATCTCACACGAGTGCGTAAGACTGTTCGAACTAGATGATTATGAACTTTTCTCCGAGCTCCGCACCGACAGGAGGGGCGGAGGTGTTATTGTATACATCCATAATAGTGTATCATTTGATAGACAACTAATAGCAACCCATAACTTTGAATGTATTTTAGGTGAAATAACCACTAACTTTGACTTCAGAATCAACCTATGTGCTATATATAGACCACCAAATTTAAACAAAACATTATTTGTATCAGAATTAACAAAAATTGTATCCCCCCCACTGAATAAATCCAACTATGCAATTATTGGTGATATGAATATTGATTTAAAACAGTCAAACACTGCAGTATCATATTATTTAAACAAATTAAGCGAAAAAGGACTAGAACCTGGCATCAGTCAGTACACACGTATTGAACCTAGCGGAAACCGTATTACTAAGTCGTGTATCGACCATGTGTTTATTCGTTGCTCACCGCCGGCCGGCCGTAGCAATAGCGATAGGCAGATAAGAACTGCAGTGGTCAACAATGCGCTCGCCGACCACTTTATAACCGGATTTGCTATCTGGGATAGTTCGCTCGCAACGATGCAACCAAAATACGCACTTAAATTAGATAATAAAAAGGTGATTTCAGAACTACGTGCTGCCGACTGGAGCCAGGGACTAGCCTACGACGATCCTAACGATGTGTTAGACTGCATCATTGATACTTTTACTACAGTGTATAATAAATGTCAATATAAAAAAAAAATCTATCTAAGTAAGAGAAAAAATGTAAAATGGAAAAACAATAAAATAATCAAAATGTGTAAAAAAAGGGACGAACTGTTCAAAATATGGTACTTAGATCAAAACAATGCACAAAAAAGGCTCCTTTATAACAAATATCGTAATAAAACAAATAAATACATAAGTAATGTCAAAAATAACTCTATAAAAAATGATATTAATGATAACTTTAAAAATCAGAAAAAAGTTTGGGAGATTGTCAACCGATTGTGTGGAAAAATTACAAAATCCATTGATGAAATTATAACAAAACACTTTAAAAAATATAACATAAGCTCATTAGTTAACAAATTTGCGTATGAATTTAGAGATAACGTTAATAAAATAAGCTCCTCTTGTGACAAACCAGTTCTAGTAGAAAACTCATATATACAAAATCCACTAGTGTCACTTAAAATAAATAAAGCCACAGAAAAAGTAGTATTTTCCATTATTAAACAACTGAATGTTAAAAAAAGTTCAGGTATAGACGGAATCCGTGCCGTGGATATTAAATGTATAAACACGGAAATAACTCCTATCGTTACGCACCTAATAAATACCTGTATCAAGACCTCAACCTTTCCAAATAAATTAAAAATAGGAACTATCAGACCAATCTTTAAAAAAGGCATCCACAGCGACATAAACAACTACCGTCCTATTACAATATTATCCTGCATAGATAAAATAATCGAAAAATTCTACGGAAATCAAATACATCTTTTTCTAAATAAAAATAATATTATAAACAATAAACAATACGGTTTTCAGAAGGGGAAAAATACGGCACAATTACTATGTAAATTTACAAACGAAGTTAATATGCACTTAAATGAGAAGAAACATGTTATTGTTGTATTTATTGATTTTAGTAAAGCTTTTGACACACTTAAATATAATACCTTATACTCCAAACTCCTGCAAAATGGTATACAGGGCCCACTACTAGAATTTATAAAAAACTACCACACCAACCGTTTCACATCTGTCAAAATTAATAATACCTATAGTGATAGGATTCCTACAGAACAAGGTACAGCTCAAGGATCAAATTTCGCACCTACCGAATATCTTTTGTACGTTAACGACATGTGCAATATATTCAGTGGTGGGTCTGTATACCAATTTGCGGACGATACCTGTCTCGTGGCCACCCATTCCGATATCACGGCTGCAGAAACCATCCTACAAGGTAACTTTAACCGGCTGTGTGCATGGGCCCACGACGTAGGCCTAGTCATTAACTATGACAAAACCAAGGTCATGCATATCCACTCTGCATATAAAAAAAGTCTCATCACACCTAAAATAATAGCGCATAGCCATGAGTGCATGCATCAAAAAACTACGCGTACGTGTGTATGTGTACACCTGGAAATAGTGGATAAGCATACATACCTCGGTTTGGTCATAGATAATACATTCAATTGGGGTCCCCACATTAGTCATATTTGTAACAAACTACGATCCATCTTATGCAAACTATCACTTCTAAAATATAAATTACCATTTAATACTCTCAGAATGTTGTACATGTCACTAGCCGAATCCATTGTTAGTTACAGCCTTAGTAGCTATGGCAGAACCTATAAAACTTACCTGGACAATATCTATAAGCTACAATTAAGAATGATAAAAACTATTGTACCTAATTCTATTAGAAATATTAAGCATAAAAACGACGATAATTATCTATTTCGATACTGTAAAATTATAAATGTATATGATAAATTTAAGATGATGCTAATCTGTGATGAAATTTCTAATTTACCCAACCTTCAAAAACGTTATAGGCCACAAAACTTGAGAAACATAAGTACCTTACCCAAATACGTATTGCCACCGTATAACAATGCATACGGAAAAAGAATGTGGGAGTATTTGTTACCTTACATATTAAACGAATGGCCAAATGATGTTTTCCAGAAACTTATTCATAATACTCACAAAATAAAAATCATCACAAAAAATATGTACTTGCCAACTACCGATGCGCGCACGAGCGTAGCACAAATTATGTAAAACTACCCTTTTCTTAGCTATCAATTGTAAACGAGCGACAATGGCGACAGATAAACCGTACGCGGTTTTCGTTCGCTGTTCAAATAATGTGTAAATAGTTTATAAGTATTTTGGATAAATAAAAAAAAAAAAAAAAAAAAAAAAAAGGAGATCGGACATGCCGGCCGATTTGTATTGAGTGAGCCTGTCGCAAGTACATTAACCCACACAACGCCCAAGTAATTGACAAGACAAAGCACGCACACATCTAAAACACACACACTTGTATACCTACACGCTTATTTGACAATAAACGCGCATCATATCAGGCATTTTGGGAAAAAAACGTAATATTCTCTGGTCGCAGCACGCGTGCACAGTATGGCAGAGTATGCCCATTGAGCTAACAGCTGCGACACGGCCGCCGGCGGCTTGTCCTCTCTCTAGTTTTCTATGCTCTGAGTTTTTAACCGACCTCAAACAAAAGAAGGAGGTTCTCAATTATGTTGTATTTAAAAAAAAATGTTTGTTACCGTAGAACTCCGTCAGTTATGAACCGATTCGTATAATTTTTTTTTAAATTGATAGTATAGGCTTCCAGATTGGTTCTGTTGTTTGATGGAATTTAATTATGGTACTGGGAGCTTCGGATGAGATCCTAAAGCGGACCCCGGGACTACGTTAGAAGGGTGATGATGAGGGCCCTGATAATATATGTGTTTGTCTCGGATTTTCATAGAAAATTGAAAAGATGTTTATTAAGAGGCGGTTTTTACATTGTGGATGAAATTTTTGACAATGTGTAAAAATTAGGCCAAGTTTTTTTTTCTTTAATTTTTTGGGGTAGGTAGGGTTCTGCTTTTATTTAAATATAAAAGTGGTTCGAATACCATACAATAAGACTTTTGACATTCGCAGGCTAAGGGCGTGATATTTTAAGAAACTTATGTAACACACTTTCATAAATTACAGGTCGTTTCACGAAAGCTGGCACGAATTAATTGAACGAGTGAATGACAATGTCTATGTGTGCATCACATAATTATTAAATACCTATGTATTGCGATGCCCTTGCAGGGTTCATGTTTGAGACTTACTGTAACATCTGTTAACTATGTACTATACTATAACAACATGAATGCAATAAAATACTTGAATACTTAAATACAGGTTGATGCAAAAAGTGATTATGATAATTGTGTTTCAGAGATTTTGCATTTTATAAATAAATAAATATATAATTTTAACCATGTTTCAGGCACAATGACGATGCCGTGAAACGCGAAAATAACAGTTAAATTTCGTAAGAATTTCGAATCTTTTCGCCGTCATTTTGTAGATGCCATCAGTGTGAATACATAAATTAAAAACTCTGCTGACGACGGACTCCTTAGTCTGCTCTTTTTTTTAGATTTTTTACAATTCAAACAAGCCATTCATTAAAAATAAGTCATAAAAATAAATATACGTTTTATTTACAAATAAATAAATAAATAATAAATAAATAAATATTACGGGACACTCTTACACAAATCAACCTAGGCCCACGGTAAGCTCAATAAGGCTTGTGTTGTGGGTACTAGGCGATGATATATATAATAGATACATACAGCTGCGACAAAGGACTTTAATAATAATTACTAAAAGGATTAACATGATACTTGGTGCAGATTATAATAAAATAATTCATTTTTTCTTGAATAACGAAAACGTATTAGGTACATGTTTACAAAATATTAGGAGGCGCCTGTATAAGAACGTCACTCACACTGCCACTCACAGTGACAAGTGACATTACTTTCGTTCAATCCATTCATGCCAGCTTTCGTGAATCGACCTGTAATTGGCTTTCCATTTGCGCGAAATTTCTCCTTTCCTAGAATGAACTTGTATAAAGTAGAAATAATTCGAGAAATTACTTTGGTAAAACGATTATCCTCAAATTATTCTAGTTTATACAAGTTTATTCTAGGAAATGGGGAAATTCGCGCAAATGGTAAGCCAATTTATGAAAGATTGTTACATAAGTTGTTAAATATCTGCGAATGTCAAAAGACGTTTTGTATGGTCGTCGAACCACCATAATATTAATAGTTTAATTTAAGGTAACCAGGTGGGGCGGCCGCAAACGCGGAGACGGCTAAGCGTTTAGGCGATAATTATATTTTCGTCCCGTTTGCGGATTTAAGGTTATATTTCAAACACAATACCTGTATTGTTTTCTGAATAAATACTATGACTATTTCTGTGTTAAGGTGGCTTCGATGTCGAACAAGTCTTGGGCCCTGGGCGGGCCCCTAGCCGGGATATCTCCTGAACTAGCAGCAGTTATACTTGGACAGAAGTAAGTTCGAAATAAAAAACCGGCCAAGTGCGAGTCGGACTCGCGCACGAAGGGTTCCGTACCCCATTATCTATAAAAAAAACTATTTTATTCTGTGTTTTTAGTATTTGTTGTTATAGCGGCAACAGAAATACATCATCTGTGAAAATTTCAGCTGGAACTATCACGGTGTCAGTGAGGTACAGCCTGGTGACAAACAGACGGACGGACGGACGGACAGCGGAGTCTTAGTAATAGGGTCCCGTTTTACTCTTTGAGTACGGAACCCTAAAAAGAACGAAAATCGCTAAACTTAAGTGGCAGTGGGCGGGGCACATTGCACGTCGACCGATGGCCGTTGGGGCGGAAAGGTTCTCGAGTGGCGACCATGTATCGGCTTGCGCGGCGTGGGTAGGTCCCCAACAAGGTGGACTGATGTCCTGGTGAAGGTCGCGGGAGTCCGCTGGATGCGGGTGGCGCAGGACCGGCCATTGTGGCACTCTTTGGGTGAGGCCTATGTCCAGCAGTGGACGTTTATCGGCTGATATGACAATGATGATGATGACTGATGAGAAATATGTATGCCTGACTGAATTTGAAGCGTGAAAAAATTTCCGAATTCGGGTTTTGACTTACAGCCCTCTAGAGCGATAATTATTGTTGTGTAAACGCCTGCGAGCGCTTGAAGTCGAAACCCGATTCCGGAAACCGTACGAGGAAACCGAACGTTTGCGCCCAGGCTAAAGGTTGAATAAATAAACAAAAAATAAATATTTGCGGACAATCCTACACAAATCGACAAAGTCCCAAATTAAGCAAAAATTCTATGCAAAGGTAAAAGAGTTTTTTAAATCGTACGAGTGTTTCTAGATATTACTTTCTACATACAAATCAACAATCGCACAGGCTTTTTCTGTTTATTATATAGTTAACTAACCCATTACAGATATAGTGAATAATATTTTTCCATCGTACAAATAGTTTATTTTGCAATAAAAAGGGCTACAAAATATTCAACACCTCCATACAGCCATTACATAGGGCATGCAAAATATTAACAGTTTATTTTAAATATTCCATTGTATAAATTATTACATAAAAGTTAGTAAGGTCCATCTTAAGTCAATGGTTATCTTATCACATCACATTATATTAGTTATTATATATTAGGTCCTTACCTATGAAATTGGCGGTGTGTATGGAGAATTTTATGAAAACTGTGATTTTCATACATTGAATTTTGCGGATTATTCAGCAATGTCAAATTCAAAGCAAACTAAATTTTGGTAGGAATATAGAAAACTTTTAAGCTACTTTACACATATCTTCATTCCTTAAAAATTGTTCGCATCATAAAACTATACGTAATTGAAACACTTTAACCGGCAGCACATGAAAAGGGCGGTTTTCAAGCTTTAATTTGAAACACTAAATAAAAAATTCAAACCTATTTTTTTGTATTTAAAACCTTTGTTACATAGTCTAATAGTGAAATAAAAAAATAATTTGAAAGTTGCAATAGAAATGAATAAATTACGTACAAAATAATATCTGTGAAAAAAACGCCAATTTCATAGGTACCCAATATTAAAACTCGGATCTCAATCGGAAATGAGTGACATGGTTATATTAAACTATACGAACTATTCCGATTAAACACGATGGAAACGAATTATGCACCAAAGGAATTAAAGGTGCTCCCGGTGACTGCATCATCCGTTTTGTGGAAATGATGGAGCAAACCTGGAAGCAGGCATAAAGGAGAGGGCAAATGCACAAAAGATCCCACTGGGTCGAAGTGCATCCGAAAGGGCCCACGTCTAGATAAGATAAGATAAGTATGCACTACATCTGTACATTTGTTTACAGAGATAACGACCCAAACAAGGACATAGCTCGCCCGGACACCAATCAGATGATTCCGTACAAACCTAAATCGAACCCTTTGCCCGGGGAACATCCTATTTCTGGTGAGTTTTACTTAATTACAAACCAGTGCGGCCATTTTTGAGATGGACTTATTTCTACCTTTTCTGTCCTTCTGGTTTTGGAATTCAATGGTCCACAATGGGGGAATAGATGAACATTTTAGAAGTGCCTGATATATTTTTTGGTGATAGGAATAACCTTCCTTAGCACCAGAAAAAAGTTGCAGACTTTTCCGCGGGGTCAATAATTTTTGAAAAGTATGAACAGTTTCCTCGCTTACATTTTGGGTTTAGGCGGTAATGACAAATATAGCTGCTGCAGCTGTCAATATCATTGCCAGTGTCAGTTAACCCATCTTTACTCACAGCTTCACCTGCCTCCACAACAATATTATCCCACTCAACTGTACATGCAAGGCAATAGAAAAAGTGAGTTCCGTTACATATCTTGGATTAAAAATTGATGAAAACTTCTCTTGGTCACCACACATTGATTTTATTTGTTGCAAATTAAGAATACTCTTAGGTCAATTTTATCATTTAAGTTACAGAATTCCTACCAGCACCTTAAAATGTTTATATAAGTCAATAGTAGAATCCATCATTTGCTATGCCCTTGATAGCTATGGTCTTACTTTCAAAACTAATATCGAAAAATTAGAAATGTTACAAATCCGATTCCTGAAATTACTTGTGAATAAGAAGACAAAAGATAACTGTAAAAAAGACTACCAAAAACTGTTCAAAATATGTAAAATCTTACCGGTAAGCTCTAAACTGAAATACTTGTTAGCAGTAAATAACCATGATGACCTCAAAGATTTACACCTTGTTAAACACAAACATAACACAAGGACAATGACCGCGGGCAAATATGAAGTACCTAGAGTGTTCAATTACTATGGTGATAGGACACTAAAGAAACGCATACCATATATACTGAACACCCTGCCTGCGGACATTGTTCATGAACCTAAAAAAGCTAGATTTAAGTATCGATTAAAAAAATACCTCATGGATGCCATGTAGAAATCTCCTTTCACGTTTCTACTATTCATGAGATAGATCTCAATATTTAAGACACTTCAACATATGTTAATGCTGAAGAGAAATGTGACTGTAATTTTTGACTCCACAGTCAAATTGAAAAATTTAGTTTTGTGGAGCAATGTATCTACGTATATATGTAACTTTTTGTTTTTAATAAATAAAAAAAATAAAAAAAAAATATATAGTTTACCTTGAATTTTTAAGATATATTCTTGTAATATGAGACGGATCAAGGAAAGTGTCTTGTTCGCCGTCCTAAACCCAAAACTTAAGTGAGGAAACTGTTTATATTTTTCAATAATAATTGACGCAGCTGAAAAGTCTGCAATTTTTTTCTGGTGCTAAGGAAGTTTATTCCTATCACCAAAAAATATCAGGCACTTCTAAAATTTTCATCCATTCCCAATTGGTTTCATTGACTAATTTATAGTATATAGAAAAAAAGCGGCCAAGTGCGAGTCGGACTCGCACATGAAGGGTTCCGTTACATAAATTGCTTTTTATTCTATATGACGTATTAAAAAAAAACTACTTACAGGGGGGGGGGGGGACATTTTACCACTTTGGAAGTATCTCTCGCGCAAACTATTCAGTTTAGAAAAAAATTATGATAGAAACCTCCGTATCATTTTTGAAGACCTATCCATAGAGATACCCCACACGTATGGGTTTGATGAAAAAATTTTTTTTGAGTTTCAGTTCTGAGTATGGGGACCCCTAAAACTTAATGTTTTTTTTTTCGATTTTTGTGTGAAAATCTTAATGCGGTTCACAGAATACATCTACTGACCAAGTTTCAACAGTATAGCTCTTATAGTTTCGGAAAAAAGTGGCTGTGACATACGGACGGACAGACAGACAGACAGACGGACGGACATGACGAATCTATAAGGGTTCCGTTTTTTGCCATTTGGCTACGGAACCCTAAAAAAAATCGCTCCAGTTCGGCTCGCGAAAAATTTGTAGGTACGGGTATGAGAGAAGAATTATTGTGTTTATTATGAACTAGCTTCTGCTCGCGTCTCCGTCCGCGATTTATCGTAGCTCTATTTTTTTGCTATATTTGTATTCTGATAAGGAATAAAGTTTAAATTTTGTAGCGCAGAAAAATAGTTTCCCCCATACAAACTTTGCACTCCTATTTAACCCGCTTAGTGGTGGGTTTTTCCAAAGCCCTAAAATGCTTTTCTTGTATTGTAATATGGAGTAGTGTGGGCAGACTACCGGAACAAAGTGACGTAAATCTGGACACGCCGGACAAAATTACCATTTTTTTTTCAGGTACAGTCGCCATCACATACATCGGAGCAAACAAGCACGTCACAAACATCGGAACACACCTCTATTTTCAAGGCATTAGGATGCATGTGCCGATATTTTTGAACACCTATAGTGTACCTATGTATACTGTACATAGCTTTATGTTTCTTATAGTAACCAACTCCTCCATCGTCAATCTTTTTGTATGGTGGTCTTTTTGAATTGTGGGTATATTATTAATATCTCGAGTTCTTAATCACTTAGAATCACAAACTTGGTGTCTAAATATACACACTTGGGGTCAGGGAATTCAACTAGATATTTTTTAGGGTCGAGTTCCCAAAGGACTCGGCACTTTCAGAGTAACATTTGAAGTGATCATTCATTACCTATATGACAACTATTGAGCACTATTAGGCGTCGATCATAGGGATTGTTGCCTTACATATCTATATTTATAAGCGTTTGATTTATATTGGAAACTATAGGTTTTTTTTTTATACTACTACGGTGGCAAACAAGCTTACGGCCTACCTGATGTTAAGCTGGTACCGTCGCCTATGGATACTTGCGACTCCAGAAGAATCACAGGCGCGTTGCCGACTCGTTATTCACTTGAGGATTCACTGTGTTGGCAGATAGAGACATGCAGGTCCCTCACTCCCAACACAGCGCACCCTAGGGAGCTCTGGCGACCTGACTCACCACCAGGAACACAACACCACATACTTCATAGCATGCAAAGCAACACTACAAAGCAGTCAGTCTGTTTAGTACTAAGATAGCCTGTACGAATATCATTGTATGACTGTTTGTTTAAATAAATAAATAATCATAAATTCATGTTCATCGCAGGAGGTACCTTCCCTCTGCCCCCGGCGGCCGCTCACCTCTGCACGATGATGCCGCCGCCGACCTCCTTCCGAGGGCCCTTCGTGGCCGTGGACAGGCTGATGCAACTCTTCAACAGGATCTCGCTGCCGGACAAACGTGAGTACCATCCGGTGTTGACCATCACTTAAATACTTCGACGCTCCACGTACTAAATATATGGACAAGCCCTTAACTTCAATGGCTCATCGACCCAAAGTGATTCTGTCGCCACTGGTCTTCTTTCCACTTCCCTGCAGCTTATGCCATAATATCACTGATGTATGAATATAAGGAGATCGGACATGCCGGCCGATTTGTATTGAGTACGCCTGTCGCAAGTTCATTAACCCACACAACGCCCAAGTAATTGACAAGACACAGCACGCACACATGTAAAACACTCACACTTGTATACCTACGCGCTTATTGGACAATAAACGCGCATCATATCAGGCATTTGGGGAAAAAGCGTAAAATTCTCTGGTCGCAGCACGCGTGCACAGTATGGCAGTGTATGCCCATTGAGCTAACAGCTGCGACACGGCCGCCGGCGGCTTGTCCTCTCTCTAGTATCCTATGCTCTGAGCATAATATGGTATTTTTGTCCCTCAGCGCCGGCCCCCACCCAGGAGAACGGCTGCGACACCAAACTCTTCGACCTGGCGCGCTCCGTGCACTGGATCGTGGATGATGAGGGGATCACCACGGTCGCCAACAAGGTACTATTTAACACTGAGCCGATGCTGAGCTTACACACCATTTTATTTTTTTAGGTCCAAAAAAGACAGTATAACAGTAAATCTAAGGCACTGTGGCATTTATAAATAACTACAATTATTATAAAAGTATAAAACAATAGCCAACAGTAAAATAGTTAACTAGCAACAGGTGACTGCCGGTACTCATCGCTCCGCAGAACTTCATAACGGTTAGGGCGCATACTTAACGTCCCACTTGCAGAATGTTCCTTTCCTAAATGTCCCTTACGCAAAACGACTTTTCTGCAAAAGGTCCCGTTCGCAAAACGTCCCTTTCGCAAAATGACCCGTTATTGGCCATCTCTTATACCATGAAGCGTTCATAGCCCAGCGGCGCCTGCGAGTCGAATACGATAACGTAGGTTAAGCAAAGACGGCAGCGTTCAGTCCTTGGATGGGTGACCGCCTATTTGAGTGGTTACTATAAAATGAGCGCTTCCGTGCTTTGGAAGGCACGCTAAGCAGTTGATCCCGGCTGCTGTCTATGACAGTAGTCGTTAAGCCGAGTTAGAGGCCTTCGGGCGGCTTAAGAACCTCTAACAATCGAGTTGCCCACTCACTTGACAAAGGGGGGACAACTGTCACTCGCGTCCGCAGGAGCTACCTACCACAACCCTGCACGTGTCCCCTGGGTGGTACTAAAGAGTGACAAACCCAAAGGCCAAATAATGTATGCCATACGATTAAATCTGATCCCATGAGAAGACTCCTAGACTACAACAACCTACCTGCCTACTTAAACAAGCTTTTTCCAGACGGGACATTTTGCGAATGGGTCATTTCGCAGACGGGACGTTTTGCGAAAGGGGCGTTATGCATTAGGGACTTACAGCGAAAGGGGCTTTCTCAGAAGGGACGTTTTGCGAAATGGGTTGGACCTTTTGAGAAAGGGACGTTTTGCGAATGGGGTATTTTACATAAGGGACCATTTGCAGAGAAGACGTTTTGCGAATGGGACGTAATTTTGGTGGAGGGACGTTTTGCGAGTGGGACGTTATGAGACCAAACCAAAAAGACCTCCTTTTGACAGTTTTTGAGTGGAAGCGTTCAGTGCTCGAAAGTCAAAAATCGGTCCCCTGGCGTCGTCTCCATCCTCTGCCTCGTCCATGTGTAATGCTTGGGTCCGTTATTTAATACGAGTGGTAAGTACCACTCGTTTTACAATTTTCTATCGCTATTTCGAAATAGCAATTCGTTATTTTTGACAATTTTTGAGTGGAATCGTTCAGTGCTCGAAAGTCAAAAATCGGTCTCCTGGCGTCGTCTCCATCCCCTGCCTCGTCCATGTGTCAAGCTTGGGTCCGGTGTGCGCTCGTAGGGCCGGCGCAGTGGCGCGGGAGGCTGGTGGGGTGGTTGTTGAGGTGGTCGCCGCTGGAACGTTGCCTGCGGTTAGTGATGTGCAAATTGCGGAGAGTCTCCAAAAAAGTTGGAAATGTTCTCGGAAATTTCTAGTAAGTTTCACAAGGAATTAAGGAAATTTACGTACCTGAGAAACAAGAAACTGTAACTCTTATACATAGTGTATACAGTGTACCGGCCATTGTCGCACTCTTTGGAGGAGGCCTATGTCCAGCAGTGGACGTCTTTCGGCTGATATGATGATACAGTGTAGTGTGCGTGTGTGTGTGTGTAGTGTGTATGTGATGTGTTACAGTTGTATGCTTCTCAGGTACGGAATTTCCATGTTAGAAATGGAAAGTTTCTGGGAATTGAAAATACAAAAATGAGAGAAAATTCCAAAATTTTTCTATGTTCAATAGGGAACATTACTGCAATGTTTTGCCTCTAGAGTGCAGCACTAACACAATTAGTAAACAGTATTTTTGACAACTTTGACAAGTCCTTCAAAGCTCTGGATCAAATAGGGAAGAAAATATTTCAATAAATAAATTGCATCTGTGCTGCGTAATTGGATGCAAGAATGAAGGGCATCATTAATTTCCTAAGGAACCGATGATACGAAAACTATGGGAAGCGGTAATACGTCGTTAAGCAAAAAAATGCCATTTTAATATCACAGTACAGGTATTTTACACACGAATGATAATAAAACTATTGTAGTTTAACGCGTTTTCATCAATTATTTGTTTAGTGTTTGGTAGGTAAATAAATATGACATTGTACGTCATGGCGGTTTGTTTACGGGTTGTGTTAGTGTCGCCCCCTACGCAGAGCTTTGCGTAATGTTCCCTATTGCAAAAACAATTCGCAATATAGGAAACTTTCCGTCGGCACATCAGTACCTGTGGTGGTATCGTCGCTCTATATGCTGCAACCAGCGGGGTGACCTCGGCACTCGTTCTCGAGGGTTGCGGTGGCGGTGGCGGTAGCGGTGTAGCTACCGTCAATCGGGTGTTACCAGTCAGCTTGACTGTTCGATGCCCTCTCTTTACTGTTATTTGGAGGTTCTGGTATGATTCAATACGGCCAACCAGTATTGCTCCGCCTTGGATGGTGATGTTGAGTTCGGTCGCCATCGGGTTTTTGACGTGATAACGTCTTATAAATCGATGAACACCGGCAGCACGCACGAAAAAGCATGACTCATTGTCATGTGCTTTATACTATCACGTAAAATTATCGTCCGTAAACCGACTATAAAACCCAATTTTTTGGTTATGTTCTTGGTGGATTTCTTGATTTTTATTGTTCTGACTGCGTTTTACTGTTGATTCCTTTTGTTTCGTAGAGCAAGGTCGCCATGAAATGTTAGAACTTGGTAAGGGTGTCTGGGCAGCGAGGTGTCGAAGGATCGAAATAATACTTGGTCTTTCGTATGAATTAATATGTTTTATTCAACTGTGCTTGCCTATTTTATACATGTAGGGTTATCGCTGATATAAGCAATATGCGTTTAATGTTTATGTAGCAGTAAACTATTGTGTTACAACTGCCATACTACCTGTTAAACTTATATTATAACACAAAATATAATAGTAGTTTATGCAATCGTTATATAATGTATGCTTTTTAAGTCGAGTACCACGTTTAGGCCACGAAGCTTGCTGAGTGGCCTAATTAAGGTACGTGACTTAAAAAGCTAATTATATAACTATTGTATACAATACTTTTTCTACGAGTCAACGGAAATAAAAATTTATTAAAACTTGGTATATAGATACCAATTTCAATAGTGAAAATCGCCCTGCTGAAATGAAGCGCAGCAGCTTAGTAATTTTGCGCGTTGATGTCTTCACAGTTATCTTATACAGCTCCTGGATTCATAAGATGACTGCTGGCGGTTATCTTATGAAACCATACGAGCTCCGTGACGAGCTCGTGGAGCTCCAGGATTTAAAAGTATGCGATCTTAGTTTCGTGTACGAAATCTTAATTCAAATATTAAAGTCGACGAGTAGAAAAAGTACTTTTCTCAAACGTGCAATGAGATATTGACGTTATGTAATTCGCAGCCTATCGTTATCTTTAATTTAAATATTTATTGGCTGCGAAATATCACGTTTCGATTGCGGTAATACAAAACCGAAGGTTCAATATCAATTTGTGACACAACTTCATAAAATGAAATGTCTTTATTTTCTTAACATTATGTACTTACGTATAAAGATGGTGAGGTAAATGGTAAATAATGTCCATATAACCTTATATAAAAGTAGGCATGCAAATTTACATGTATATAAGTAATTGTTTTCGTTTAAATTTATATAATTACGATGTCAAGTATTAAGTGTCAATGTAAAGACTGTTACTTAATATCAATAAAAGACACATTAAAATAACTAAATTGATACAATCACTACATTCAGTAACATTATCCTACTAATATTATAATTGCGGAAGTTTGAATGTTTAGATGCTTGTTACTCAATCACTCTTAAACGGCTCAACCAATTTGGATGAAATTTTGCTCGAAGATAGTTTATAGCCTGGATTAAAATATAGGATAGTTTTTATTCCGGGTCCACGCACTAGTATTTTATTTATAAGTGCGAAAGTTTGGATGTTTGTTACTAAATCAAGCAAAAACGGATGAACGGATTTAGATGAATTTTAGGATACAAATAGAGTAAGTAACATATTATACTATCTACAAATAACATAAAGTCCAACACAAGGAAGTCAACGCGAACAAAGTCGCGGGCAAAAGCTAGTATAAAAATAAAATAAAAATCCTACTTTAAAGGGGTCCATCAACTATTTCTTGTTGCTCGTTGCCATGGTTACGTCTCATGGGGTTTAAATCCACTAAACACGTGTTTTTGTCATATTGGTAAACCCATTCCATGGTGGGGCATCTCCTTAGCATGATAGGAGTCCAGTTTATAGTATTTTTTTCTAAGAAAGTCTGTTACTGTTGTCTCTTGGCTTACCGGGACAGAATAACAATAAGAAAAAGTTGATTGACCCAAACTCATTAATATAAACTACTATAATTCAGGTATTCATTGACACTATTATAATTAAATTTCCCTAGATATAGTATAAATTGCTCGTCTGAATTTAATGAGAAGCATGTCAATTAATATTAATGTTTAAGGTGGTTCGATTGCCATACAAAGCGTTATTTGACATTCGCAGGCTAACGGCGTGATATTTTAAGAAACTAATGTTTCAGACTTTCATCAATTGGCTTCCCATTTGCGCCAAATTCCCCCTTTCCTAGAATAAACTTGTATAAACTAGATTAATTTGAGAAAACTAGTTTTCCCAAAATATCACGTGACAAACCAATTTCTCAAATTAATCTAGTTTATACAAGTTTATTCTAGGAAAGGTGGAATTTGGCGCAAATGGGAAGCCAATTTATGAATGTTTGTTACATACGTTTCTTAAAATATCACGCCGTTGGCCTGCGAATGTCAAATAACGTTTTGTATGGCAATCGAACCACCTTAACCATTTTTGTTTATTTCATAAATATCATTGCATGTTTGAGGAAAGCATAACCATAATAAATATTTGGGGACAATCTAGTCTTCTATCAAATCAATCTAGTCCCAAACTAAGCTAAGCTTGTAAAGTTAGCATCATATAGTTAGTAGCAGCCGAATATTTCGGTACACGTCTTTATTACATGTAAACCGGTTTTATTAATAAATTGAATATGAATATTACTGTAGGAGTACGGATGTGTTACGATATATTTGGCTACTTTGGCTGCTACTAACTATATGACGCTGACTGTACTATGGGTACTAGACGACGATATACATAGGGCTTGTGCACAAATCACGCGAGCTTTTTTGACCCCCCCTCCCCCTTGGTGATATTTGGTGAGGTTCTTGGCTATTAATAATATTACTTTCCAAGTGATTCTAGTGGACGAACTTGTCCAGTAAGATCACCCAGGTGATCGTGCTGGACCATATATATGTCTATCATGATCCCCCGGGTGATTATAGTGGACAGAATTGTATCCAGAAGGATTACCCCAGAAAGTATTACAGGGTATTTTTGAAAATTTGATGTAAGTAAAGCCATGAAAGTTAATTTCCTGATCATCAATTTTTTGTGACTAACATCTACTGCAATTTATCCTTGAGATGACCCCCATCTCGTCGCTGGCACTCCTGCAAATGACTACGCAGATTTTGAGACACTCGCTGACACTTGCTGCAAGGGATCTCGGCTATCTCATCGCGTATGTTTTGCTTGAGTTTGGATATTGTCTTCGGTATTCCCGCACGAAAAAATCGGCGGGAGTGAGATCCGGGCTTCCTCCTAAATAGGCGGCGAACTGTTTCATACAAGTTGTTGCTTTTATAAAACTGTTTTACACAAAAAGCTCTTTGTTGATCAGTAAATCCCTTCATTGCAAATAAAACTGCATAAAGTAATGTCAAATTTCCCTCCACTCAAAAACTATAGAATTTGTTATTTTACAAGATATTCAGTGTTGCTATTTACAATATGGCCCACCCTATATTACTCTTTCTGGGGTATCCTACTGGATATAATTCTGTCCACTAAAATCACCAGGGGATCGTGCTGGATATGGCATACAATACCTGGGTGATCTCATAAGACATATTCGTCCAATACGATCACCTGGGTGAATCAGGTCAGGTGATCTTAAAGGATACCGCGTTTATAGGTAACCCAGTGACCAATATGCCATACGATAAATATATAACTCTAGTTGTTGTTTTATTTCGCAGTCCCGTCGAAGGAAGGCCGGCGAGGACTCTGACGACGACGACTTGAGCGTGGCGCCGCCCGTCAACGATATTTACCGGACGCGGCAGCAGAAGCGAGTCAAATAGTGCTCTACAGAGGGGGTTATAAATGTGACGTTTCAGGCAAAAGTTAACTTGCAATGTCATGTACTTGTACATTGTCTGTGACAAATTATGTAAAATCATACATACTAATATTGTAATGTGAAATGTGAAACTGTCTGCCCGTTCCCTTTTGAAGCTTAAACCGTTGAACTGATTCTGATTGATTTACTGTCATTCAGCTCAAATGGAAAATTGACAACTCGAAATTATTGATCGAATCTGAATAATGTCAATTTGAAAATCCTCGACATGGAAAATATGACCAATGGGAAATACGCCACATACGAATTTGTTCAAAAAAATCGATTTTCATATAAAATTTTGATATTAATTTAAAATTAGTCAACATTCACTTTTGCACGTATTCGAATATGAACCTATTTCATAATGGACAAAATTCCATTTGGGCTAGATTAATTCTGAACAAGAATAAAATTGGTCATAAAAAATATTTACACAATTAAATTTTAACCAAATTCACTTTTGGTGGTATTTTTAGTCAAATTTTTTTAGTTATTTCGTGTTGACGATATTCCATCTGTGCCGAATGACAAATAATTCTGATCAAATTTGGGATCCAGCAATGAACATACATGTAAATGCGATTTTTAAGACGCTAGAATCTCCATTTTTTTTTTAATTCGTGTTCACTTACTGAAATACACAACAGGCTTATGTAAAATGGAGGTACCTTCCAGTTGGGCTGCTCCAAATATGAGCGAGATGATGTACAATCAGCATCAAAAGTAACTACGCAATCGAAGACGTCAAGTTCTTATTACCCTTTAATAAAGACTTTTGACGTCTTCGCCTTTCGCTACAAACTCATTACTCACCATGCTTTTTGAATGTACAGTCGCGGAATGAAAAGGTTGACCAGTTTTCAAATAAATTTATTTACGCGTTGCAAGCACATGTTACCTTTTTAAACTGTGTACAGACGAGAGTGTTGTATTGAAAATTATGTTTAACCGCATGACATTCAAATTTATTTAGACGACTGTTTTTAGGGTTCCGTACTCAAAGAGTAAAACGGGACCCTATTACTTAGACTCCGCTGTCCGTTCGTCCGTCCGTCAGTCCGTCTGTCTGTCTGTCACCAGGCTGTATCTCACTGATACCGTGATAGTTCCAGCTGAAATTTTCACAGATGATGTATTTCTGTTGCCGCTATAACAACAAATACTAAAAACACAGAATAAAATAGTTTTTTATAGATAATGGTACGGAACCCTTCGTGCGCGAGTCCGACTCGCACTTGGCCGGTTTTTTGACTATTAATAGTTGAACTAAAACCTTTTTATTCGTTTGATCTTGCCATTACGTTGTCTCAAGTTTGATCAATCTAATGATTTAATCCTCTTCGCTTATGATGATTTTTAAGACTATAAATGTGAAGTTCCTGTTTATGTCGATGTCATCATTGCTATTTCTTGTATTCGTTTTTTTTTTTAATCTTAACTCGCCTTTTCAAAATGCAAAGAGGTCAATTCTCATAGTAGACGTGTCTGTGAGCCATGCAGTGAAATGAAATTCATTATGACGGAATGTGTCTGACATTCGGTCGATAAAGCAGATTCTGATAACTTATATTGAGCAAGCAAAAACAGATCTTAAGGTGGTCAACCTTTTCATTCCGCGACTGTACTACTTTGATACAATAGGGGTGTAGACTCAAAACTTATTATTACCTACTCCAAAAGAAAGAAGGCTAAAAAATATATCTAGTGACGAGAATCCCATTTAGATATTTCATAAAAGTACGAAGCTACAACCGTTTTAATATTATTTGTTAGAGAGAGACAACGCTCGGGGATCGTGACGTCACGATCCGTGAGCGTCATAGTAGATGACAATCGTTTCATATGAAGCTGCGTTTTGCGGAAAAGGGACTTAACTCTTAAAACTTTGGACACTTATAACTTTGTGATTATTTAATCCCCCGTTTTATTTTTTTCTCCATTTGACAATAGTTTAATCCTTTTTCGACAAAATTCATCATTATTGGTTATTTTTATTAACCCCCGACGCAAAAAGAGGGGTGTTTTAAGTTTGACGTGTCTGCTCCTAAACGATTTTAATGCGGTTTTTTTTGTCCGAAAGTTGACGTGATCGAGATGGTTCTTAACATAACTACGTTTCATCAAAATCGGTTCAGCCGTTTTTGAGATATTTAACCTTGAAATGAAAATGTCGGTGGTTTTTCAACTTTTCTAAGTTGTTTCATAGTTATATTTGGTGTCTACACACTCCCCTATTCTAACTCAAATAATCTCAAGAGAGTAAATTATGTCAAACGAACACAATAAAAAACTACTTCTTGCTCTGACTATAAGGTCGTTTTTTGCATGCGTCTTTTAGGATAGTGTATTAGTATACTGACAAAGTAGTACTTTTTGCCTGAAAAATAAAAATATCCTAGATAAGTGACATTTTATCATTTTCCCAACACGAATGTTGGCTTCAACGTTTCTTACCGAAATGAATTTATACTATTAATATTTTATGAAATAAATGAAACTTATTTGTAATCATTTGTTTTATTTCTTCTACTGATACTGTCTTTGTAATTATTGTCATAATTTGAATTCTTATAACTTATAAATCGCTAACATGATTTCAATAAATAACATTAAATATATATATTTAACATGATTTAGCAGATTCTTATTGGAAATAATTTAGTTTTTCGATTGGATGGCACTCCGGTTCTTATAGGCGTATTCGATATTATCTGAAAATATATACAAATCATGTAAAATCATACATACTAGGGCATTTTCAATCATTCGTGTACCCAATTAGCGTGAGTTGTTAAACAAAAATTAACTCATTGTCAGTTTTGTGACGACAATTAAGTATTCAATTTGTATAAAAAAAATAACTTTTTCTTTTCAATTTATAAATGATACGTTATTTAAATGTGAAACAAGTTCATTTTCACATCATTTGTATGCTTAACTTTCGTCACAAAACTGACACTGACTTAATTTTTATTTAACAGCTCACGCTAATTGGGTACACGAATGATTGAAAATGCCCACTAATTTTACAAATGCGAATGCAACTTGTATGCCAGTTCCCTTTTGAAGCTTAAACCACTGAACTGATAGTGATACAATTTGGGATGCAGCAATGAACATAATTTTAAATGCGGTCGCCACTCGCTAGGGCGCTTGACACTCCATAGAAACGTAGTTTGGTTCATATTTTAACCGTTTTCCAGGCAGGTGTTATATCGACCGCATACAGACTGTCAAACGTGTATCTTAAGAGTCCGCAGTAAGCTCGATTCTCCATACAAACGTAGTAGCTAATTTGCTCTGAGACTTTGTACTTAGAATAAGTTAAGTTCAATACAATATAATAATATAATAGTGTTAATCCAGGTCAGTCATTAGTTTATGTAGCTTCAGATTCCATAGTAAAAAAAAACAGCAAATTTAAGTTTTTCATAAAAAACTTATTTATGCTGTATTTGGTTTGTTTTATAAACTGGAGCCATATAAACTAATTATAGACCACTCGCGCACCGCATCAGCATTGCAATTCAGCGAGGAAATGCCGCCAGCGTCCTCGGTACAACGCCTCGAGGAACTTTTATGTCGATTTCTCTTAGTTTAAATTTAATTTATTTATTTAAGCTTTATTATAGACCTAGATATACCTCATGTCATTGCATGTGCAAAGTTTCGTTACAATCCAACACGTAGTTTTAAAATGAGAACGAAACTTCGTTTGTCTGGGAAGGTGAAATTCGGCCGAGCTTACTGCGGACTCTCAATATCAATGTTCTGCCGCCAGAGGCAGCACTACCACTAATAGTAAACCAGTATAGGAATATAGGGATTCACACACACATGCACAATTGATTGTCAAATGAGTGACAAGGATGCTTGCATAGACAATGCCGCAAGTGCGAACGAGATACAATGTCAACGCTGCTAGTGTCGCCACCTACGAAGAGTTTTGCTTAATGTTCCCTATTCTACTAGTTGCTTTGCCAGATATTTTTGAGTGATATGTCTTGTCAGACATTATTACAGGTGTATTTACTACTATGACGTGGCCTGGCGTCCATAGAACTCGATTCCCAGCGGCTAAAATAAGATTATTTTGTTAACCTTTTCAACGCTCTGTCGGAGTTAAACCTTATGCAAGAAAGTTGCTATCGAGCTGGGCTCCTTGACGCATATATCAGTCATTGGCGCTGAACCTGCGGTGCGGATATATGAGTCGGTGGCGTCGAAAAGGTAAGAAATAGCGATAGTGACAGTTTTGTTTTTAAATTATCATTATCATCTGCCCACTGCAATAGACTGCTGAACATTATTCCCAAGAATCTTCATACAGACAAGGCCATACTGAACTGATTATTTAACGAGCTAAAATAAACGAAATAAATAAATATATATATTTTTTTAATAGCCTTAAGTATCCCACTGCTGGGCAAAAGCCTCCCTCTTTTCCTTCCACGTATCTCTATCCTGGGCAGTCTCCCACCAGTCTTGGTCAAAGACGTCAAGCTCGTCTCGCCATCTCCGACGAGGTCTACCGCGACGCCGTGTCAGGTTGTGTGAGACCCACGCGGTGGTGGTGTTAGCCCACAAGTGTTCCGGCATGCGGCGGATGTGCCCGGCCCAGTCCCACTTAAGTTTGGCGGCTGCGTGAGCTACGTCAGCTACTTGCGTTTTGGAACGCAGTATTGTATTTCTAATGCGATCTGTTAGTTTCACGCCCAAAATACTGCGTTCCATGGCTCTCTAACAAACCTTGAGGGCAGATATTGTACTGATATTGTATTAAATATATTCTACACAATATTCTAGTGTAGTGTGTGTAGTGGCATTGACAAATAGTAGTTTATGCTACTGTACATAATGAAGAGTGTGGTAATAACATCACACGAATGTTTTAATGCCTAATTATGTACAGTTACATACACTACTATATCTATCCACATATCATAAGCCTCCATGATGCATTCAGGAGCCGCATATTATGACCGGCATCGCGGCGTTGTTTTCTGGCAGCTGTCATATTTTGTTTTTTAATTCAGTGACAAACTAGAGTTGGATCCAACTATCATATCGTTCGATATCTTACTTACGTGTGCGACATTTGACAAATCTGTTGCAAATAACATTGACAGTTCATTTCGAACTAAACGTCATCTCGACTGATATTAGAATACAAACAAATGCGGTACGTAAACGGAATCCTAGGAACACGGACTGGTCGGCCTTTAGAACTGACCTAAAAGTGGACCTAGGAGACCCAAAAGGAAAGCTAAACACTATTATTGACATAGAATTCGAAGCGGACAAAATAGTACAAGCCGTATACACGGCCTTCACTAATAACTGCCCGGAAAAGAAAACCCTGGCTAACAAGGTACCATGGTGGACCCCGGAAATAGTCAAACTCAGGAGGGAAACCAGGGCAATATTTAATGACGCAAAGTCATCTAATGACTTTGGGTATTATGCACAAAAACTCACAGAACTCAGCAAGGCTGTGAGAAAAGCGAAAAGGAGAGCGTGGAGGAACCACTGCGATCAGATCGAGTCAATACCGGAAGGAATGAGACTAACAAAGGCATTAGCAACCACAAAGTCGGTCCCGCTCACATCCATCAGGGACAATGACGGTACATTGACGAAAACGGGGCTAGAGACCCTTAAGATAATGTGTAATACGCACTTCCCAGGCTCAGTAATACACGAGAGCGTAACAGACGATTGCACAATTAGTGCGTTGGAACAAACCACAAGTACAACGAGACACAATTGGAAAACGTCTAAAAAGGTAGTAGATCATAAAAAGATAAAGTGGGCACTTTCGACATTTCAACCTTACAAAGCCCCGGGGCCAGATGGAATCTACCCCATTCTACTACAGGAGGGCGCTACTGTACTAATCCCGCACCTTAGCAGATTGTACAGGGCGTGCTTAGCCTTCGCACACGTACCGCGTGTGTGGAGGATGGTAAAAGTAACCTACCTACCCAAACCGGGTAAGGCGGATTACAGTGAGGCCAAATCGTATAGGCCGATAAGTCTATCGTCATTTTTCCTCAAAACATTGGAGAAGTTGGTAGATAGACACATAAGGGATGGCCCACTAAGGAGACATCCGCTGCACGAACTACAATGTGCATATCAGCCAGGGAAGTCAACGGAAACGGCACTTCATCTGGTAACAACCAAGGCTGAACAGGCTATAGAGAATAAATAACTATGTCTGGCGGCTTTCTTAGACGTGGAGGGAGCGTTTGATCGTACCACGTATAATGATATTAGCGAAGCAGCTGCAAAACATAGTATAGAGCCGACCATTATGTAAATGGATAGGCAACATGCTAAATGGCAGACTGATAAAGTCATCTCTTTTAGGGGATGAGATAATGGCCACGGCCACAAAGGGATGTCCACAAGGTGGGGTACTTTCACCAACTCTGTGGAGTTTGGTGATGAACTCACTCTTGATAGAACTCAATAAAGGTCCCATCCACACGGTAGGATATGCTGATGATTTAGTGATACTGGTTAATGGGAAATTCCCAAGTACGGTATCAGAAATCATGAACAAGGCACTGAGGGAAGTGGAGAGATGGTGCGACTGTCACCAATTATCCATTAATCCAGGCAAAACTGTAGTAATACCCTTTACTAGGAAAAGGACCCTTCGCGGCATACAGCAGTTGAAGCTGTACGGAAGGGTACTAGAACTGTCCAATGACGTGAAATATCTAGGTGTCACACTGGATAAGGATCTGAACTGGAAGAAGCATACAGATCTCACCATTACAAAGGCCCTGAGGGTATTTGGAATGTGTAGATCAGCGTATGGCAAAACATGGGGACTGAACCCCAAGGTACTGAAGTGGATCTACACCATGATGGTGAGACCCATAATACTGTACGGTAGCCTGGTATGGTGGCCAAGGACTTTAATGAGCACATGCAGAGAGGCCCTGAGAAAGGTGCAGAGAACGGCATGCATGGCTATAACAGGGGCGTTTCGTACCACGCCTACAGCGGCGCTAGAAGTCCTACTGGACCTACCGCCACTTCACATGGTGATTAAGTCAGAGGCGCGCAAATCGCTCTACAGATTAAGAACTCTTGGACTGTGGAGCGATAGCAAGCCGAAGACTAAGCACACAAACATGGAGACTGATGGTTTCTTAGACAGAATAACAAACATGGGAAGCGACAAAATGCTACCCAAGCATGTATTCCACAGGAACTACACAACAAAAGTTCCAACCAGGGCTGAGTGGGCCGAAGGTCTAGAACCACCAAAGTCTGGTATCGAAAATTTATGCAAATGACTATAGTAGTAGTGTAAGCATGGGTAGTTTGGCAACTGTCTTCCAAGCGGAGACATACGCCATAATTGCTTGTGTACAGGAGAATATAGACAGGCGAACCAAAGGGCGGCCTACCTATATACTCAGTGACAGTCAAGCGGCCCTTAAAGCGCTTACGGCGCCGAAAGTGGACTCTAACTAATTTATAATGGCGTCCAAGCACTAAACAGACTTGGAAAGCACAATAAGGTGCAACTAGTTTGGATACCAGGGCACAAGGGCTTCATCGGCAACGAAAGAGCAGATGAGCTTGCAAGAGGGGGCTCTACAAATCACTTTGTAGATCCAGAACCATTTGTGGGACTCTCGCAGGGGACCATAATATCGGCCTTTAAAGCCTACGCCAAAACCAAACACCAACACGAGTGGAGGAATGAGGCTGGCTTAAGGCACTCTAAGATCTTCATAGAAGGAGTGGACTCGGGCTGGACCAGAGAACTCAGGAAATCCAGTAAGAAGCAACTCAGAATTATATCTGGGGTGTTCACAGGTCACTTCGGGGTCAAGGATCTCTTGGCCAAGATGGGACTATCTGATAGTTTAGACTGTAGAATGTGTGGCGAGGAGGATGAGACTTTGGAACACTTAATGTGTGAATGTCATGCCCTTGCCAGACAAAGAATGAACTACTTTGGTAATGGTTACCCGCAACCAAAGGAATTCAAGGTGCTCCCGGCGAACTGCATCATCCGCTTTGTGGAAATGATGGAGCAAGCCTGGGAGCAGGTATAAAGGAGAGGGCAAATGCACAAACGATCCCACTGGGTCGAAGTGCATCCGAAAGGGCCCTCACCTAGATAAGATAAGATAAAGATAAGATATTAAAATAGAGGTTAAATCAAATTTCTTTGATTTTCAGAGACGTTCGAAATTTGAATGAAATAATATTATCGAAATCGATGTTATTATTTAGCAATACACAAATAAAAAAATATGTTCTAACAAAACAGTCTATTTTTATGGTAGGCATAATGTGCGGTTCTTGAACGCATCATGTAGGGTTTATGATATTTGGATAGATACAAAACATAAAATGTTTAACTATGAAGCCTAAAGCGAAGTATACTAGACTTAGTTCTAATGTCTAAATTACAGTTGAAATAAAACAGAACAATGTAATACTGGCATTTATTTCCAATATTCAAACAATTTAAATAAATAAATAACTACTTACAATGGCTACTGAAATTCGATTTTATCGTTAGATCTTGTACTTTAAATTTCGCATACTTCCATCAAGGATCTTTGCTATTCAATATTCAACCAAAACGTAAACCATAAGGTTCTTATTCAGCCAGACCTTTGATAATTTACGTCATACCTGGCCATAAAGTAGGAATTACCGCACGCTATGCGTGCGGAAAACCCCACTTCCTGGCCAGATAGAGACGTAAAATTTTGTACTCACCACGGGCGGTAATAAAGAAAACCTCAGAGCGCATATTTATCGCCCTTGCCTTCGGCTCGGGCGTCAAATACCTGCGATCTGAGACATTCTTTGTTTAACCGCCCTAGGTAAGTAATGTACTATTATTATATACGAATTGGTAAAGGTTTTCCTATTGAATAGGATAATAATTTCATATAAATTGTAAAGATCGAAGATTGACTCAAATATCTAATATCAATAGATTCACTATAAATTAATGAAAATATAATACAAAAATGGTAAAATAAATACATGATTTTAATTAAAATTATTGTCGATTCGCAACTATGTATTCAACAATATATCCTTGACACATTGGTTCTACAAGATGATTTTGCTAATGTATATAATTATAAATACTGTCTATGGTGATAAAAAAAAGATTGTCTATGACAATACGTACAGCAACTAATTACATAAGTGATTCTAAGTACTGGAAAGACAATTTATTCGAATATTTTTGGTTGTCTATAGGTGGTAGAATAGTTTCTAGTTATTTTGAGAACATAATGCTCATTTTAATCGTGAGAGACAATATAAACATTCTGTCTCAACTTTAGCTGACTGACTAAAGATTCTATTTATCACTTTTCCATAAGTCAAACTAAGTGGATAGAATGCTAAAATTAAAGAAAAATTGTACGTTAAAATACCAATTCACTAGCTGGCTTTCTCGTTCAAAAGTATTACCGCTGCACAATATTTTCTTTGATTTGAGCACTATATTCAACTCTATGTCAAAACCAAACCAAACTAGATCATTGAGCCATCGGTATATATAACATAACATAATTTGGATTGGCTCAATGTTCTAGTCGTTTGGTTTACTGTGTTTAGTAATACCAATACGGGTGAATTATAATGGGGTTAAAAACTACATTTCTCATTGCAGATTTCGCTGCGATATGGTTTTTTAGGGAATCTGTAACAGTGTCGCCATCTCACTTGGTTATTGATGTTACACTAATTGTAAGTAACTAAGAGACGGCTATATGTGTCAGCTTCTAAAAGGTGTGAATGTTACATTATAATGTACACGATTTTGAAGTGAAAAAGTCATTTAGCACCTACTGTAATACAATAGTTTGCGACTTTATTATTTTTGCTGACTGAATATTAGAAACAGTTTTTAACCCCATTTGAACACTGACCCTCATACTTAACAAATCTCTTTTAACTAAAATGCCTTTTACATTTGACAGACATTCACTTTGGTGAGAATGGGACCTCACCAAAGTGAATGTCAAACGAATTTAGCATTCTAGCTAAAACATGGCCGCTACCGCGGAACGAAAACGAAGTTCGTTCGGGTACCTCCCTCTCTGTCGCTCGAATCAAGTGCGACGGAGAGTGAGATACATGAACGAACTGACCTTAAATTCAAGAGAAAACTGAAGAAATGGTTAGTTAATGTTAGCAAATGTTTTTATGATTTGAATGAGTATTAGAAATGTCTGATTATCTAAATATTCTAAATGATGACTTTAATTGTTTTGTTTTTAAGAATATTGTGCAAATGACATTGACTCTTTTTATTTCATATAATGTAATGCAATGTAATATAATCTTTATGTACGCGAACTGGCTGGTGGTACGCTATAATTATTTAACATCTCTGTATCTTTCAGTTATTTATCTATACACCCATATCATAAATCCTCTAGAATGTGTTTGGAAACCATATATATAACGACCACCATAATTGCAACCAGTAACGTAACATCAGCGTTTTATCTGTGCCAGTGTAATCATAATAGCATCGACAATCGATGTTATTATGGAAATCAGGTCCGGTGTTGGGGTCGTGCAGCATGATGTTGTCGGTCATGATTTGAAATCTAGTCGGCCATGGCGGTGCAATACAGGTTATTCTAATGGTTCCCGAACACATCATTGAGGATTTATAACATGTGGGTAGATACAGTCTATGTAACTGTACATAATTAGACATGTTCCTCATTATGTACAGTCACATAAACTACTATTATACCTATGTTTAACAAGTAAAGCACCTTGAAGTTTCGTTTTAGTTTCGCAGTAGGGCACCGATGGTTGGGCCCGATGATTAATGCCCCAGACTCTGTCCAATGTTACCTATGATAGCCTTGACGACGTCGGTGCTGGAGGCGGTGCCCCCGACGTCGGGCGTGTAGACGCGGTCCACGTTGATGGTCTTGGTGACGGCGCCGCGGATGAGGTCGGCGTGGTGGCGATGCCCGAGGTGCTCCAGCATGTCCACGGAGGCGTTGATCATGGCGATGGGGTTCGCGATGTTCTTGCCGGCGATCGCCGTGCCTGGGAAGGAGGGAACATTCATCATCCACGTACCGGCGCGGCGCACAGTGGGTAGGGCTCCCAACAAGGTGGACTGACGACCTGGTAAAGGTCGCAGGAGTCCGCTGGGTGCGGGTGGCGCAGGACCGGCCATTGTGCAGGGTTCGACATTATCAAGATAATCGCTTCTTGATAATCATCCAATAATTATCACCAGTATACCACTCAACTTTGCATAATCTGAAATGATTTTTTCTTGTAAGGGGAACCCCCCACGCCGCGGCACGTCACGTTTTCACTTCGTGCGTTCGGATAGACGCAAGTGCGGAAATACACGTTCGAATACAGTTCACCTTCATGAGCGCATTTTTTTGTTATTACCAATCGATAATTATCCATCTGTTATTATCACGATAATTATCCTTTCGAACCCTGATTGCGGCACTCTTTGGGGGAGGCCTATGTCCAGCAGTGGACATCTTTCGGCTGATATGATGATGGTTTATCGTTTTTCAGGTAAATACGTCTGTGTACACGTGTTTGTCTATCTTCGTGTTCCTGATCTCCATTCAATTGCTCAAAAGTTAACAGGAAGAGATCCCTTGCAGGGATATGTTCGCCTTTATTTTACCTATGTCTTGTGTGTAATGAAGTATTTACACACATAAATTATCAGTATACTGTGGTATTATTTGACAATTGGAAATTATGATACAAACGCTGAAGTCATTTTCTTTCAATACCACACGTTGGCAAACATTCGTACGGCCTGGAGCCCTAGAGGTACATTAACATTAATCAAGTCATTTGCAGTTTCAACGGTCGTCATTTGTTTAATCGCCCGTCACTTGTCTCGACATCCATCACTTGTTTCAACATCCGTCACTCGTCTATACATCTGCCACCCGTCTGTAGAGAAAGTTGAGTCTTTATTCGTCTCAACATCCGACACTCGTCTCAGTATCCGTCACTTGTCTCAACAATCGATACTCATCTGAACATCCGCCACTCGTCTCAACATTCGACACTCATCTCAAAATCCGCCACTCGTCTCAACATTCGACACTCATCTCAACACCCGCCACTCGTCTCAACATTCGACACTCATCTCAACACCCGCCACTCGTCTCAACATTCGACACTTGTCTCAGCATCCGTCACTCATCTTCACACCCGCCACTCGTCTCAACATTCGACACTTGTCTCAGCATCCGTCACTCATCTCAACACCCGCCACTCGTCTCAACATTCGACATTCATCTCAACATCCGACACTTGTCTCAGCATCCGTCACTCGTCTCAACATTCGACACATCTCAACATCCGCCACTCGTCTCAACAATCGTCATTTGTCTCAACATGATCCCGCACGGCACCTGTGTTCCTGGTGCCGGGTTCGAAGACGGCGTAGTGCTCCCCGTAGTTGCGGCCCGACAGCAGGCCGGCGCCGCCCAGCAGCCCGCACACCACGTTGGACACGATGGAGCCGTACAGGTTCGTCATCAGCATCACGTCGAACTGGTGAGGCCTGCCAGTTCAAACAGATTGTTAACAGCCATTAGCAGAGGTAGCTTGTTCAAATGTAAGACTTTTCAATCAATATTTTTGTCCCGTTGATGTATGTGGGACCGCGAGCGAGTGCGACAGGGACAACTGTAGCCCTAGTATAATAAGTTTTATCGATACATTATACGTTTTCGAACGTGTATGCGTTTAGCTTCAATTTGTATGGCAACGCGTAGTTCCTAATAGTTACCCCCAGAGGCGCTGTTCGCGTTGCCATACAAATTGAGACAAAACGCAAACGCGTTCGAGAACGTATTGTACGGATAAAACTTATACTAGAGCCTCTGCAGCTTCGACTAAACTCAAAAATCGAAGATACGCTCTCGAATTTCGACTGCTCCCTCCTCCGAAACTTAACCAATTGTAACATTTTGGAAACTGAATTAGAAAAACACATTTACATTACATAACACCCACTAATTTTTGCAACTAACTAGTGCCTTAATGTGCGGCAGAGCAGTCGCGTTTAGTGACGGCCACTAGTGCCTTAAATGTGCGGCAGAGCGGTCGCGTTTAGTGCCGGCCACTAGTGCCAATGTGCGGCAGAGCGGTCGCGTTTAGTGCCGGCCACTAGTGCCTTAAATGTGCAGCAGGGCGGTCGCGTTTAGTGCCGGCCACTAGTGCCAATGTGCGGCAGAGCGGTCGCGTTTAGTGCCGGCCACTAGTGCCAATGTGCGGCAGAGCTGTCGCGTTTAGTGCCGGCCACTAGTGCCAATGTGCGGCAGAGCGGTCGCGTTTAGTGCCGGCCACTAGGGCCTTAATGTGCGGCAGAGCGGTCGCGTTTAGTGCCGGCCACTAGGGCCTTAATGTGCGGCAGAGCGGTCGCGTTTAGTGCCGGCCACTAGTGCCTTAATGTGCGGCAGAGCAGTCGCGTTTAGTGCCGGCCACTAGTGCTAATGTGCGGCAGAGCGGTCGCGTTTAGTGCCAATGTGCGGCAGAGCGGTCGCGTTTAGTGCCGGCTAGCTGTAATGTAGTAGGCGTACTCACCTCGCGACTAGCTGCATGCAGCAGTTGTCAATGATCATGTCATTGTGCTCCAGCTCGGGGTACTCCTTGGCGATGCGACGGGATGTTTCCAGGAACAGACCGTCGGAGATCTTCATGATATTGGCTTTGTGGACGGTTGTCACCTGAAATGACAAATATAGGTCGATACAAATTTATAGGTATAGTGAAAAAACCATTTCCACAGGCCAGATGAAATTCAGTCATATGTCCATGGCTTAAAGACTACACATGGAAAGCTTTTATTAACTTTTTCTGAAGACTCGTTGGTAAACCGTGTTTAAGAACTGAGATCAACTGATTGATGAACAATAACATGATTTCTCATAACCCCTTACATTTGTTATGCAAGGGTGCAAAGGGACTGTCCATATATTACGTCATTTCAGAACAGGGGGCGAGGGTCTGACCATTGGATGACGATAGTCATTTTATGCATAATGGAAATGGGCAGGCCACATGGTAAGGGGCAGAGATAAATGGAGCAAAACTGTCACCCAGTGGTACCCAAGAGAAGGGAAAAGAGAGGAAGGCCTCAGACAGGTAGCGGGAAAGACATGGGGCAGGGTGGCCACAGAGAGGCCAGAATAGAGAAGATTGGAGGAAGCCTTTGCCGCTTGGCAAGTGGACACGCAGAAATGGAAGAAGAGCCAAATCTATGATTAAGCTCCATAACAGAACACTTATATTTCAAATTTATTGTTCCTGAATAAAAGGCTATATCATATCATATGTACACCTGTTTGTTAAGGGGACGTAGGTTCGTGGTCTTCTCTCCCTCTCACTGAGCATAAGCGTGAGCGAGATGGAAGTGCGTGTTTGGAAGCGCGGATATCATGTTTTTTAATTGTATTTCTTTGTACGTTTTAATAAATAAAAAAGTAATAGCTGATTTCCCTCAAACATGACATTGCCAATTTTAAAAACCAATTGTATTATGTTTAGCTGTTGTGCATAATTTGTTAGAATTTTTTTAAGTGTATTTTAGACCTATGTTCGTGATTTTTTTCTATCGAGCGAAAGTCAAAAACTCAGGATTCGAATAGCTGATTTCCCTCGAGAAAGGCCTCAAGATTGCTAATTAAATTTAAGGCAGCCGTAATATAATACAAACAAGAGCTACGATTTTTTAAAAATCCGTTTTTGGAGCTCACGTCGCCTTAAATGTATTAATTTACTTAACTAATTATTATATTGAAATGTAATGTTTTAATTTGTATGTTTTAAGATTTAAAAATTATGTAAAAAAATCATATACAAGGTTAATTGTGACCGAATAAATATATGAAATGAACCGGCTCTTAATAAAAATAGATGCGGCGAAAGCACCCCTCCCTGCGGGACACCAGCGGAAAGTTCGCACCATTCGGACATCTCGTCATCGATCCTAACGCGCTGGCGCCTGCCAAAGAGGTAAACAAGTCACGAAACCATGCGAGAGAACTTTGAGAGGCATTTGAGTCTGTGAAGTATGCCAAGAAGTATATCAAAGTCCACTGTATTGAACGCACTAGTTAAGTCAAGAAGTACTAGGATAGTGAGCTTTTAATTATTATTTTTAATGTCGTCGGTGACTTTAACTAAAGCGGTGACGGTGCTATGTCTTCCCAGACAATTTGGATCAGAGAGGATTGAGCAAGGAATGCCTAATGAGGTGGGAAAGGAGACGACGAACTGATAGTGGTTTAGCTAACGGAGTAAACCTACGCAAACTAAAAATTTAATAGGGAACATTACTGCAATGTTCTGCCGCCAGAGTGCAGCACTAGCACAAACCGTAAACCAGTAGAGGAAGATAGGGACTCACACACACATGTGTGCAGGACGGCATAGAATAAACCCGTTATAAACATAAATTGTCAGTCGCGACCTAACTTGTAATAATCTAGCTTATAAACCTTCTTATAACATAGGCATTGCGCTACTATTGCCTTATGTAATTGGCACCTGAAATAAAGAGTAATAGGCCTCACATTTCATTCCTACATAGTAAAAAAGGGTAATATACCGCTGGTTTCCTAAATAACGAGTGGATAACACTAAGTTTCCACTAAGAAATATAGACAGACTAAAGGAAACCTAGAGATCCTACTCGCGCGCCAGTCAGGCAACGACTGATGGGCGAGCGAGGGGGGAAACCCGGTATTTATACCTCAGGTGGGGAACGAGGTACGTATATACGGGCGGACACGGAATCCCCGCGTTTCAGATGCATTTTTACGCCGAACGAGCGGGATCTCGTGCAATAATGTATTATAAATAGCATAGAAATAGGTATAAGCACTGTAAATAATGTATTAGAGTAAGATTGAACTATAATAAATGAACATGTCATTTCGCGCCGAAATTTCCCGCGCAAATCGCTTTCCCGCCAAATATACGGGGCGAAGGGGCGTCCGGCCGAGGTAACTTAATAGTATAAATTGGGCGGCCAGACCCCATGAAATTCAGTACCTACAGTAGCAGCGAAGTGACATTACTTGAAAAAGTAAACAAGCCTTTCAATTCAGAACCCCGACCCGACCAAGTTCCTGCTAAGCCGTAACGACCAACGCCGAAGGTGCAGGATTTCCCTTCAAATTCTACTCAGCCCAGAGCCAGTCATAGGTGCGTCTCGCACATGCTGGTCCATCGAAAACCGGATTCTACATAGAGGATGCCCCTTACAAGATCGAAAGCAGGAAAACGCACGTTCGGTCAACTTATCGCAGCGAACATCAGAGAAGCCATGCTGGAAGAAGCAACCACGTCCACGTCGGGAACTGCTACTACTCAAGAAGGTTCGAGGCCCTCGCAGGAGACTTCGCGAACAAGCACTCCTGCGACGCCGGCGCCTCGGCCAGACCTGCAGCCAAGGTCACCCATAGGGCAGCAACCTCATGATGCCGCGCAGTGGAGAACACTGCCTCATGAAACCCCACAGTCAACGCTGCCACCCATAGTGCCGTCAAGAACTACGTGTCAAGACGGCTCGAGGCCCTCGCAGGAAACCCCACAGACGAGCACTCCTGCGACGCCGGCGCCTCGTCCAGACCCACAGCCGAGGTCACCCATAGGGCAGCATCATGATGCCGCGCAGTCACAAACACTGCCTCATGAAAACCCACAGTCAACGCTGCCACCCATAGTCCCGCTGCTGCAGGAGAGCCTACACCCTGCAGCAACACTGCGGCAGGAAACCCCACAGTCAAGCCAGCATCCTGCCGCACGGCCGCCGTCAAAATCAGTGAGAACAACGTCGAGTCATCGCGTCCGCCGTCTCGCACAAGCGCGAGAAGAAGCCCTCCGAATCAAATTGGAGCTCGCGCAAGCGCGCATAGCCGCCATAGAAGCCGAAGACAGCGACGATGACACCGGCACAATATCTACAGTCCAACAAGAACGCCGCATAGATGAATGGCTCGAGACCAGCCAGAGACATGTCCTCGCCATCTCCAATGCACCTTACATCGAAGAACCCGAGCCTGCAACCCCACAGTACGCCGAGCAGGCTCGGGAGAGGAGCCCCGCCGAGGGCGCGGGACAGGGCGCCGCTGCCGTGCGCCCCGCCGTCCCCGCCCCTCCCCCCGCCGGGGGAACCCACGCTCCCGTTTTCGCGCCAACGCCGCCGCGCCCACGCGAAACAGACGCATATCCGCCGCCGTTAATGTATTCACAAGCGAATGCGCAAGAAGATAGCGCCATAGTAATGAAGAATCAACAAAGTGTGAACCTGAGTGAGCTCGCCTCTGCCATCGCCATCGCCGCGCAGACGAAGTAATGAGAAGCCTAGAAGCCCGCTTCGGCCGCCCAGACGCCATTGCCCTCGCCGAGCTCGAGCGTTTACGCGCCCTACCGCGCCTTAACGACGGGCCGCTCGACATCTGTGTCTTCGCCAGCCGTGTAGCCAACGTCATAGCCACACTCAAGGCTCTTGACCGCGCTCACTATCTACACAGCCCGGAGACGACAAGGGCAATGATGGAGAAATTTACGCCCGCCCTACGCTACAGATGGTTCGACTACGCGAATACGCAGAAAAACGACGAGCCTGAGCTAATAAAGATATCAGCCTTCCTGCAACGCGAGGCGGACTACTGCGCGCTCTACGCGCAGCCCGAGAACGTCGACGGTGCAAATCCTCATCCTGCAAAGAGGACACACCGAGCCTTCGCGACCACAGACAAGCCTTCACCTAAGTGCGCCGCCTGCAACGACACCGGTCACCCAATAGATAAATGCACTAAGTTTATCGAAAAAGCCGTTGAAGACCGGTGGAAACTAGCCAAAGATCAACGGCTATGTTTCCGATGCCTGCGCTACAAGAACAGGATGCACTCATGTAAGCGCACGAAGTGCGAGCGAGACGGCTGCGAATACTTCCACCACAACTTGCTACATTATCAACGAATCGAAGAAAGAAACGAGGCCGTCACATCGACACGCGCCTCCCGAGAAGCGAGAGCTTATCTAAAAATTATCCCGGTCACAGTCTCTGGACCGGCGGGAGCCGTCGAGACCTACGCCCTCCTTGACGACGGCTCCACGATAACACTTGTACAAGAAGGGCTCGCGAACGACTTAGGCCTGGACGGCCCGACAGTGCCGCTACAAATAGAAGCTATAACGAAAGAAAAAATCGACGCATCGAGATCACGCCGTGTTACGCTCAGCATCCGCGGCACCGACCAACCTTATAGGGTCGGTGCGCATACCATAGACGATCTGAGCCTATCACCACAGTCCGTTAAGAAGGAGGATCTCCGCGAGTGTGCACACTTATGCGACATAGAAGATAGCCTGCGGTACGAGTCAGCGAGACCTAGAGTGTTAATCGGACAAGATAACTGGCATTTACTCGTCAGTAATGAAACACGCCGCGGCCAGCGGCATCAGCCAGCGGCATCCCTAACGCCGCTAGGCTGGGTGCTACACGGTGCACACACACGCATCACAGGCAAACAAGTACATGCGACGCATCGCTTGACCACTATTGAAGAAGCCGAGAAAAATGAAGATCTGAATTTACAACTCAGTGAATATTTCGCGCTCGAAAACCTACTTATCGAGCCGAAGTTACCCCAGTCAAGCCCGGAAGAGCGGGCGCGTATCATGCTAGCCCAGTCAATAACGACTACAGCCGACGGCCATTATGAAGCACCGCTATTATGGAAACAACCCGACAGCCGCTTGCCTGACAACTACGAAAATACACTGAGACGACTTCATAACATAGAAAAGAAACTCGACAAAAATAAAGAGCTTAAAAGCAAATATAGTGAAGAAATGGACGCCCTTGTCTCGAAGGGCTACGCCGAGCTTGCGCCGCCCACCAAGTCATCAAGAGTGTGGTACCTCCCCCATTTCCCGGTGCTGAATCCTAGCAAGCCCGGGAAAGTCCGAATCGTCCACGACGCCGCCGCGCCTACAAGGGGCGTGTCGCTCAATGACCGCCTACTGACGGGCCCGGCCCTCCTACAGTCGCTGCCAGGCGTCCTTATGCGCTTCCGGCAACACCCAGTCGCCGTGGGGGCGGATATTAAAGAAATGTTCATGCAAGTGAAAGTCAAATCTGAAGACAGAGACGCCCTGCGCTATCTATGGCGGGGCGACCGGCGGGGCGACGACGCGCCGCAAGAATATCGCATGACCTCACTCATTTTTGGCGCTACTTGTTCACCGTCAATAGCAATATATGTGAAGAACGTCAACGCCCAGAAACACGAAGAAACGCATCCAGAGGCCGTCAAAGCAATAATAAGACATCACTATGTCGATGACTACCTACACAGCTTCAAAACAGAAGAAGACGCGATTCGAGTGTCAAGTGATGTACGCGATATACATAGAGAGGCCCATTACGAACTACGCCAATGGACCTCTAACTCCACGCGGGTCCTCCGAGCCCTCACTTCGGAGGACGCCACGTCCGCGCCCGTCGAACTGAATAAAAGCGAAATGAAAAATGAACGAATCCTGGGACAAATATGGAAACCCGCGAGCGACGAACTCGCCTTCAACTTGGACCTCAGCCGCCTACCTCCCGGAGCCCTGGACGACATTGAGCCTACCAAAAGGCAAATATTGAAAATAACAATGTCGATCTTCGACCCTCTCGGGCTAGCGGCGCCGGTAACCATCATAGCAAAGAAAATCCTACAAGAGGTGTGGCGGCGCGGAACTGGCTGGGATGACAAGCTGGATGCAGACTTAGCGCGCCAATGGACGGAGTGGACGCTGCACCTAAGGGCATTGCGAGACCTCGCGATTCCGCGCGCCTACCCCTACTACGGCGACGCCCTCGAAACCGACGCCGCGCAACGCGGTATCAGCTGGCGCTTCATACCGGCGGGAGCCCCATTTATGGGCGGGGCATGGGAGAGGATGGTACGAGCCGTCAAGAGAGCCCTACACGCCGTGCTCAACGAGCGCCGCCCCAGCGAGGAGACCCTGACTACTCTGCTCGCCGAGGCCGAATATACAGTGAACAGCCGCCCCCTCACTCACGTGGCGGTTGATCCTGACGAGCCAGAAGCCATCACGCCGAACCACTTCCTCCTCGGTGGCTCAGCCCGGGCCCCCAACCCCGGGACATTCGACGACACCGCACTCATCGGCCGCGCGACTTGGCGGACGAGCCAACGCCTGGCCGAGCACTTCTGGGCCCGCTGGCTCCGGGAGTACCTGCCCTCACTCCAGTACCGGCGGGAGCCCTACGGTCATGGGCGGCCTATCAACGTCGGCGACATCGTGCTAGTGGCCGACGGGAATCTGCCTCGCAACACATGGCCACGAGGCCGGGTTACAGCTATATACCCGGGCCCCGACGGCGTGACACGAGCAGTGGACGTGACCACCAAGGGCGGAGTCTTCAGAAGACCGACCAAGAAGCTGGTGATCCTGCCGACGGAGCCTGAGAACCTGCACGCAAAAGAAGATCCAACGTTCACCCGAACGATGGTCGGCGGGAGAGATGTGCAGGACGGCATAGAATAAACCCGTTATAAACATAAATTGTCAGTCGCGACCTAACTTGTAATAATCTAGCTTATAAACCTTCTTATAACATAGGCATTGCGCTACTATTGCCTTATGTAATTGGCACCTGAAATAAAGAGTAATAGGCCTCACATTTCATTCCTACATAGTAAAAAAGGGTAATATACCGCTGGTTTCCTAAATAACGAGTGGATAACACTAAGTTTCCACTAAGAAATATAGACAGACTAAAGGAAACCTAGAGATCCTACTCGCGCGCCAGTCAGGCAACGACTGATGGGCGAGCGAGGGGGGAAACCCGGTATTTATACCTCAGGTGGGGAACGAGGTACGTATATACGGGCGGACACGGAATCCCCGCGTTTCAGATGCATTTTTACGCCGAACGAGCGGGATCTCGTGCAATAATGTATTATAAATAGCATAGAAATAGGTATAAGCACTGTAAATAATGTATTAGAGTAAGATTGAACTATAATAAATGAACATGTCATTTCGCGCCGAAATTTCCCGCGCAAATCGCTTTCCCGCCAAATATACGGGGCGAAGGGGCGTCCGGCCGAGGTAACTTAATAGTATAAATTGGGCGGCCAGACCCCATGAAATTCAGTACCTACAGTAGCAGCGAAGTGACATTACTTGAAAAAGTAAACAAGCCTTTCAATTCAGAACCCCGACCCGACCAAGTTCCTGCTAAGCCGTAACGACCAACGCCGAAGGTGCAGGATTTCCCTTCAAATTCTACTCAGCCCAGAGCCAGTCATAGGTGCGTCTCGCACAACATGCACAATTGATTGTAAAATGAGTGACAAGGATGCATGCATGGACAATACCGCAAGTGGGAACGAGATACAATGCCAACTCTGCTAGTGTCGCTCTCTACGCGGAGTTTTGCGTAATGTTCCCTATTAAGAAAATATAAATAAAAAAACAAAAAGATTAGTAAATAACCTTAAATAATAAAGATTGTACTATAGGTAACCCACCATCATGTCAATTAAAATGTATTTTTTTTTAAGTACAAGCGCCTTGCCGACATCCCTCAATGACTGGGTACCTGGATCGCAGGTTTCCCACATGAAAAAAGAGACATATATAGGCCGTACCTTCTTGCGTCCATTTTTCCTGGCGTACTCGAACGCGAAGCGACACACGCGTTCCGAGTTGCTGGCGGTGACTACCTTCATGCTCTCGATCACGCCATGAACTGACTCGTGCTCCAACATGGCGTATTCACCCTCCGTGTTCTGTCTGGAAACGGATATGTTCAACAGTTAAATATGTACTCAGCATTTTGGTTTTAGGACATTTGGAGACTACCGTTATACTAAAGACAGTCCCAGCCTGTGGCAACACTCAAGGAAAATCTGAAAAAGTTGTGGATCTCCAATGACAGTTTGGTAACAGTATGCAAAGCCGAAAGTAGGAGATAATTTAGGCCATTTAGAACTGGTGGCAAATACTTGTGTGATGAACATGAATATTTGTTTCTGAGTCTTGGATGTTTTCTACGTATGTATTTATATCTATTAAATATATCGTCGGAGATGGCGGGACGACCTGGCCGCGTAGCCTTATCACGCGATAAGTGACTAGATAAGAGCGTCGTCTCGTTCTATCGAACGGTGTCAGCCAGGGACGGATGCTCTATCTTGTCACTTATCGCGTGATTAGCGATCCATGTTACGGGGCCTGGATGCATTTCGTAAAGATTGGTTAGAGATTGCTCAAAGCCGGGATGAGTGGAAGTCGCGCAAAGATGACTTGAACATTCTGTACCCGATTATCATCTGCAACCCAGCTATCACATCAATGTAATATGCCTCGTGGTCAGACCAGGCTACGATTTGCAGTGCATGACGTAAGCGTACATGTCTAGTTCGTTACGTAAAGCCACGTTCCGAGAAGTGACTACTAATATACTAACTATAGCATAATTACAAGCACACGCACGCGCAAAGATGACTTGAACATTTTGTACCTGATGATAGCAACATCAATGTCCTTATGCCTCGTTGTCAGACCGGGGTACGACTTGAGCTGCATGACGTAAACATACATGTCCAGTTCGTTACGTAGGGCCACGTTTCGGGAAGTGACGTACGCGGCTTCGCTCTTGGTTTCGATGTTGCCCTGGAATTAAAAGAGTTTGATAAGGATAAGTTAGCCTTTAAAATGATAAGGCGATCTGTCTTTATTTCTAACCCACAATTAGCCTCGTCCAAACTGAACACATGCCTCGACCGAGCACGCCTCGCCCGAGCGTGCGCGCTCAATGTAGTCGTGCCTCGGCAAGCCACGCCGTCCGACAAACAGAACGCCCGCCGGAGCCGCGCGTTGTCAGCTTTTAAGGCTCGGACAGACAGCACCGTAGCGGGCGCACGGCGCGATATCTCCGTACAAACCGCTAGCGTGGTCAAACAGGCCATGTATGGAAACTATTGAAAACGCCCGCGACGGGTACTGTCTGTCCGTGCCCTTAGGCCCAGGTCAAAGGCGGGGCGGCGCGTTTGTAGGAGCCAACTTGCCTCGGGCGCGACCAGTTCGGCAAACAGAAAGTCGAACCATGCTCGACCGCACGCCTCGTCCGAGGCATCCATCCGTGCAGTGTGGGCTGAGGGGTGTCATAAGTTTAACTTGTGTATCTGTGCATGGTGGCACTCTTTGGGGGAGGCCTAGGTCCAGCAGTGGACGTCTTTCGGCTGATATGATGATGATGATGATCTGTGCAGGTTCAGGAAATATAAGATCTTTCAAATATAGTAAAATAATCATTATTCAACAAGAACCTACAGAATTTCCTGGTTGAAATCTCGTTTTACAATATGATAAAGTATCTAAGTTAAAAGGTTTAATATTGTTAATTGTTAATGATGACTCTATCTACCCAGTACTAGTAAAGTTATTCAATCAAGTATTGCTATACAACGATATCCCTAGCTCATGGAAGACCAGCATTATTACCCTACTATATAAGAAAGGAGACCCGAAAAACATAGGAAACTATAGACCCATTAGTTTACTTCCTACAATTTATAAGATATTTACAACTGCAATACTCAACCGTATTGCAATTGAAATAGAAGACAACCAGAGTAGAGAACAAGCTGGCTTCCGAAAGAATTACTCGACAATCGACCATCTGTTCACTGTAACACAAATTATAGAGAAATACGCAGAATATAGAAAAATCCTTTATATAGCTCTGATAGACTACAGCAAAGCTTTCGACTCTATCAAGCATAGCAAGCTCTGGGAAGCCCTCAGTGAACAAGGAATAAATAAAAAATACATTTCATTACTGAAAAATATATATACAAACTGCAACGCGAAGATCAGACTAGAGAAGCCAGGTGAAGCTTTCAATATAGAGCGAGGTGTAAGACAAGGAGATACTATCTCTCCCAAACTATTCATAGCGCTGTTAGAGTACATATTTATACGAATTAATTGGGACAGAAAGGGACTGAAAATAAATGGCGAGTATCTATCACACCTCCGCTTCGCTGACGACATAATTCTAATGTCAGAAAACTTTGAAGACCTCCAGGATATGATACAAAAATTAAATGAGGAAAGCATAAAATGCGGATTGAATATGAACTTAGACAAAACCAAATTAATGACCAACGGAAAGAAAGAACCCCTATATGTTGCAGGACAAAGTGTAGAGTACGTTGACGACTATATATATTTAGGTCAAAATATCAGCTTTACAGATAGAACAACAAAAGAAATAAAGAGACGTATAATGCTGTCATGGAAAAAATATTGGTCGCTAAAAGAGATTTTTAAAGGTAACTTCCCCCTCCATATTAAAAAGAAAGTTATGGACTCAGCCCTGATGACGACCCTCACATATGGCTCTCAAACGTGGTCCCCTACACTTAATGCCCGAAAAAAGATAAGATCCTTCCAAAGAGCGACAGAGCGTAGTATGCTCGGCATCAAGCTACGAGATCGTGTTAAAAGCGAGGATATCAGAAAGAGAACAAAGATAATCGATGCACTTGAACAGGTCGCAAGACTAAAATGGAAGTGGGCGGGACACGTGGCTAGAATAAACGACGACAGATGGAGTCATCAAGTCATACACTGGCAATACATCGAAGGAACCCGGAGACAAGGAAAGACGATGTTACCGCAATAGCGGGCAACATGTGGACCCGACACGCTCAAGACAGGAACAAATGGCTAGAGATGGAGGAGGCCTTCATCCAGAGATGGATGATCCCCAAATAAACACCATACTATATATGTACCTAATAATCATAACTTTTGTAATAACTGCATGCATATTTCAAATATTATAAAAAATCAATTAATTACAAGACACTGTATAAAGACTCTACCTCAATACTTAATAATGTAAAAAAAAAATTAAATAGGTACCTATGAGTTTACTTATACAGTGCAAATTGCTAATACATACAATACAATACAAACAAATTGTTAATACAATACACCAAAGATCAAAGTATTCATATTAAAGTGAATAGAGAATGCATAATTACGTATGAAATGTAATAATATTAAAATTTAAATATTAAAAATAAAACTGTAAAGATATATATATATAAAGAGATATATTAGATAGGTGCATGTATTAACTTATCATACAAATGAAATAGGATGATCAAATATTTACCTATGTAGTTTGTTTAAATTAAGCATGCTATTTCTAAAATGATGGGAAATAAAGGCTATTTTTATTTATTATTTATAATTGTTAATGTGTTTTAGTTTTTAAGTCCTAGACTACTTGAGTATGAGTTACTGTGTAATTTCTGTGCCCTAACGGGGTTTATGCTGGAACATGTAATTACTTATAAAATCTTGTAAAACTCATAAATGCAAGTTAATATGATGCTAAAAAAGGGCTAGACTCAGCATACTGTTGCAGTGAGTACCTACAATGCAACGCTGATGCTTACATACAATAAGTTTGATTTCTAATATTATGTCGGAACGGAATGAATATGTTATTGAAATGTGAGTAATGTTGTGTATATTTTAAATTATGTAATGACTGTGGTTTGGTTGTACTTGTATATGTATAAATATGTATGTTAAGTAAGCAAGTATATTAAAAATATAAAATAAAACAAGTGAAATCAAAACATTTTTCGAAAAACCCAACTGCTTTTTTGCAAATATTATAGCCTATGTCACTTCCACGATTAAGAGGAATCCAACAACACCCCACATGTCGAAGTCCGTCAAACGGTTTAGGCTGCAGGGCGTGTCAAAGAATAATACATACCCACATACATACTTACCTACATACATACATACGCTCGAAAAACATAACCCTCTCTCCTTCAGCAGTCGGGTAATAATAAACAATTTGAAATGACACGTCTATAGTAAGCATCAAAGATACGAGGCCAAGACTCGACCGCCCAAGGGTAGAGTTTTTAGGGTTCTGTACTCAAAGAGTAAAACGGGACCCTATTACTAAGACTTTATATTATATTTCGTCAACCATGTTATGACTTGGCCCCACACCTATACTTGCCAGAGGCGACAGTTTTAGTATGTAACTACATCAAAGTTTGTATGATTGACAGATAATCCATTCCCGAAACTGTCACCTTTCAAGAATTGTTTACAAACATAGTTATGATTTTTGGACATTATCCAATATGTGCCTACACCAGATGCATACCTCGGCCGAGCACGCCTCGCCCAAGCGTGCGCGCTTAGTGCAGACATACCTCGGCGAGCCACGCTAAGCAGCAGCGTAGTTCCTGACAATTTTCTGACATGGCAATAATTTAAGGATGTTCTCATCAAAACATGGCAATTTTAGACTCGTACAACCCAAAATTTGACAGGAAGAACACTGTCGCTCAGTGTAGACGGGCCTCTGGCGAGGCCTGCGACCGAGCATGCATCCAGACACAGCTGTTTATTAGGTTAAGGACCTATAAATTCCACAACAGAAACAGACCTTAAGTCCAACACCATTCCTCTTGATTGTGGTGATAGCATACTGCACATCCTCATCATTGTCCACATTAGGGTCGATATCCACAACTTCAAAGTCAACTGGGGCTCCAATGTACCTGGAATATTATTAAATTTACATTCTAGGGTTGGCTTTACCTTATTCTGTATATATGGAAATATAACTACCCTGCCCTTGCACTTCGCTTGGCTCATCTTGGCAGGAGCAGTACCGTGCCCCCAGATGTAATAAAATAGTACAGATGAGTACTGAATCATGTGATAATGTCTATTACAGACTATAAAAACAGTGCTAAGGGGAGAGACAACGTCTCTTATGGCTATATAAGCCGATACGGGAGCGGCACGCACGACCGCAAGTCATGCAAATGAAACTTGCTCGCAGGGAACAGATGCTATGCTGGTGCCTCTTGGATCGCTTATTCGCGAGAATTCTAAACCAGGCTTCGTCATGAGTTGTACGCCCTTCCAACGTCAATTTACGCCATTTGTACCTGTCACCAGCTCCCAGTTACGGGCCTGGATGTTGAACACGTGCATGTCTCGCTTGGCACAGTCTTTATAACGCAACATCGGCCGACCGATGCTTCTTTTGCCGTCCGCTATAGCGCCAAGCATTATACGACGCGGCAAACGCGATGGCTGCATGCGATGCACATGTCCAAGCCATCATAGCCGTCTCTGCTTCAGCAGCACAAAGAGACTGGGCAGCTGTGCAATTTCCAGTACTCGCTCGTTTGTTACTCTATCCTTCCAATGTGTACCCAGGATGTTTCGGACGCAGCGCATGCGGAAGGAGTTGATTCGGCGCTCGTGTTTGGCGTACGAAGTCCAGGTCTCAGCTCCGTACATTATTTTGGTCCTTTTGGTAAGATGTTTGTTTTGCCATACTCTTGTACTGAACTTCCCAAACATTGTCGCCGATTTGCCTATACGAACATCGATCTCTGCATCAGGTGAGAGATGGCTTGTGACGGTCGACCCGAGGTAGCAGAATTTGTCGACTAATTCTAGCGGGGTGCCATCCAACACGATTTTTGGTATTTCCGCACACCCTTGCGCCATCATGTAGGCGCAATGAATATCATCAATTACCACAACATATGATACAAGCAGGTTAATTGCGCAAATAAGTAATGAGCTAAAATTAGCCTCGACATGATAACATAGTTACTTAAATTGGTGCTTATTTACAGTTAATCTTATGCCATACAAATAAATAGTACTGCAAAGAAAATTTCAGACCAAAATACGCATAGGAGCGCATGAAGTATGGATAAATATAACCAAGAGTTGGTGCCTCAAGAAACTCACTTGAAGATTTCTCTGACGTAACCCATGACCTCGGGACCGATGCCGCCGCCAGGGAGCATGCTAACAGCGTGTCTTCCACCATAGTGAGCCTTGGGAATGTGCGACTGTTTCCTTATAACTGGCGTTTTATGCTGCATGTCGAAGTCCGAAAGGGCAGCAGGAGCAGCGGCAGAGCTCGAATATGCCGCGCCTCCCAGCTCCGGAATAAGCTTCAACTTAGATAACAGCCTCACTGCCATGATGTATTTTCTTCACACAAAGCCGTAGAAACTTTTTATATTGAAAATACTGTGGGCAGGTTGTTGAATAATCACAGGAAAAGGAAGGTGGTGGAAGTTGTGAATTCTTTCGCGTCAGATGGCGCTGAACTGTCAGAGTTGTGTAAGATGGCGCCACTCAAAACTAAATTGAAAAGCTCATGTACACGGGTATACAAATAAGTTGGTTCGAACAAAATTAATGCTAATGTATACTTGTTTAAATTGATTAATAATACTTTATTCAATTAAATGTATGTATTCTATGATAGTATATTTTTTGTCATTCAAACAATTTTTGTAAGTTTTAGATTTTTTCTCAAACGCATATGGGACTCAACTATCTCGACCTCAATTTACGTTTTTTAAGGTGGAAATTACGTATTAAAATTAATAAACAAAGAAGATTTTATATAATGTGTATTATTTTTCGAGTGACAGTTATATTTTATTTTCATCTATTGCAACATTAGGTAAAATTTATTTCCAAAGTGTAGCGTGTGTGTGAACTTTATCTTTTCGCCATTGCTCGGGCGGCGTCCATTTTGTACGCCATATTGAATTTGGTCGGACATCTTTGACGCCATGTTTAGTCGGACATATTTTATAAACATTTTCGCGTAAATTTCAAATATTTTTGAGCCTAAATATCGAACTTTTTTTCACTGAAGTCTGGAGGATAGATAGGGGCGAAGATTACTCGGAAAAAATCTGTACCTACGCAGCAGTCCAAATTTGTCTCCAACGGGCCGTGCAGCTTTTGTTATAAGATAAATAAAGGTAAATTATTTCCACCAAAAACGTTCATACGATTTGACACATTGTAACAAGTGCTTTGTATTTTCTATGAATTTACGGTGCTCGGTGTGTTTTGAAGGTGAGTGGACGAAGGTCATATTGAAGGGGTTTCGCCTGGTTAGCGTTTGGCGTGGTCGTTTTATAGATATCCAAAAAAATCGGGTCTTATTCTGTGTCCGCCGACGGTCGCTGCCGGCAGCGGCAATCGCCCCCGCTGTGACCGCTAGTTGTTTTCCTGCATCAATGCAGTAATTTATGCGGTATTCACTGCATATTACATTACGGTCACGCCAAGAAACAGTGACAACCAATTGAATTACGTAGGCTGACTTCTGTAATATGATATCACGTAGCTAATTGTTTTCGGAACCATCCACTTTGCGTCGACGTGCATTTGCGCGTTATTTATAAGTACCAGAGTATTTTACGACATATTTTTATAAGGAGCATGAATTGACATTCATTTGCGCTTTATTTGTTGTTTTTTAAATACTCATAATTTTATCTCGTCGACTGGCCAAGGAATGCGATCAAACAGACGCACCTGTCAAAGTTTTTTTTTAGATCAGATACCAAACAAACCACTCGGTATTTGTTTTTATTTAATCTTTCTTCTTATCTAATGGGTGATTACAGAAATGTTAAAATAATGACAACTCATTATAAACATAATGAACTTGAGAATCCTCATTCTTACTAGAAATTAATTTTGATTGTGCTTGTAGATAGATCTGTAGAACTCACTGTAAAAAATAATTTGTTAACTATCCATACAAATCTAGACTAATATTATAGAGGAAAGGTCTAAGATTCTAGCTTTGTATGTGTAGGGTAATCTCCGGAACCTTATCTGATTTCGAAAATTCTAACTGTTGTACAATTGGACCTTATTTTCTATATCTTACATGAATAGACCGATGATTATTATTATCTACTAGCTTTAAGTGAAACTTGGCATCGAGATTGTTTTGTGTCTTGAACAAGATCCTTCCTAGAGATCTTTCCATTAGATACTGAAATGACAGGCTTGTATAGTATACATGCGTGATGAAGTTAATATGTTGGGATAATCTACAATATTTTAGATGAAAAATAACACAAGAGTTAATTAATACAGTATCTTAAACCCTTTCAGACCTGGCCAATGAAATTGTGCAGTTTAGTTATATTTACCTAATTCTTCTTCTTCTACCTAGCGTTATCCCAGCCTTTGCCAGGGTCCGCTTTCCTCCACTTTGCACGATCCAGGGCGGCTTCCTTTGTGAGCCCGTTTTCGCTCATGTCGGCCTTTACGACATCCAGCCATCACTTTGGTCTGCCGCGGGGTCCAGGACTAGACCAAGGCATTTGTTCCCTACGTAGTCAGTTGGCCTACGAGAGACATGACCGAACCAACAAAGGCAACATTCCTGGAGCTTAGCTACGTCACGAACTCCAAGGCTGCATGTACTCGTTACGAATGCGATCCGCACCCGTAACGCCGCACATCCACCGCAACATCTTCATTTCAGCAACGCGAAGCTTTACCTAATTGTCAAATCAAAATCATACGTTAAAACATGGTTGATTAATGTTTGTATAAAGCAGTTACGCTGCTAACGATATTTATAAATTTCAAATTAAAGGAAAAATTGAAAAATTTGGGCTCCGAGCCGAATTGAACCGGCGACCACAGGTATACATGGCCCGTCGCTACTAACCAACTGAGCTATCGGAACAATCTGTCTCAGCCTCTAAATCCTTCAATCAGTTCCTTCTTATTCTTACAAGCCTCCCTAAGGCGTTGTAAGAAGGAACTGATTGAAGGATTTAGGGGCTGAGACAGATTGTTCCGATAGCTCAGTTGGTTAGTAGCGACGGGACATGTATGCCTGTGGTCGCCAGTTCGAATCCGGCTCCGAGCTTAAATTTTTCCTTTAATTTGAAACATCCTATCAATTAAAAAAAAATATTCAACACCTGCATCCTTCCCATACTTATGTATGGAAGCCAAACTTGAGCCCCTACAAAAAATCATTTAAATAATCTGCCAAGTTTCCATGGAGCGAAGTATGCTAGGGGTAAGAAAAGCTAATTGGATAAGGAACCAAGTCATAAGAAGCAAAACCAAGGTGCAGGACATTGTCACAAAAATTAGGAGGCATAAATGGAAGTGGGCAGGCCACACTATTAGAGGTAGATAAGTGGAGTAAAAAGGTAACCCAGTGGTACCCAAGAGGCTGCAAAAGAAAGAGAGGCAGGCAGATCAAAAGATGGGACGACAACATCAGGCCTGTTGCTGGTGTCACCTGGAGCAGGGTTGCCAGAGACAGACACGAGTGGAGAAGGCTGGAGGAGGCCTTTGCCAACTGGCAAGCGGATACCAAAAATAAATAAACAAACCAAACAAATAATCAAAGAAGAAACTACAACATTTGGATGTCACGATCAAAGGCATAACATAACATCAACCATTAAAAGTGGCCAACTTTTTTATAAAACTGTTATTTGAACGGTAGAGTTGCTTTTTGATTGAACTACTTTGATGCAATTTGGCCAACTTTAATAATCTCAAGTATAACTTCATTTTATGGTAGCAGGGTATTGTTTTTTCGGTCTGAGAGGGATAAGAAAAGATGTTTTTATAAAATATCCTTATCAATTTATTAATTTACCAGTACAAAAATTGTGTACACAGCAGGAAAAACAGCAATACATTTATAAATATACACTCATATCTATACTGTTTTGCATGTGTGTATGTACAGTATTATAATTATCACCTTGTGTGGTTCAATACACTTTACCCTTTCAAGTGTGATTATTGTTTTTGAAACAAGTCACTTCATTTTTCATGTTGAAGAATGTGAATTGTATTTTTTGTTTCATTTAGCTGAATAAATAAAAGTCATCAAGACTAATTTCTCAAATTAATTGAGGGCAGCATGATAAATACCAATTGGTCCAGCGGCGTCTTTACCTATAGCGGGCGCACAGGTCAGCAACTCTGCTGCTGGTATAAGATGCCAATGGGGAATGGATGAAAATTTTAGAAGTGCCTGATTATTTTTTTGGTGATAGGAATAACCTTCCTTAGCACCAGAAAAAAGTTGCAGACTTTTCAGCTGCGTTAATAATTTTTGAAAAATATAAACAGTTTCCTCACTTACGTTTTGGGTTTAGGACGGCGAATGAGACACTTTCCTTGATAGGTCATTCCTATCACCAAAAAAATTGTCAGGCACTTCTAAAATTTTCATCGATTCCCAATTCCAAGGACAGTTTTATATAAAGTTAGCTACATTAAGTAATCTCAACCGTACTTAAGCAGGGGTTCGAACCAGAAACCCTTCGTCGGCATTGTCCCCTAATATTTATTTATGCTCTTTCCAGTGCGCGGTCCACCATGATGAACCAGGAGATCATGTGTGAGGTGGAGATAGGGACGCACGGCGGCATCGAGATAGATGGGGACGATCAGGTCGGCGTCAAGGTAATGCTCGTTTTGGGACTCATCCACGTAGGCACGTCAGGGGACTGGTCCGTGTTCACAACTGGTCCCAATGATAAAGTAGAGGTATTTTTACAAGCTTTACATTGTCGGGTGACAAGCAAAACTCACTAAGTAACAAATACCTACTTAAATCAAAGATCGTATCTCGATATCGACTACGTACCGAGATACGAGGTTTTGAGGAGCAGTGACAGTTTTGGTAGTGACTTTTGCTTGTCACCCGACGAATTAACTTGCACTGTTCGTATGTATGTCAATATGTAAGTAAGTTGTCCGTCAAAATTTGCAATCCATTTTTCAGTCACTTCCCGTTATTCGATTGAGCTGAAATTTTGCATGCATATGTATATCGCGTGACAATGCAATATTATGATGACTTGGAGCTGATCTGATGCTGGAGCAGGAAGTTGGCCATAGGAACTCCGCAATAAAACGACACAACCCCATCGAGTTTGGGCTCGTTAGAATCGTCTCAATGAGTTGTTGATGATGGTATGCAGAAAATTACAGTCGGAAGTAAAAGCTTGTACCAAAAATGAATTTTTTGACAAAAACTTATTTATATTTACATCATTGACTGGTCGTAATTCGCGATACTTCGACACGTTCCCAACTGGTCCATGTTCACAACTATTCATGGTTCACGATTCTTTGAGACGTCCCCGTTCCCGACTGTTCCTAATTCACGATTGTTTCACACGTCTCCGTTCCCGACTGGTCCATGTTCACAACTAGTCATGGTTCACGATTCTTTGAGACGTCCGCGTTCCTGACTGTTCCTAATTCACGATTGTTTCACACGTCTCCGTTCCCGACTGGTCCATCTTCACAACTGGTCCTAATTTGTGGACATGGCAAAGTCGAAAAAAGGCATGAAAATAGCAAAATGGTAATATATATACGTAGTGAGAGTTTTTAGGGATCCATATCTCAAAAGGAAAAAACCCTTATAGCAGGGGTCGGCAACCTTTTAGGAGCTAACAAGAATTGACTACATTTCAAACTATGTAATGATGCCTTGTTCGAAAACCATTGCGGTAAATTTGTTACCTGAACGTAATAAAGTAGTTTTTAGATTTCATTACTCACCCGTTTTTAAGAAAATCGCGAAATTGTATAAATGTGATTAAGCCGTGTGTGACGTCAATACTACGAAAGTCATATATGAAAGGTGTCCAAGCTGCCATACAGAGCCGTAACGTTGACGTCATCATTCGCTACTTTTCAATTTGATATTTCTGAATGAAAATTACAATTTAAGGAGAAATAAAAAAACACGTCCCTCTTAAAAAAACATTTTCTAGCGAAATTTATCATAAAATTGGCCACTTGAAAAAATGAAATGTTGTCAATTACGCGGGCTGCACTTCTTAATTATTTGTGACTTTATCAGGCAATTAAGATTAATTAAACGCGAATTAAGACACCAACGTGCTGCTCTTCCTCTTTCATCTCCGGGCAGGACATTTACTTGGCAATTATGTGGTCGTGGCTGTTGCTCCCGTATCGGCCTTACAAGCCACGTACGTAAGTGCCGCCACTCTAATATGGACGCTGTTTAAATCATCTTTTTATAGATGTATAAGGCCAATGATGATGATGATCAGGCAATTCCATAATTCTGAATTCAACGACCTTTACATACAAAACAGCTAGGAAGGCTCGCGGGCCGCCTGTTGCCGATCCCTGCCTTATAGGATCATTTTGCTGTCTGTCAGGTCTGTCTGTCAAGACCCTTTATCTCGGGAACGCGTGGATAATATCAAGTTGAAATTAAAACCATACTCAGGTCAACAAATTTTCAAATTCAAATTCAAATATTTAAATAACAACAGTCTCTTGCAGCTGTGAAAAAATCAAACTTCTAAGTTAACTTAAAAAAATACGGGCGTTTATGCCGCAAAAAACGTTTATTTCGATACTCTCAATTGAATCAAAATTTATAGCACCAGTAACTAATTACCGACCTAGATATGACAAATCCCATTGTGTAGTTTCATCTTATTCTGGCGTGTCGTTTTAACATGAGTATCAAACTAGGTTTGTATGAAGACTCGAATTTATTTTATTCTGTTTTTAGTATTTGTTGTTATAGCGGCAACATAAATAAATCATCTGTGAAAATTTTAACTGGAACTATCACGGTATCAGTGAGATACAGCCTGGTGACAGACAGACGGACGGACGGACAGCGCCGACAGCGGAGTCTTAATAATAGGGTTCCCGTTTTACTCTTTGAGTACGGAACCCTAAAAATGGGTGGTCTGTAAAGTCGGTTTATGGACGATAATTTTACGTGATAACAATCCTTGTAGCTTTTCACCTATTCGCGTTTCGCCGCGATCTCAAAATTTCTGAACAGATGTTTTTCCTTGTAGTATGATTTTTAGTCGCCAATTACAATGGTGTATAAAATCCATAGTATATTTACTTTCCTGCCTTTCTTCACTGTAGTCGCTTTTTCACCTCGATAGATATTTGCTTGGAATGCGTTATTACATATCGCGATATTTCCTTTAAGCACTATACCTCTATAGTTTTGTTTCGTAAATGCAAAGAAAGTTGGTTTCTTGGTACATAACCCGGTTTTCTACGAAGAATATTTTTTCTAGCTTGTTAGGTTAGGTGGACCATGCCCATAGTAATTTTTAGGGTTCCGTACTCAAAGAGTAAAACGGGACCCGTTTACTAAGACTCCGCTGTCCGGCTGTCTGTCTGTCTGTCACCAGGCTGTATCTCATGAACCATGGCAGAAAACATAGTTGAAATTTTCACAGATGATGTATTTCTGTTGCCGCTATAACAACAAATACTAAGAAAGAGAATTAAATAAATATGTATAGATAATGGTACGGAACCCTTCGTGCGCGAGTCCGACTCGCACTTGGCCGGTTTTTTTTATTTTTGTATATCATTTAACCGAACCACCGGCAAGAAAAAGTGCCCGTGGTCCACCTAAGTGCGATAATAGGCATCGTACTACTAAATCAAAAAACTAAAAATATTTGCGGCTAACTAAATAGGCTATTGATAATACATGCTACATCAAAATTAACTACTGTTGTAAACATCTATTGAAAATATATGCTGCTAACTAAATAGGCTATTGATAATACATGCTACATCAAAATTTGCTACTGTTGTAAAAATATATAAAAAACATATGCGAGTAACAAAATATACCACCGATAATACACGCTACAACAAACTACGCTATCGCGGCGAAACGCGAATAGGTGAAAAGCTACAAGGATTTTTTGATTTCGAGGTACACGACTAACAAACGTCATAAAGCCGAACGCTCGGCTCAGGCGGAACGGGACAATGAGTCATACTTTTTCGTGCGTGCCGGTGTTCATCAATTTATATGCATGTTTCCCAACGACAGGGTATAAATAAAACCCATGCCCTTCGTAGTAATAATCATGACTACCGACATCACTCCTAAGCACAAAGTGGCAAAATCTGCCTACATAATTGGTCCATCCATTTATAATAGACTGCCCACAACGGTCAGAAATGCAACTCCCACCGTCACATTTAAGAAGAAGCTACGCATGTGGCTACTAGATTTAACTCTGTACAGTCGACGCCAAAAATATGTTTACAGTTTTCGCCTTATTACAATGGAATAAGGTGCATAAATGTAACATATATTTTTGGCGTCGACTGTACAGTGTCGAGGAGTTTCTTAAACCACCGTGGACATAACTAATGACGTACTTAATTATTTATTATTCTTTAATTTGACTTGTTACTATGGTGTTATCAATAAATAATTGTGTTGTATTGTATAAGACGTTCACGTCAAAAAATGTGACACTTGTAACATGACTCGCTGGCCACACTGAACCTATCCAATCCTTTCAGTACGAAGAGATAGAGGCCGGCCAGTACGAGGAGTACATCACGGATGACCAGTATGAAGAGGTCGAAGAGCAGGTCATCGGCATGCACCACCTGGAGGAAGGTCAGTTCAGTAGTGGGTATCATCATCATTTCATTAATTACATGCTCGGGAGCGTAAAACACGGTCAAAAAGTGTTCTTTCCCAAAAGGTGCATTTTCCCAAAAAAGTTTGCAGAACACTTTTCCAAAAGGTACATTGCAGAACCACTTTCCCAAAAGGTACATCGCTGAACATGCCACGCAACTGCAGTTTCTCAAAAAGTGTTCCTCGGAAAGTACTCCTCAGAAAATGTACATTGCCAGAACTTGAATTTTCTCAAGATGTGTGCCTCACACACACACCTTGCTTCACACATCTTGTTGTTACACTGTCTCCAAAGTTGTCCCTCAGTATGTGCAATTCCTCAAAATATGTTCTAACAACTTAATTAATAATTAGTATTCCGAAAAGGCACCCATTTCATATTCATTAAGGGGCTCCTAGCTCCCAATGACCTTTGATCTGTAACTGTCCATTTTTCGTGTTTTGTATGGCTTATTATTTTGTATGTATTAACAACAATGAGGTTTACCGAAATAGTATCCCATATTTACTTCAAAACTCACCGTTTTCGAGATACATTCACCATACCAAACTTTGGCAAAATTAGGCCAAAAAACCAGCTTTTTGGACGTAACTTTATTGAAAATGAGATAAAAATAAAAATCTTACGTACGTTGTTAAAGACGTATATACGTCGTTGATAAGGAACAGATGTAGATTTCATATATAAAAGTGCATAAATAAACTATAATTTCGAAAATAGAGCTTTAATGTTTGAATAAATCATTAAAAAAAACTTTTTTTTTTCAAAATTCGCTTCGTGCAAATGTAGATAAAGGATTGAAGAACCTGGGGACCGATTTTTGACTTTCGAGCGCTCGAAAATTAAATAAAAGTAAATACGACTAGTGTCAAAATTACAGGCACTTACTTTCTACCGATAGAATTGAATACGACCGGTCAATGCCACTCATTTTAAAAATATCTATCGCTAATTCACAATAGCAATTTATAATGTTTGACAGTTTTCGAGTGAAAGAATCGAGCGCTCGAAAGTCAAAAATCGGTCCCCTGGCCCTGGGTTCAAATCCCGATACGGGCAAATGTTAGTTGAGCATAATTTTGTTTCTGAGTCTGGGATGTTTTCTATATATTTGTCTTAAATATATCATCGTTTAATACCGAGCTTTATTGTACTTATTATGGGATCAGTTCGAGTTGTGTAATATTGACCCCAATTATTTATCTACGTTTTGGGAAAGAACACTATTTGGTAAGTTTTATGTTCCTGAGTACGGACCATTCCTTGCAATCTGATACAAATGTAGTGAATAAATATACAAGCACTGCTATTTTATTCCGTATTTTAAATTTTCTTGTATTTTATCACTACATCTGTACTTTTCATTATGTCTGCAGCATATGCCAAAAGTAAACATGTATCAAAGTATTTTTAAATCGAGGAAATCACAAATGGAAACAAAATTATAGGTACAGTCAAGTGGAAAAATATATATCTATATAATTCTCTCATAAATATGTACCGAAACCTTAATCCTGTGACATAAGAGCGATGATACATATTTATGAGTAAGTTGTATTAATATTGTTAGTTATGGATGTTATATATGTATATAAGTATCTATATGTATGTATCTATTATATATATCATCGCCTAGTACCCACAACACAAGCCTTATTGAGCTTACCGTGGGCCTAGGTTGATTTGTGTAAAATTGTCCCGTAATATTTATTTATTATTTATTTATTGTTACACTTCACTGTACTGTCCTTTTTTGTCCAAATGATGCAATAAAAATTACTGATTGTTTAATACATTTCAAAAGTTGGCTCCTAAGTGCGATACTTTTGGCCAATGCTGTAATTACTATCTAATGGGCCATTCTACTTTTTAGTTCCTCTATTTTCCAAAATGTCTGCTTAAAAATAATGATTTTGAAAATTTTTAACTGAGAAGATGCACAGTTACACGGTAATCCTAATAATTTGTATTGTAATTAACTATAACGCAGATGTTTAAACATTTCTGTTCATTTCTCATGTTCCCGTAAGGTCGATGACGTAAGTCTCTTTTGCAAAGCATAACTTTCATATATAACTTGCCCAATGTGTGTTGAATCGATGGGGGGTTAGCCGAAAAAACCTCGCGTGATTTCGCTGCCCCAATATTATAAGGATGTTACATTGTCGGGGTACTTCAATTTAGACCTAGTGTCACTCTGACAAACTTCAAAATTCAAGTTAATAAAAGTGCAACATAGAACCCTATAATATTGGGGCAGCGATTTGTGCACAAGCCCTTTTGAATAATCCCGAAACAATCCAAACATGATATACCTAATTCCGGAAATGTATCTGCTTACACTGACTGCACTCGCTACAACTGACGACCTGATTTACAATACATGCTCTGATAATTCTTACTCAGACTGATTCATGGTTTTATGAGTAATGTCGCGATGCAGTCTATAGCGTGTGAGAACATGCCACAACAGCTTTCTTATCTATTGTATAATAGATATTCAGAACTAACCCAAAGCTCTTTAAGATTGTTTAATCCATGAGGACTCTATCGACAAAATAAACTGTAGGCGCATTTTCATTGGTCGTTAAAATAAAATAAAAAATAAAATATCTTTATTTCAGAATATTCCATTCCATACAATACAATAAGTCGTAAGTGAAGTTAAGTCGGTCGATAACGGTATACAGCACGCGGGTGCTTTCATACGGAAAAACAAAGAATGAAGTTCATCAGTCAATAGCTCAGTCATTATTCCGTATAACGACAATCAATTAAATGTCACGTAAAACGGTCAATTCGGTTTCCATACAAAACGTCTTTTGACATTTAGTTCAGGGGAGCAGCGGTAGGCGAAACGCTTCATACTAATTGACGTTAAAGTATGACGTCACACGTTGCAATTCATACTTACTTATCGTTATATGGAAAATCAAGTAAATTGCTGTTTCGGTCGCGAAATACTGCGTTTAGTATAGAAGTTTATAGAAACAAAACTACGCTTTTATAAGCGTAAAGAATTGGTAGCTTTCAATTTACTCTTGGACAATAATAAAGCATGCATATTTTTTCTATATTTTCAAAGTCCATAATTTTTTAGATTTTAATTATATTTTGTAATTTATACTTTATTACAATAATTTCATGGTTTATCCATTTAGGTTGCTAAATGGATAAACCATGAAATTATTGTAATACTACGTTATCAATTTTAACATGAAGGCATCATGTGTATTGTAGACAAGATCACACAAAAGAACATTTGACAGTAAATTTTACAAATTCGTATTATGTCATTTGTAAAGATTGTGAGATGTGGCCCAGAACTTGCCCAGAAACATCATAAAAAGTTGTACATTTAGAACTAATTGCTTGATGTTCTATAATTCAAATGTTCAGCCCTTTTTTCTTTAATAAGGAACAATTTCTTATTCTGTGTTAAGTGTTGCTACTACGTTGTCAATTTTAATATGACGCAACTACCTATTAATATACTATTCGCCGCCACTGACTTTAACTCCAGTTCACCACTGACCGCCCTGCCACCGACTTCATACGAAGTCCAAAAACTTAACTTTTGCGTGGTGTGAGGTGTCACCTCGATTATTTCTCTGTTGCGGCGAATGGGGTATACCCCATTCGATAGAATGGCCCTAATCTCACTCACTTTTTCACCGCACATATCACCCTCATCATCACAACCATGTCAGCCCTGCTGACAGATTACAAACTTGCAGTCGGGAGCGAGGAGGTGATCCTGCCGGGTATGTCCGGTGAAGAGGTTCTCAGTGCCAACGACTCTTATGATCCTGTGTATGCTGGAGTTGCCACACCGCCTTCTACTAGCAACAGGTAAGAAACTTATTAGTAGTTCTTATTTACAAGCTTTTATTTAGTTTCACCTGTCCCGTTGTATGTCTGTAATCAAATCTTGCAAGTTAAATTTGATCCATTTCCCGGTTTCCGATTGAGCAGAAATTTTGGATACTAGTATAGTTTGGATGACAATTCAATATTATGATACCATCGAGCGGATCTGATGATGGAGACAGAAGGTGGCCATGGGAATTCAGTATGACGTAACCCCGTTGAGTTTGGGCTCGTTAGAATCCTCTCAATGAGTAAATGATGATGGTATGCAGAAAATACAGTCGGCAATAAAAGCTTGTACCTACCAAAAATTAAATTTTTGATAAAAGAAAATATTTATTCGTGACACACAAAACTACAAACAATAGAAATATGTCACTGAATGGTCCCTACTCAGCGGCAGCAGCTATAATTTTTGTGGTAGATGTCGCAGTCCATATAGTATCCACCGTATTACAATTCAGCTAGCGGTTTTACAAAACGGGCCGTTTTGTATTGCGGCGGGTCGGCGATTAGCGGGATTCGGTATTTGACAAAAGTTAAATCAGCTTCTTTTTATAAAACGTCAAAAACGGCGTTAGTATGGAATTTGTAGGGATTACTATGTGGTGACGACACAATCAAACAACGTCCTTATTGTTAGTTTTTATCAAACCTTTTTTTCATCAAACCCATACGTGTGGGGTATCTATGGATAGGTCTTCAAAAATTATATTGAGGTTTCTAACATCATTTTTTTCTAAACTGAATAGTTTGCGCGAGAAACACTTGTGTGTGTGTCCCCCTGTAACTTCTAAAATAAGAGAATGATAAAACTAAAAAAAATATATGATGTACATTACCATGTAAACTTCCACCGAAAATTGGTTTGAACGAGATCTAATAAGTAGTTTTTTTTTAATACGTCATAAATCGTAAACCGCAATTTATTTCACGGAACCCTTCATGTGCGAGTCCGACTCGCACTTGGCCGCTTTTTATGTATTTAAAAATATGACTGCGACATGGATACTGGTAGTCAATCACACATGACACGTCCAGAAGAGGTTCTCAGTGTGTCTCAGTCAACTATTGGAGTAGTCGCTATAAGGTTTATGATTGTAGATCGTTCATAGATACTGGTAAGTAGTCAATCGCACTATGATTACCTTCGTCATAATATAGTCGGGAGTCTGCAGCGAAGAAGCTCTCATTACTAACTACAGAAAGAGTTTTATGATTCAATTCGCATTCCTCTAGCAAACTTATTAAAATGTACATTATAAAGTAATTCAATTTCGTACAATATCCAAAATGAATTATATTTGTTGTTTATTCTCAGAGGCCGCGGCAGACCTAAAGTCTCATCCATCAATAATACGAACAATGTTCATCACCTTATGCCGATCGGTGAGTACCTATTGTTTGCTGTTACATTACACACACACCACACACACACATACACAATACAAGGCATTCTCTGCAAGTTCTGTGGGTACCTACCTATTTTTACAAACTTTCTATTAAATCACAATGTATCTACCTAACTAACTATGTTAGTATGTGGTATGTATGTAACTATGTTTGTTCGGGTGGAATCTTGCAACTCAATTTTGAAGCAGATATCTTCAACCGATTGAGCTGAAATTTAATAACGTATAGTTTGGATGACAATTCAATCTGATGAATAAATCTGATGATGGAGGCAGAAGGTGGCCTTCGGAATTCAGGACTTAACAGACGTAACCCCTTTGAGTTTGGGCTCGTTACAATCGTCTCAACGAGTAGTTAGTGACGGTATACAGGAAAGTATATTTGGCAATAAAGCTTGTACCAAAAATGTAATTTATGACAAATTTATTATCCTTTATTACTCTCTGTTACCAGGCGAGGTCCCCATGGGTCTCATGGAAGGCGTCAGCGGAGGCCGGGGCGCCGCGCGGCGCTGGGAGCAGAAGCAGGTGCAGATCAAGACCATGGAGGGAGAGTTCAGCGTCACCATGTGGGCCACCGGCGAGGATGACGGTAACTAGCTATCATCATCATCATCATCATCAGCCGAAAGACGTCCACTGCTGGACATAGGCCTTCCCCAAAGAGTCTCACAATGACCGGTCCTGCGCCACCCGCATCCAGCGGACTCCCGCGACCTTTACCAGGTCATCAGTCCACCTTCCCACGCTGCGCAAGCCGGTACGTGGTCGCCACTCTAGAACCTTTCCGCCCCAATGGCTATCGGTTCTACGTGCAATGTGCCCCGCCCACTGCCACTTATGTTTAGCGATTCGGAGGGCTATATCATTTCTGATGCGATCGCGCAGAAAAACTCCCAACATAGCCCTCTCCCTATAACAGCTTTCTATGCTCCCATAAGTACAAACTTCTACCACTCACTTGAAACAACCCTATATTTAACTCAAATTTAGAATCGCTGAGGTATATCAGCCCCTTTCCCATCCCTTGCAACTTTCCAAAAGAATCTTTTTTATCATCAGAAGGATTAATGTAATTGAGATGCGGTGAATATTCGGTATTCGCCATATTCGACACGTTTTTCAATGTTCGTTATTCGGCCGAATTATCCGATTTCAATTATCCGCCGAATATTTACCGAATAATTTGACAGAATTTTGTCTGCAAGTTGCAAGATTACATCATAGTCATTGCCCTGTGAAATTATTATTCTAAAACGGATACTCATTGTTATTTAACTAACTTTATTGTAAATATTTAACTTTAAAAATCAACAAGAATTTTACCACTGAAAAAAATTTCTGTTTTGGAACGGGCGATGTATGGGCTGTTTTGGTACGGCAAAAGCTAAACCGACAATTCGGCCGAAAATTCGGATTCGGTAAAACTCATGTGGTCATCAGTAAACCCTTGTGGGGGGGGGGGGGGGGCTACCCACGCTACGCCTTCCGGTACGTGGTCGTCACTCGAGTATCTTTCCGCCCCAACGGCCATTGGTTCTACGTGCAATGTGGCCCGCCCACTGCCATTTAAGTTTAGCGAGGTCGCGGGAGTCCGCTGGATGGGGGAGGCCTATGTCCTGCAGCGGACGTCTTTCGGCTGATATGATGATGATCATGATGATATACATGCATGTATTATACGTATAAAAGCCGGGGCGGGTGGCTAATCTCTGATAATAGTCAAACTGCCAGCGTCTAAAACTAATTAATAAAAATAAACCAACAGCAAAAAAACCTTATTTTCAGATGACGGCTCCAACCCTGAGCCAGACCCCGACTACACAGAGTACATGACAGGCAAGAAGAACATACTGGGAAACGAAACTATGCCAGGTAAATGAGATAGAAGACAATGAACAGAACTGCATTTAAAAAAAAACCGACTGACGGACAATCCAACACTCGGGTCATTTAGGAGCCGATTTTTGAGCCGGTCCACCTTTTTTTGTCCAATTCCAATAGGGCAAGAAAAATAAACCGGCGAAGTGCGAGTCGGACTCGCGCACGAAGGGTTCCGTACCATTATATATAAAAAAAAAAAAACAATTTTATTCTGCTTTTTAGTATTTGTTGTTATAGTGGCAACACAAATACACCATCTGTGAAAATTTCAACTGTCTAACTATCACGGTTCATGAGATACAGCCTGGTGACAGAAGGACAGACAGACAGAAAGACAGACGGACAGCGAAGTCTTAGTAATAGGGTCCCGTTTTACCCTTTGGGTACGGAACCTTTAAAAAAAATGATTCAACATTCGCACAATTTCCTACAATTTTATTCCTTTCAGGGACAAAACTCACAATACGTATTAGTTTTCGTAACTAAGTAGAATTTTACAACATGTTAGTACAACATGTTAGGGTACATATCAGGATATTGTATTAGTTATCTACACCCATATCATAAATCCTCTAGAATGTGTTCGGAAACCATATATAATGACCACCATTATTGCAACCAGTAACATAATGTCAGCGTTTTATCTGCGCCAGTGTTATTATAATGTATGAAAAATCATAATTTAACATCGATAATTTATTATGGAAATCTAGTTGGTCATGATTTGAAATCTAGTCGGCCATGGCGGTGCAATGGCGGTTATTCTAATAGTTCCCGAACACATCATTGAGGATTAATATGTGGGTAGATAAAGTAATGTACAGTACCGGTCAAAAGCTTAAGTTCACCCTTTGTTTTTGGTACAAATTTGTACTTTTGTGCGATAATGTTTTGCAGTTCAGATGTCGAAAATTGTTTCCAACTGATTCGTTATTGTTTACGGAGATGTGTTTGATTACTCAGACACAATTTACGTAGATTTCTAAACAACTGATTCCCTAAAAACCAACATTGTATCTGATCATTGTACGTTTTAAGTGGCAAGCCCATATATGGCCCAGCCTTTGCCGTCATTCCTATAAGATTTTAGGGAATGCGTTGTTTAGAAATGTACGTGAATTGTGTCTGACTAATTAAACAAATCTCTGGAAACAATAACGGATCAGTTGGAAACAAATTTCGGCTTCCGAACTGCAAAAAATTATTGTCCAAAAGTACTCATTTGTACCTAAAACAAAGAGTGAACTTAAACTTTTGACCGGTAGTGTATATACCTGTACATAATTAGGCATTAAAACACTCGTGTGATCCTATTATGGAACTCGCTCGCGCTCGTTTCATAAACCCACACTCGTATTTACTGCCCTTGCACGAAATAACGAGCTCTTCCAACCAAGTATCCAATACACCGAAAAATAAAAATCGCCAATAAAATACTAAATATCGGCCCTTTAAAACGTCCTGGCTGATATAGCCGAGGTATTCCTAGATATTTGGGATTAGTGGAAATTATCAAGAACTTTCATTTTTTAATATATCGCTCACATAATAAAAAATAAAATTAAAACTATTACAAATCTTCGGTAAACTGCTTGGAGAATGGATTTCTAGTAGACCGCATTGAAATTTGAATCTTTTCGCTTACGAGCAGACCTTAATTTCGTTCTAAACGGATACTTCTATTACATATTTTCATCTCGCATATTGGGGAACTTGCATGGGACTTCAATTTCGAATAAATTGCACTCAATCGATGCGGATATACGTAGAGATATCATACAAAAGAAAAAAAAAGAAAAAAAAACGATTTTATTAGTTTTACCTAACGTTAAAATGACGAAAAATTTTTTTTTATTTTTTCGATAAAATAACGTAACAGTTACATAGAATATTAAATTAGAAATGATATTTTGTATGACAAGTATAGACTTAATCGTAAATTTTGTGGAGATAATCGCAAATTAATGACTTACTCCATAGTAAAGGCTATGCTGTGACGTCATAGCATAAGCCCGTTTAGTATAGAGCGTTTTCGGGGGGTGCCGGCGCGCGCAGATTTCAAACGCATATAACATCAGAAAAATAAATCATAACAAAGTTTTAATGCTACAGTTGTTTTAATGCTGGATTATACTTTTGTTTTTCGTAATAAAATATTAAGATGCAAGTTCCCTATTGGGAGTTTAACCTTTTTTTGTTCTTTTTGCAGGTTTAGACTTGTCAGATCCAAAACAGTTGGCTGAATTCGCGAGACCAGGACACAAGATTAGGCTAAAGAAACCCTCGCCAGAATCCTCAGACAGAACTATAGGTAAGCGCGTTTTTATATGGTCACATCGCCATCTGTTGGCAACTCTTTGGCAGGAATCCTTGGTGTTCATCCTTAAATACTTTACTAGATCTATACATCTGTGAAAATAGTCAAGATATGAATGGTGACCTAAGATTTTTTTGCGATGCCATTCCAACCAGTTCTTGTAGAGGAACTACGATAAAAGAACATAAATACCCAAAAATTTGAGGTAAAGAGGAATTTGAGGTCCTCGCTGGCGTCATCCGAAACGCTTCATACTAATTGACATAAAAGTATGACGTCACAGTTCGCTATTTGTACTAATCGTTGTATGGAAAATCAAGTAAATTGCTGTTTCGGCCCATAGTCGTCATACAGTTTAGTTTATTTATAAGTTTATAGAAACAAAACTACGCTTTTATAAGCGTATGGATTTTGTTGGTAGCTTTAGATTTACTTTTGGACAGTTAAAAAAACGCGTATTTTCAAGGTCCATATAATTTTATGCTTTTAATTATATTTTGTAATCTATACTTTATTACAATAATTTGATGTTTTACTATCCATTTAACAACACTACGTTATCAATTTTAACATGAGTCTACATCGCTATTGTATCAGATTTGTTTAGGCGGTTTTGTTATCTTTGTGGTCATTTGAAGTATATTTTTACACACATTTCTAACCCTTCGGGAGTTGTTCCGGGTGAATATGTGAGGCGATACAGCTGCGAGAATTATAAGAATAATCAATTATTTTTATTGAGTTTCATGGACAATTGTGTCGCTTAACTTCAAACTCAGATAAATCCACTCTAACCACATCCGAGATAATTGAAAAAAAGTGATAATAACGTTAGTTCGGTGATTTGAAAGGCAGTATTTTTTTATTACGGCTAAAGCATTAAATAAAACTGTCCTGTTCGGCAAATTCAGCATTAAAACCATCCATTCTTTACAAAAAATTAAATTTAGATTGGATTTACCTTCATTTGATATAATCGATTGTAATTTATCTATCTTTGAAAAAACTCAGTGTGGATTTGTATAATTTTGATTTAACAGACCTGGATTTATCTAGATTTGAAAAAAATACGATTAGAAATTGTCAGCCATGTTGAACAAACTTCTTTCGCTGATTGGCTTGGATGGACTTACCTACATTTGAAAAAAACTGTCGTATGGATTTATAAATTGCTGTATAAAAAAATAAAAATACTACCAGTACATGAAAAAGTTAAATATCTAATATCCATTGACGAGTATGGACTTGACAGATTTAAGAATATTAGAATACCGTTACGTAACCTCAGAGAGAATAGCAGGAAAAGATATGTAGAATACTATGCGAAGAATTACTATGGCCAGAGAACTCGCAAACATATGGTACCTAATATTCTTAATCAGTTAAGTCCAACAATAGAACAATGTAGTAGTAAACAAGTATTTAAAAATAGATTAAAAAAGGCACTGCTTATCCAGGTTGGATTAAAATCAATCGATACTGTTAAATGTAGGTTTGAATTTGAAATGGGTACTTGGCGGTCATTGTGTACGGATTAATACATAATAGACCACTAATACACATATACCTACATTTGAAAAAAACTGTCGTATGGATTTATAAATTGCTGTATAAAAAAATAAAAATACTACCAGTACATGAAAAAGTTAAATATCTAATATCCATTGACGAGTATGGACTTGACAGATTTAAGAATATTAGAATACCGTTACGTAACCTCAGAGAGAATAGCAGGAAAAGATATGTAGAATACTATGCGAAGAATTACTATGGCCAGAGAACTCGCAAACATATGGTACCTAATATTCTTAATCAGTTAAGTCCAACAATAGAACAATGTAGTAGTAAACAAGTATTTAAAAATAGATTAAAAAAGGCACTGCTTATCCAGGTTGGATTAAAATCAATCGATACTGTTAAATGTAGGTTTGAATTTGAAATGGGTACTTGGCGGTCATTGTGTACGGATTAATACATAATAGACCACTAATACACATATACCTACATTTGAAAAAAACTGTCGTATGGATTTATAAATTGCTGTATAAAAAAATAAAAATACTACCAGTACATGAAAAAGTTAAATATCTAATATCCATTGACGAGTATGGACTTGACAGATTTAAGAATATTAGAATACCGTTACGTAACCTCAGAGAGAATAGCAGGAAAAGATATGTAGAATACTATGCGAAGAATTACTATGGCCAGAGAACTCGCAAACATATGGTACCTAATATTCTTAATCAGTTAAGTCCAACAATAGAACAATGTAGTAGTAAACAAGTATTTAAAAATAGATTAAAAAAGGCACTGCTTATCCAGGTTGGATTAAAATCAATCGATACTGTTAAATGTAGGTTTGAATTTGAAATGGGTACTTGGCGGTCATTGTGTACGGATTAATACATAATAGACCACTAATACACATATATATATATTTAGTTAGTTTGCATGACTTAGCTTAATCTTAAATAAGTAGGTATAATTTGTAAATGTATTAAAATGAGAGAGCGCATCACTCGCCAACAAACTGTGAATACAGCTTGGCTAGGTAAAATATGTAACTATAAGCTTTAAGTATATTTTTCGAGTTCAATAAATAAAAAAAAATAAAAAAATCTGATTTTGATAAAATATTATGATTTTAAATGTATTTATCTCAAAAACCAGACAAAGCTATAAACCGATTAAATTATAACAAAACTAGTTTTCATATCAAAATCTTACAAAATGACAGAATTGGATTTATCCGAGTTTGAAGTTAAGCAACTCAATTGCATATGCAGTCAAGGCTAGATAATTACTAACAAGATTTTCCCTCCATACAAATATGACTTTTCAAATTTAATGATGATTTAAAATATGTTTGGCTTTTTAAATTTAATGATGATTTAAAATATGTTTGGCCAATTTTATTTCTGAGTATTTATATGGAGGTATCTGTGTAATAAGATTTAATGTAGTTTATAAAAAGCTTCCGTAAAAGTTGTGCTTTAAAAATACGGATGGTCAAATGGACAGTTTTTACGATTTCATACTATAATTAGGAACAATTTATGAACATATAAAAGTGTTGATTTGATCGCCTGTATTTTAAGTCTAAATTTTACAGAAGCTCTTTTGCACTATATTAGATACTGTTTAAACAAGGTTACATCCGTATAATCAGAAACAAAATTAATCAAACACATTATATTATCCTCATCAAATTTGAAAATTCATATTTGTATGCAACTGTATCGGAAAAAATATCGTGTTCTTAATTATCTGGCCACGACAGTACGTCATCAAAACTAACATATTTTACCTCTTTGTGATATTTTGAAGATTATATGTTGTCTATGATTGTTACAGCGTGTCCACACAAAGGCTGCACCAAAATGTTCAGAGACAACTCCGCCATGAGGAAACACTTACACACGCACGGGCCCAGGGTCCACGTGTGCGCTGAATGTGGTACGTATGCACAAATCACAAATTTATTGATAAAACACATTATAACAAGCTTTTATTTAGACCTGTCCCGTTGTCTGTCTGTAATCAAATCTTGCAAGTTAAATTTGACCCACTTCCCGGTTTCCGATTGAGCTGAAATTTTGCATGCATATGTATATCGCATGCCAATGCAATATTATGATGACATGGAGCTGATCTGATGCTGGAACTGGAAGGTGGTCATAGGAACTCCGCAATAAAACGACACAACCCCATCGAGTTTGGGCTCGTTAGAATCGTCTCAATGAGTAGTCGATGATGGTATACAGAAAAGTACAGTGGACATTAAAAGCTTGTACCAAAAATGAAAGTTTTGACAGAAACTTATTTTACATGTCAGGCAGAATATAAAGTAAAGTAGAGTACCATACTTTTTATTAATCATACATTAAAATGTATTCATTGATATTGTAAATGTCAGACTAATTAAGGGTTATGAGTGGGCCAATGATACCTTATCCTGAAATTCGACAATGGTGACTCGCTATGTCTAATAAAGTATTTTTTAGTTTGCTTCTGAAAATGGCGTATGTCGATGAACTTTTCAATTCTGTTGGAAGAGAGTATAAAGTTTAATTCCTATTACATCAAGTGATTTTCGTACAGTTCCTTTTAACCCTCGAATCACTGGTGAAATTTTACCCAAACGTCAATGACCAGCAAGTCTAGCACAAGACGGCACGCGAGCTATTTCGCGGTGACATAGACTATCCGTCTCTTTCTAATTAGAACACTTAGAATGAAACGAATAGTCTATCTCTCGACAGCTCGCTTGCAGTCTTGTGCTAGCCGTGCAGAGAGATTACCGCAAAACGCCAACGGGCGTTTTCAATCAAATGTGCGATTTTCAATTTTTGACGTGATAACGTCTTATAAATCGATGAACACCGGCAGCACGAACGAAAAAGTGTGACTCATTGTCCCGTTCCGCCTGAGCCGAGCGTTCGGCTTTACGACGTTATCACGTAAAATTATCGTCCGTAAACCGACTTTACAACCTATTTTTTTCTCAGAATTTTTTATTTTTTTATTTTCCCGGTTTAGAATCATAAGCACTCTTAATCCCAATAAAGTACAACAGGTTATTGTAAAGTCTGCTTGCCTTTCCAAAGTCGCTAAAACAGCAGTGCAAACTGATGGCAGAAAGCAGAAATAGGGGTTAGGGGTGTATAGACACTAAATAAAATAATCAATAATGTTGCATTTTCTCGAAAATACAGTCAAATGGAGAAAAAAGGAACGCTAGAAATTAAATAATCACAAAGTTATATGCGTCCAAAGTTTTAGGAGGGGGTATGTTCTGTCCCTTTTCCGCAAAACGCACTTTCATATGAAACGATCGCGACGTCACGATCCCGGAGCGCTTTCTCTCTCTAACAAGCAACATTAAAACGGTTGAGTTTCGTAATTTTTTGAGATATTCGAATGCGATTTTCGTCATTAGGCATATATTTTTGCCTTCTTTCAGTTGAAATTTTGAGTCTACACCCCTATTATTACATAATTTTAAACCCCTAAATATATTTCATTTCAGATGTACAATTTTTTATTGTTATGTTTCAGGTAAAGCATTTGTAGAAAGTTCAAAGCTAAAAAGGCATCAACTCGTGCACACTGGTGAAAAACCTTTCCAATGTACCTTCGAGGGCTGTGGGAAGAGGTTTTCACTCGATTTTAATTTAAGGTAAATTCATTTTTACAAGCTTTATATTAACTTGCACTGTTCGTATGTATGTAAGTTGTTCGTCAAAATTTGTAATCCATTTTTCAGTCACTTCCCGTTATCCAATAGGGAACATTACGCAAAATTCTTCGTAGGTGGCGACGTTGACATTGTATCTCGTTCCCACTTGCGGTATTGTCTATGCAAGCATCCTTGTCACTCATTTGACAATCAATTGTGCATGTGTGTGTGAATACCTATATTTCTATACTGGTTTACTATTAGTGGTAGTGCTGCCTCTGCTGCTCTGGCGGCAGAACATTGCAGTAATGTTCACTATTGGATTTTTTGCAAGCATATGTATATCGCATGACAATGCAATATTATGATGACTTGGAGCTGATCTGATGCTGGAGCTGGAAGGTGGCCATAGGAACTCCGCAATAAAACGACACAACCCCATCGAGTTTGGGCTCGTTAAAATCGTCTCAATGAGTACTTGATGATGGTATGCAGAAACGTACAGTCGGCAGTAAAAGCTTGTACCAAAAATGAAATTTTTGACAGAAACTTATTACTTTCATCTTATCCTCAAAATCCGGGTACGCTATTAAACTCCGAATGGTCATTTCATAGTAATATTGCAAGTGGAAATCGACCTTGTTGTTTCATGACGTTCAAATGAACCTCGACCGTAGGGTGGTAGACCACATTATTGGCCGATTGTAGCAACTGGACCAACTTATAGAGGCTCGTCTCCACCTTTTGAAATTTTATAGAGCAATCAGCCCAATATTCTAGTTATTATTATCGTTTACAGAACACACGTGAGAATTCACACGGGAGACCGGCCTTACGTCTGTCCGTTCGACGGATGCAACAAGAAGTTCGCGCAGAGCACCAACCTCAAGTCACACATACTCACACACGCGAAAGCCAAGTGAGTACAAGTACATTTGTATGTAGTTATCTTCGAGCAACGGCCTTCCGAGCGGAAGGGAGTCGCCTAAGCTTTGAATATTACAGTCAAGGAGACAGGGAGGTCGTTGTTCTTCTACGTCCGTAACAATAACCCTAGAAGCCCTACACGTGACCTCCGGATGGTGCTAAAAGAACAACAAACTCGGCAGCTGCACTGTTCCTTCTGAACCTCGCAGCGCTCACTGGAACTCTATCAGCGACATTTTTGGTTTTTCTTACTCAGAATTGTTGATACTATCGATCCTCATACAAGAGAAAAAGTGTCCCAGATTTTACTATGTAAATATTTTATTCCAGTGCGTCACGACCATATAAATAAAAAAAGACTGCATACAAAAATGTGACGATCTGGAATGGAATATTTAGGACACTTTTCCTTGTATGAGGATCGATAGTATCAAAGATTCTGAGTAAGAAAAACAAACAAAAAATGAATTTTGACAAAAAAATTGTTTTGTACACTTTTTTTGAAAAACGCTCAACCGCCATACTATAAATAAATAAATTACAGTCTAACAATTCTGTCATTTCTTGCGGGGCCGGGGGGGGGGGGGGGGGGGGGGAAATTTGCTGTGACGATGACACTACTACATCAAAAATGACACAATAAGTACACCGATAAAACTTGCACACCTTCATACATTTTTGTGTACGAAGCATGCCCACTTGGGCTTGTATTTTGACAGGGGGGAAATGGTGCGAATGCCTACTTCCCTTCCGTGTTGCTCGAAGGATTATACACACTTTGAAAACCTAGATTTTTCTGCCAGAGCTACGCTAAGTTTGAAACTACAAGGCTCTTTGCGGAACAGAATAATACATTGCTTAACGAGGGGCGTAAGTGGAATATTGGGAACAAGAGTCTATCAGAAGCCCGACGCCGAAGGCGGAGGGCTTTTGATGACTCGAGTTTGCAATATTCTTGCGCCCGTGTTATACACAATGTTTTTCATCACATTTGCGAGGAAATAAATAAAAACATAAGGAGAAGAAAAGCTGTAGATCGAAAAGAATGGAAATCTTTAGAGGAGGCCTATGCCGGAAGGCAAGACGACAGTGTCGATGTCTAATATACTTACCTATTTAAATAATTTTTTTTGTAAAGGCTATAATAAAAAAAAAACAAAACTACAAAAGACAGAAAAATCTATGTTTCATACAAGTTGACAACTTCACTTCCAGATCAGTGCGAGTGGAGTGCGCACAAAGCTGCGCAGCTTTAATAATTCAACCAATCACAGAGCCGTATTCTTGCAGCGCGTGGCCATCTAGATTTGCTTAAACCAATCAGATCACACACAAGCTCATTACTCCCTCGGGAGCTGTAAAATATTTAGGCCATTGTCCTTCTGTATACAGACATGGAATAACACCATTTACGAGCAAGTGTGATGAAAAATGTTTTTCACTTCTCATGCTCTAAAAGTTCGTCTTTATGTCGTGCGTAGGCGACATAAAGTCGCTTTTTATGCTCTAGAGCATAAAGTAAAATCTTCGTCGAAGACCAAGGCAATCGCTGCAACAGCCACACGAACATCTTTAACTTCATACAACAACCTCTTTATTTTATTTCGTTTCGTTCGTATTCTAAGACCAAGGCAAAGATACCAACAGCCAAAGTACACAATAAAACTTCATATTTACGTGTTGCTGTTTCATTTCCTCGCAATCGAAGTGAAAAGTAGAGTGTACAACTCGTCCATAAAACCCATTTTACACTCGACTTTATATCTATCCTCGCTCGCAAGCTCGCTCGGATGGATAAACGTCTCGAGTAAAATGGTGCGTTTTATGCACTTGTTGTACAATCTACTATTTCTTACTTGCCTGTTGCTTTCTTACGGCGAGCCCAATAAACCGATCGGAATGCGTGGTATAGAATAGCGCGTAGGGAAATCTGGAGAAACCTCCGCCACGCGAAGGGGTTAAAGTTAAGTACACTGGATAATCTTAAGATTTTCCGATCACGCTTTTGTGAAATTTTATTGAGGCGGTTTCAATATTAAATATACTATACACACAATACAGTGGGAGGCAATGACACTAATAATTTACAAGCTTTTATTTAGCTCACCCCGTTTGTTTTATCCTTTCTTGGGTCAAATTTAGTAATTGAAATTTGACCCACTTCCCGTTTTCCGATTGAGCTGAAATTTTGCATGCATATGTATATCGCATGACAATGCAATATTATGATGACGTGGAGCTGATCTTATGCTGGAGCTGGAAGGTGGCCATAGGAACTCCGCAATAAAACAACACAACCCCATCGAGTTTGGGCTCGTTAGAATCGTCTCAATGAGTAGTTGATGATGGTTCGCAGAAAAGTACAATAAATGACAGAAACTTGTTGTCATCGTTTATGAGCCTGCCAGATTAGTATTATTTTTCCAACATTAATGTGACTCTTCCAACAGGTCAAGAAACTCGCTGTCCCGCAACGGCGGCGCCACCTACGAGTCCGCGCGCACGACGCCGCAGTTCGTGCAGCTCGAGATGTCGCCCGACGACTCCAACCCGCAGCTCATCTTCTACACGCACGAGTGAACGCTGTGCCACCACAACGTGGACCACTCAAACGGTTGCCGTGGACACTCAAACTGCTACTTGTCAAAAGTGCGCAATGGATAATGAAAAGTTTGCAATGAACAGTGAAAAGTTTGCAATGAACAGTGAAAAGTGCGCAATGGATAGTGAAAAGTGAAACAGTGAAATGTTGGCGATGGATAGTGAAATGTTAGCTAAAGATAGTGAAATGAAGGCATTGAGGAATCAGTCTTTGACCCATTCACGGCCACGCTACGCTCGTAGAGCTACGCCATAGTCCGTAGCAGCCTAAACTCCGTATGTAGCGAAAAGCGTTTGTAGCGCTCTGACGCATGTGTGCATTGGCGCTGAATGGTTGGAGTGAGGTTTGTGAGGTTTTGTAAAGTTATCATGGTGAAATGAATTGAAAATTGTTAATCAGGCTAGCACGCGGCGGAGGCAAAAATCACTTAAGCTGCAAACGCACAGACAGCGGTGGCGGCGCGGTGCGGAGGCGGTATAGGTTGCAATGTTCGAGCTAATATGAAAGGGTCCGCACAGAATACCGCGGCGGGACGCGGCGCGGCCCGGTATTCTGTGCGGACCTTTTCATATTAGCTCGAACATTACAACCGGTACCGCCTCCGCACCGCGCCGCCACCGCAGTCTGTGCGTTTCGGCCTTTAGTCACGCACGCAAATTAGCAGCAAGTGGTGCTATAGGTAAAAAACTTAAGAAATACGTCTTGTATGTAGGTGTGACCTGCACGGCCTATAGGTGTGTCCACACTGGACGCATGCTCCGCCGCATGCGCTCGGTCGAATTTGCTCGCCGAGCGACGTCCGCACTGAGCGCGCACGCTAGGGCGAGCCGCGCTCGGCTGAGCATGCGTCCAGTGTGTACAGAAATTATCACCAGACGGCACGCGAGCTCTCTCGATTTCTCTGGCACTATCCATCTCTCTCTTATTGAGAAACTTAAAAAGAGACTTCAGCCGAACGACGTCCACTGCTGGACATAGGCCTCCCCCAGAGAGTGCCACTATGATCGGCCCTCACCCGCATCCAGCGGACTCCCGCGACCTTTACCAGGTCATCAGTCCACCTTGTCGGTCTACCCACCCTGCGCTGTAAAGAGACTTATAGTGCGAGAGAAATCGAGAGAGCTCGGCTTGTGATAGCCGTGCTGTTCGAATAGACATAACATCATTCAAATTTTGTAACACAACCAAAACAAACGATTATTTTATCAGTCCACAAACAATATGCAAGAGGGCCCTTTAAGTGTTTAGGCATTGCTTTACCTGTGGCTCATTTCAGAAAGCTACTACATTGTTACAAATTTATAAGCTTAAATTGGCAACACTAGTTGTATGGCCAGTTGTTATTGCTCAAATGCCTTTGTTGTCGGGTTAGATTAAAGCCATTTGGCAACATTTTTTGACTTGTTTTTTGACTTTGATGACGTGTTTATTAACAAGTTTACTGTAAAAACACTGTTTGTGAAACTTGGCAGTCCGCACTTGACATACGTCCATACCTTTTGGTTTTTGCTTATAAACATGCTCTCAGCTCGAAGTGGGTTACACGGCAACATGTTTAATAAACAATGTTTCACCACCTTTGTATATAAACTGTTTACATAGATGATGAAACATTCTGAAACACGATTTATAAACTGTTCACAAATGTTGCCTAATGAATACCCAGCGTTGATAAAATTGTAACATGTAGCTTCTTGAAATACCCTAGGGTTGTAGCTACCTTAAGCTTGGTATTGTGATTATATGGGATTTATTTAAATCATGAAACTAGCAACACTATTTAGTGCCAAATAGAGGCATATTTCTGCAAGACTGCAATTGCCAATTGTTACAAACCGTCTGTAACCATGAGTAATGTCGTTTAAAATCTGGGTTTGACAATTTTCTATAGAATGACGGCTGCATGTGCCAAATTTTAAAGTTTACAGACCTGTAAAATGGATGCAAGCTGCCCTGATTCACAGTAGATATATAGCTTAAAGCTGTAAAATAAATCCTTACAAATGTCGGATTTGGCGGAGAGTCGCATTGCCACAATAAAGCTCGGTTCTCCATACAAACATTGTTATGCTCTCATTTTAAAACGACTACCTAGTTTGCTCTAAAATATGTACTTAGAATAAGTTAAGGTATATCACGGTTTGTACTTAGTTTATGTAGCTTCAGTTACCATAGTTAAACGATACAGCTAATTTAAGTTTTTCGTACAGTCGGGGAATGAAAAGGTTGATCACCTTAAGATCTGTTTTTGCTTGCTCAGTATAAGTTATCATTATCTGCTTTATCGACCGAATGTCAGACACTTTCCGTCATAATGCATGTCATTTCACTACACCTCTTTGAATAATGGAAAACGAGTTAAAAAAAGAAAAAAAACGTATACAAGAAATAGCAATGATGACATTTATAGTTTTAATAATTTTAAGCGAAGAGGATTTAATCATTAGATTTATCAAATTTGACACAACATAATGGCAAGATCAAACCTAATAAAAAGGTTTTAGTCCAACTATTAACAGTCAAGGAAAATTTGTCTAAGTAAATTTGAACTTTGTTGTCAAACAGTTGAACATAATTTTCAATACATCACTCTCGTCTGATACACAGTTTAAAAAGGTAACATGTGCTTGCAACGCGTAAATGATTTGATTTGAAAATTGATCAGTTTTCTTTCCTTTTCGTTCCGCCACTGTACAAAACTTGTTTTTGCTGTATTTCATTTGTTAATATAAATTGGAGGCACATAAACTAATTACAGACCTAGATATACCTTACGTCATTGTATTCGTTTTAGTTACGAAGTTTCGTTACAATCCAACACGTAGTTTTAAAATGAGAACGAAACTCCGTTTGTATGGGATGGTGAAATTCGGCCGAGCTTGCCGGGGACTTTAAGTGTACTTCGGCGGACTCGGCGGTGCATCACTAGTGCCGAAAGCTGGTTCCAATGAAACAAAGGTCTCAAAAGGTCTTAAAAACTAGTCGATAAGTTTTGACTAATGTTTACTATGCCTTTATATGTCTGAGCCATGTTAACTTTACAAAATCCATTAAACTTTGTAATTCTAGAAAGTGAAGGTTGAAACTTGATTCCTGGGATAGTGAATGAAACAATTGCAGAATTTTGCACAAGTGTGATATAGTACGGAAAACTAATAGTATATTGTATAAAATGTGGACGTTTTTACACTGCATCATCTAGTTTTATAAAGTCAGAACATTGGATTTAATAGTTTAAAACCAAAGTTTTTAAATAGAATACATTTTATTTCTATGTGGTTTCAATTTTAAGATGTTTCCATTGCATGTTATCTTACTGAAATTCGTCATGATAACAGTCAATGATTATCCTCATTCTTTTTAACCCCCCACGTAAATAGAGGGGATCTGTGTGTCTGCCTGTGGCATCGTAGCTCCTAAACGAATAGACTGTTTTTATGCGGTTTTGTCCGAAAGCTGACGTGATCGAGATGGTTCTTAGCTACGTTTCAACAAAATCGGTTGAGCCGTTTTTGAGATATTGAACTTTGAAATGAATATGTTAGGGATTTTTCAACTTTTCTAAATTGTTAATTACTATTTTGAATACCATGATGGTGCCAAAAAAATCATATATGGCTTGCTTTATGGCTTGCCTAAAGCGCAAAATACACTATGCAAGAAATTGCATGCAAGTTTAACTACATTCTAGTTAGTTTAATCAATTGAACTCAGCATCCTCGGTAACCCGCAATGTAATGAAACTTACACGCAATTTCTTGCATGTGTAAATTGCGCTTAAGGGTCGGCAACGCACATGCATGCTGGAGTTGCAAGTGGCGGAGCGCCCATACAAGCCGATTCCCACCAGCTTGCCCAACATGTATTTTTAGCCCCCCCCCCCCCCTCAAAAATAATTTTTTTTTTTCATATAATTTATTGCATAACATGTGTTTACATTGGTGTTAAAATACAGTTGGTTTCAACATGTACCCTTTCGGGCATAGCAATCTACTACAATACAACGTTACAATACATCTAACTATAAATTACATTATATAAATTATGTGAGCATGCTAAACGTTAAAAATTAACTAGATTCAATTTATATACATACATGTTCATTATTCTTAAGTGCATATTGATAACATTCCATTATTCTTATACATTTCTATTAATTTCTATTTTAAATGGACAATCTATTATTAATTATATGTTTGTTATGAATAAATTTACAATAAATAAATACCTTGATTAAAATTATTTAATGTCTCTAAGATTGTCAGCCCAAAATTCATCCAAGCAATAATAGCATTTATGTAGTAAAAATGACTTTATTTTCTTATAGAAAATATCATATTTGTCCAATGTTTTAAAGCTGTTAGGTAGTTTATTATATACCTTGACTGCAGTGTATTGTGGGCTATTGGAAAGCATTTTTATTTTAGCAGGTGGGAGAACAAGCTGATATTTATATCTGGCACTTTGGGGTTGCTCAAATAAGTGCTTGTTTTTCCATGTGTAAATGGCTAACGTCAAAATTGATACAGCTGAAAAGTCTGCAACTTTTTTCTGGTGCTAAGGAAGGTTATTCCTAACACCAAAAAAATTATCAAGCGCTTCTGAAATTTTTAATAGTGTATTTTTTGAAATAAAAAATAAATAAAAAAATAACCCTTAAATGCATTTTTGTAAAATTTGCGGCGGCCAGTGTAGGCACTTTCGCGCCAAAGATTGATCTTACGACACTACAAAAAAAAATAACTCAAGTTTGTGGATGCGTTCAGAATCGAACATGTAAATGTCACATTTATTTAAAAAAGTAATAAATGTCATTTTGGATTCCTGCATATTGAAAGAATGAAAGAAAGGATCTTTATTTGGTAAGAATAAGTAGGTACAGTCACCGGCATCAATATAATATGATGAATCAAAGGCCGCAAAAATATCTGACACGTTCTCACGGCTCTAGGAATAGAGTTGTCATCAGATATTTTTGCGGCCTTTGTGGCATCATGTATTTATGCCGGTGACATAACTAATTATGTGACAATAAGTATCTTAGAGCCACGGGCCATCAAAATATACGATGTAGATCTACATACATGTTCTACAGGTCACAGAGGCACTAGTTTTTTTGTTGGTGACTTCATTGACTGGGCTATCATGAAGATTTTACTAAGATATCAATCGACAATAGCAATGAAAGTGGGTTAATTTGTATGAAAACTACAACGCTTTTTCCCCCATTTTGATTGCTCTTGGCTAATTATCAGTCCGGAAGACGCAGCGTGCGGGCACCCATGGCCGTTGGGGCGGAAAGACGGCAACCACATACTGGGAGACGCAATGTTGGTAGACCCCACACAAGGTGGACTGATAACCTGGTAAAGATCGCGGGAGTCCGCTCGATGCGGGCGCAGGACCGGTCAGTGTGGCACTCTTTGGGGGAGGCCTATGTCCAGCTGTCTTTCGGCTGATATGGCTATGATGAAATATCAGTCTTGTTTTATGGCTTACAAAAACCGTCTATTCTCTGGTATTTTAGAGAGATGGATAATTTTTGTATAATATTAACTATAACATCAAGGTCCTTTTTTACTGTCTCTAATCAATTAAAGCTACTTAATCTTATATGATTAGTAATAAAGATGTATATTTTAGTAACTTCTTATTCCTTATTTAAGATTAAAAGGAATGAATGCAGATGCGGGTATAGTTTGTTCCAGTTAAGACGACGAAAATACACTTATCGTGGGATTTTACAACTTGACTGGAATAGCTACTGTTTGTTCTATTGTTTATGCGTAACAATAACAATTGAACAATAGACTTCGGTAATGGTTGGTTTTAAGTACTTTTCGTCATCTAAACTGGAACAAACAGGTTTATGCTAACTTTTCAATCAATTTTCATAGGACCTTGAATTTTCGTGGGAAAATTATAATTTTCGTCTTAATTCTATTTTAAACGGGAGATATTTTTTTATGTGAAAGGATGTGTTGGAAAATAAAAACAGGAAGTGGAGGATTTAGTCTAAGATGCAATATTTTTTCCAATGCATACTTTTACATAAAAAATGCCTATATGGATTATAATAATGAACTGCCTGAAATTACGCTTGATTAAAAAAAAAGAGGATTGCTATTCACTATAAATTAGTCCCAAATTGATTTTTGTGTTCTAGGAAAAGAAACCTTAATTTAAGTTGGAATAAGATTTTTCAGAATTCTTCGGAATCCATATTTTTTATGTATGTTCCCCGATTACTCGAAGATGCATGGACAGATTTGAAAAAAAAAATTTTTGTTCATAAGGGTATCCTTATATGATGGTCCCATGGTCATCAGGTCAGGATCTGATGATGGGGTCCTGGAGGAATCGAGGGAACTCTACAAATAAAGCGATGTACTGTCAATTAAAACCCCTCACCACACTCGAAGCATTTTGGCCTTAATATTTTTGGTGATAGCAATCCGATACCTGTATATTTTGTAATATAGATATGCCAAATATAAGGGAGTGTCAGTACTGTAATATAGATTTAACTGGTTTATTTTTATTTGTGGGAATGCAAATTGATATTTCTCAAAAAATCGTGTATTTCTACTTTGTTTTTTTTAGTTTGAACCAACTGTTTGCTACCGACGCTACCGAATCGGTGACGTAAAAACCATTTTTAAATGTACAGGGTGGAAAAGAACTATGGTCCCTAAAGGTAAATCGCCTTAAATCCTTAAATTCAAAAACATCATTTTGTTTTCCCTATTCTCAGAGTTTATGAACTTACCTGAACCGAGAGTCAAGCCAACTAAAAATGTTAATCACTATTTAACTGATCAATAGGATCAGTGTTAAGGATAAAATCATTCTAATAAACATTTGGCATTAGAAATTAAAAGTCCTGTGTATTTGGAACCCTGGCATATAAACTGTGGTAAATGGGCATTTTCAATAATTCGTGTACCCAATTAGCGTGAGTTGTTAAACCAAAATTAACTCAGTGTCAGTCTTGTGACGACAATTAAGTATTCAATTTGTATAAACATTCACTTTTTCTTTTCAATTTATAAATGACATGCGTATACACGTTATTTTAATGTGAAACAAGTTCATTTTCACATCATTTGTATGTATGCTTAACTTTCGTCACAAAACTGACACTGACTTAATTTTTATTTAACAGCTCTCGCTAATTGGGTACAGGAATGATTAAAAATGCCGAAATATCAGTTTGCATTCTCTGATGAGTTACTTGTGACCATATAGATAGGTATCCATAATACATAACCAGCAAACTAGACTAGTAGACCCACTGTTTAAAGTCCTGACACTGACAATCAGCTACAAAATAGTTTGTATGCAGACGTTGAATTGGCTACTTCCCTAAAAATACTATTTAGTCCCTCCCGTTCCGTGTGACGTCACATTATGCTAAAAAGTGTATCATAATGTGGCGTCACGCGGAACTTTAACGGGCTTTAAAGTATCTTCATAATTTTTTGTTTGATTGACAATATAACAAATACGTGTCCAATATCTTTTGATAATCTAACTGATGAACTATTTAGAATTATATTTTTTTTACCTAGGAAAGTACCCAATTTTCAGTGTCAGGGGGCAATTGTCAAGTTAGTGAGATAGATAGCATCTCCAGGCCGTAGGGTCATTTCGCCGGTTACGCGACCACCTTCGGTTAGCGACCACCTGAAGAACATGGTTTTTTCAATTGAAGATAACAACAATTCTACAGAGCCTATTGAAACAGTTGTAGTTATGGAATAGGAATTGACAAAAAAACGAGAAAATATGCTTTCAGTTCACCAATTCAGCTAAGTGGTCGCTAACCGGCACATGAAATTAAGTGGTCGCTAACCGGCGAAATGACCCTACTCTCGTTGGCTCCATAATGTAAAAAAACTTGTAGCCCGTTGGTTATAATTTTAGGCTTCAAAGTTGGACATGTATGGCGGACCTGTGCGGATGATCTCTTGGGTCACTCATTAAAAGGGCTGATTTTTATTTTTCGTCAGATTTGGATAAAATTTGGTAGGTTGGAAGAATACGATGCACAAAATCACGAGCTCTTCCAACCTACCAAACTGTATCCAATAGGGTATTTGACAACAGTGAAAATAAATAGTTTTTTCACTCGCAATAGATTACGACAATACTCGGAAAGTATCAATCTTTTATATTTGTTATTTTAAGATTTTTAAATTCATAAAAACTAACAATAAGGACGTTGTTTGATAGTGACGTTACAATCACAAGCAAGTAATCCCTACAAAATCCATATTAGGGCATTGTCAATTATTCGTGCACCCAATTAGCGTGAGTTGTTAAACAAAAATTAACTCAGTGTCAGTTTTGTAACTAAAGTTAAGCATACAAATGATGCGAAAATGAACTGGTTTCACATTTGAATAACGTGTATATGCATATAATTTATAGATTGAAAAGAAAAAGTTAATTTTTACACAAATTGAATACTTAATTGTCGTTACAAAACTGACACTGAGTTAATTTTTGTTTAACAACTCACGCTAATTGGGTACACCAGGGTGGCCACTTTCTGGAAAACCGGGAAAACCGGGAAAAGTCAGGGAATTTCGCTAGTCATGGAAAAGTCAGGGAATTGTCAGGGAAATTTAACGGAGGTCAGGGAATAAAAATTGTCCCTGTATGTACATAATAAAAAAGACAAATTATTAAATTTACCATCTCCAAATAAAATTTTGTGCAGTATGTTGGCTCGAGAACTTTATCGTTGTGGATCGCGCCATTAAAATTATACCCAATAAAGACTTGCAAACTTTAATAAAAATGGTCATGGTGTTATCCCACGGAAACGCTTATAGTGAACGTGGCTTTTCCATGAATAAGGAGATATTAGTGGAAAATCTTTCGCAAAAGTCTATAATTGCGCAAAGACGCGTTTATGACGCTATATCCTACCACGGCGGTATATACAAAATAAATATTGAAAAAAAATGATCCACGTTGAGTGAGTTCAGAGGCGAAAATCAGAGCAGAAAAAAGAAAAACTGCGGAAATGGTCAAAGAATTAGAAGCAAAATGACAATAAATTCTCGAAGGAGTTGCCTAAGAAGCTGCGTTGTTGGAAAAACAGATTACCAAGTTGCAATAGATTTTGTTATTATTTTTTCAAATATATATTTTATATTTATCATTATCACATTTTAGATTATGGTCAGGGAAAACTTGAAAAAAAGCCTGGAAAACCGGGAAAAGTCAGGGAATTTTGGTTGTAGTAAATAGTGGTCACCCTGTACACGAATAATTGAAAATGCCCACAGTTAACGGAGCGTTTTTGACGTTTTATAAAAATAAGCTGATTTGACTTTTGTCAAATACCGTATTCTGACGAAAAATTTAAGTCGCCCAAAAATATGATATCTTGTTTTAAATTAATTAGGCTAGTATCAACAAACCTTAACAACCTAAACAATCTTATCTTATCTTATCTAGGTAATGGCCCTTTCGGATGCACTTCGACCCAGTGGGATCTTTTGTGCATTTGCCCTCTCCTTTATACCTGCTCCCAGGCTTGCTCCATCATTTCCACAAAGCGGATGATGCAGTTCGCCTAACCTAACCTAAACAATACTAATCTGCACAGCTAAAATACTAATCGTGTATAAAAAATCGGTTTGTATGTGTAATTCTTAAATTTTGCTGTGCGGTCAGTATTTTTTTGGTAAGCGTGAAAAAAAAATCCGCGTTGAATAATAACTATCGTATGGTCACAAGTGCATATTATTTTAAGTGATCATTTGGAACGACGACTTCCTATAAACTTAAGAATTTTTAATATGACTGACTGTACATATGAAGTTTTGTTTTGAGGTCCAAAATTATTAACATATTTGCTACATTTGAAAATTGAAGGTTCGTAGAGGGGTATGAGGATTGCCTCATATAACTTTGAACAGTCGGCAATGCAGTTGTAATGGATGACGCTTTTAGTGGTCGTTCTCGCACTTGCATCGCCGCCGACCTATATAGTTGTCAGTGTCAGTATGTGTAATATGACGGAGGTTTTATGTTGGTTTATGGCTTTAAAAAATGTTTTGTCAGTCTTTTGAGTAATTTAAGGATATTTATCAGTATTTTTGGCACTAACTCGAATAGTTTAATATTCAAAATTAAGTACATAAAATTCGTCATATCAATTGAAACCAATGTTAGTTTTCAAATGTAGCAATATTGTTTGAAAATTTAAATGTTCCCGAGTAGGAATGGGGGATGAGCGAAAATAAAATGTAAATATTTATATAAATGTGGAGTTTTATTTTATTTCTAAGCAGCAGTTGCCCGCGCGGCTTCGCCCGCATATTAAGCCAGGGATACATTAGGGGACTAATGTCCTGCGACACGTCGCCAGCGACGTCAGGTGAAGTGACACGACGTTGCCGGACTTCGCTCAACATGACTGGCAACATAGCGCATCGCGCGATGTCGCCAGATAAGTCTGGCGAAATCGCCCGGCTTTGCTTGATATGTCACCGACACATGTCATGGCACAATTGTCCCCTAGTGTATCCCTGGCTATACAAATACAGTTGTTGCATTTCACGGAGGCGAGAGGGCGCGTTCCTATTATTATGTGGTTTTTAAGTCTAATTTCTTCAAATCCATTCGCCTTCGTGAAATTCAAAAAGTATACAAGAAACTCAGGCTGTCCTAAACGTTTTTTTTATTGGTTTTGTAGTTCCGGAGATTAGATACCTACATATGTACAGTCGCCATCACATACATAGGTACACTATAGGTGTTCAAAAATATCGGCACATGCACCCTAATGCCTTGAAAATAGAGGTGTGTTCCGATGTTTGTGACGTGCTTGTTTGCTCCGATGTATGTGATGGCGACTGTACAAGCTTAAGTTTCACAGAAATTCCATATTTATGTTATTGGAATCATGGTTCGAAAGGATAATTATCAATGATAATTATCGTGAAAATAACAGGTGGATAATTATCGATTGATAATAACAAAAAATTGCGCTCGTGAAAGTGAAGTGTATTCGAACGTGTATTTCCGCACTTGCGTCTATCCGAACGCACGAAGTGTCAACGTGACGTCCCGCGCCGTGGGGGGTTCCCCTTACAAGAAAAAAATAGTTCAGATTTATGCAAAGTTGAGTAGTATACTGGTGATAATTATCAAGAACGTTAATTATCTTGATAATTTCGGACCCTGATTGAAATACTCCTCCGATCCGTGAACCTTACACTATGCCGATCGAAATTATCGTAGTCACGGATCCGAGTCACCTCATAGGAATATGAAATCTACACTGTATAGGGCCTGCTGCAATTCGAATTTTCAAAAAAATTGTTTCAACAAAAATTTGCAACGAAAGGATGTCACCCCACCACAATTTCTAAAGAAGAATACGCGAAATAAAACAATGGTCTTATATGTTCATATTTAATCTTCCATCTTTTATAATATAAAACATGGCCCGCATATCACATAATTGTTCTTTGATTTGTACAAGTAAAAAATAACGGCTGACTATACAAAAAAATGTACCAACACGGAAATTTATAACTTTTAGATTTACGACATTTGACCAAACAATCCATTCCCGTTTTTCCTGCGATGGATACCTACATAAAAGTGTCTCTTACGCGGGGCGTGGTTAACAAGAATTGAGGTATCCTTTTAAAATATTATGTTTTCATTATTCGTTTCTATCGTACAGTCGTCGCCAAAGATATGTTAAGTATGTTTTTATTTGTCGCCTTATTACAATGGAATAAGGTGCAAAAGTGTAAATATATTTCTGCCCTGGTAATCGCAAATGCAGTACTTGCAAAATGGCGGTTTCGAGATAAACGCGGTAAACATATTTTGTGATATCTATACAACAAATCTATGTGGTATAACTTTTGAAGTGTACTGAAAAATAATAAAAAAAATCAAGCTTTTTATTGACGTATTTTTTTCTTTACTTTACTGCCTTATTTGGATAAAATACGCAGTACTGCATTTTCATCAACTATCTGGGCTTGCGGGCCTTACAGTATTACTAAGACTAAATGCAGTATTTGTGTTTATTACTGCAAAATCACCTAGCAAGTGTTCAATACTGCGTTTCTAGTTCGCAATCATGCCCAATTTTTGTACATGGTACTAGTTAAAAGTATTGTTAGGATTTAACTTCTGGATATTTTAAGTGACGAAAAGACGAAATAAAACAGATTTTAGGTAAGTTCTAGAAAAAATGTTTTTATTATCGAAATAACTTTCAAAATGTTACTTTTTACGTGACTTCCACTTAATATGAAAGTACAAAATGATCTCCTCTTAGCGAGTGAAAGAAGAAACCATTATAACTACTTATGAGATTCGATACAAATTTTCACCCCCCCATTTCATTTACTTACGATTTCTGAGATAAAATCGATTCTTTGTACATATCCAGTACTCAAACTACACTCACGAGCAAAATAATTGCATCACTTAGCAATTTTTCATCTGCACCCCATTACTTTGTAAATTGTTACCCAAAACTGACAAATGAGGTACCAAATGAAAGCTGGCAGTAGAAAATGTAAAAGTTTTCAAGGAAATTCCAGTCCAAAGACTGAAAAACGTCGGAAAACTGAAAGCAGTCAGAAATGTATAAAAAATTGATCTATGAAAACAGACAATAAAAGGACAATTTAACAATCATAGAATGTATTACTACAAATTAATACCTGGTGTTGCCATCCTTAGCTCTTATGACACAAGTTAGGCGCCTTTGCATGGATTTTATCAACTTCCTCACGTAATCCTGAGGGATGGCATCCCACTCCTCCAGCAAGGCTTCCTTCAGCTCCTCAATGTTGGACGGGGCAGGATTCCGCTTCTGAACCCTGCGTTTTAGGCAGTCCCACATGTGTTCGATCGGATTAAGGTCCGGGCTCATCGCGGGCCAGTTCATCGTAGTGATGTACACCTCGGAAAGGTTGGTGATGGTATCTCTTGCGGTATGGCAGGGGGCATTATCCTGCATAATATGAACACCTCATCAAACATTCCTTTGTAAGGGACAACGTGCATCTCCAGGATCGCGGTGATGTATCTTCCAGCGTTCAAACCACGTCCATGACCCCCAGAAGGCACGAAAACCAGCTCGGTCCGCCCGTTGTAAGAAATGCCGCCCCAAAATATTTATTTATTTTATTTAAATATATTTAGACAGCATTACAGATTTACTTAAATCTAATACACTGTTAATCGAAATATAAAATTATCACTATACAATAAAACTAATCAACTGCGAATACTAGTCGTTCTTTTGCTCTCCTGTAGACTCGTCCTCTTCTGTCGCTGCCGTTCAGGCACATCCTGCACTCGTCCGAAAAAAGAACCGGGTCCATTGCTCGATGGTCCAGTTCACGTGATTTGCAGCAAATTCACGTCGTGTTCTTCGGTGTTGTGGCAGCAATCTGGGCTCCGTCGTTCTTCTCGGTGTCAAGTTGACTTTCTTGAGTCTTCTCCTGACTGTCAACATGTTGGCAGTCACTCTTCGAACCTCACGGAGTTGCTGCTGAAGGGAAACGCCTGTCTGGTGACGATCTCGGAGAGCTGACGTGACATTGAAGCGGTCGTCCCGCTCCGATGTGCACCTTGTGCGGCCGGTTCTTGGTGTTGAAGTGACTGCCTCAGTCTGCTGGAACCTCGGGTAGACTCTACAAACTGTAGATTGCGTTAAATTCAGCTCGGCAGCTACTGATTGTTGGCTACGGCTCTCTTGCAGCAAATTGACGACTGCGGCGACTTCAGCTTCAGTGGTATCCATGTTTTCAGGTTCTTCTTCACGGGAAAATATGCGGAGATGTGTACCGGTTGACTTCTGATAAGTGACTGATAACCCTCCCCCTCCTGTACCCCCGTTATATAGGCGACAAAGGGAGCTCGTGCACCTGCTAAGGCGGTAATGCCCACAAACCAAGAAAATGCCCATAATGTTAAAAATATTGGGTCAATTTTCATGTTTGTTAGCTTTTTGCAGAGCTTAGATTTCAGGTAACAAAAACTCGTTAAAATATTTTATAAAATAACCCCGTTTACAAAATTATAGGGTGCAGATGAAAAATTGCAAAGTGATGCAATTATTTTGCTCGTGAGTGTATAGGTTACATAACCTAAAATGTACTTATTGAAAATCTTGTCAGCACAAAACACGCGCCGTTGAAAAACGTTAAAAGAGTAATTAAATAAAACAAACCTAATTTAAACAAAGAAAATGCAACATGTAGCGCACGGCGGCTCAGCCGGCACACGCGTCTCGTCTGCGAATGACGTCGACGCTCTGATTTGCTAGCACGAAACGCGGCACTGTACCGTGCGGCTTCGAAGCGTACGAATATTTTTGTTACTCTCGCTACTCTTAAACGCAGCACTGTAGAATACTGCGTTTAGTTTAGCATCGCAAGAGTAGCTCTTTGTTATTCTTGCTACACTCAAATGTAGTAAAGTCGAATACTGCGTTTGGCATTAGTTAGTATTCGTTGCAAAAAAGTTTATGGCTAATGAATTCGCAGTAAACGTAGCAAGTACTGCACAAACTTCTAGCACATGCTGAATGCTGCAGATTTTGTTAGCACAAGTAATATTTTTATGCAAGTACTGCGTTTTTGGTTACATAAAAAACATGGTTATAATTAAAAAAAAAATGAAAATTATTTTTTTATGTATAGATTAGGCTCTTGGGATGTCATTTTTGCAAAAAAGTGAAAATCCCAAAAATGTCGATTACTGCATTTGCGATTATCAGGGCAGATTTGTGGTCGATGACTGTACGCCCATAGTTCCAGTGTGTGCCGAGCACATACAGGGCCAACGAACTGCTACCTATCTAGCTCTAAAAAATAAGTTGCCATATAAATGCTTCTCGTTCAGTATCGTTTGCCAAACGGGTCATTGTCAGATTTAGGTTCGCGTCTTTTCGGTGGACATTGCCAAAGTTAAGGGCTATAAAGCCCTTTATTTTTTTTTTGGTTGATCACTGAATCCGCGTAAACGGCGTTGCCCCTTCTATAATTCTATGTGATAAAAACATATTATATGTGAGCGTAAAGCCCTTAACTATTGACCACCGGAAAGATGATTTTTGTTTTTGTGACTGACAATGACCCAAATATGCACTCGGCTTTAGCCACCCATCATACTACTGAAAATCAGAGTAGATTTTGTTTTGTTTTATAATCGAATGAAACAAAAGAAATGCAGCTCTATTCCAATTTAGAGGAAACCTGGGAACATTACGCAAAACTCTTCGTAGGTGGCGACACTAGCAGCGTTGACATTGTATCTCATTCCCACTTGCGGTATTGTCTATGCAAGCATCCTTGTCACTCATTTTACAATCAATTGTGCATGTGTGTGTGAATCCCTATATTCCTATAGTGGTTTACTATTAGTGGTAGTGCTGCCTCTGGCGGCAGAACATTGCAGTAATGTTCCCTATTGGCTTTTGACGCTCGGAGCGGGGCGTGCAGCGGGGCGGGCGAGAGTGCATTCACTTTGTGAAGCCAACAGTATAAGTTGCATTTGTTTAACATGCACGCCGCTCGCCCCGCTCCCCCGCACGCCCGACTCGAGTGTCCACTCAGGCAGCAGTCACATTTCAGTGATGGACTGATGGTACATTATTTGTGAGTCTCGCCCTAATATTACACATAAGTAGATAATATTGAAAGTTCCATGAACATATTCTTTTTACAAAACGCATAGATACGAATCTCTTAGCGTCATTAGCTTATACCTAATGTCATTTCGCCATGCTACCAGTGCCAGTTCACGAAGCTACAATTTTACAAGTCTACACAGGCAAAAAAGGTCAAATTGCCAGTTGTTATACACGTAGGTACTCGTTACTGAGGCCCTATCACGATAGGTTTTATGTCAATTTTAGAAAAGAAAAAACCGGTCAAGTACGAGTCTGACTCGCGCACCGAGGGTTCCGTACAAACTTTCATACACCATAACACTTGGTCATGTCAGGACCCCATTCTATCGTAACCTCGTAGCGCCCATGGGCCTACTGGAAGGACATATTCTCTTAAAGGAATTTAAACAATTTTGGGTTGGAATAGAGTTGCATTTGTTTTGTTTTGGTCTTCTCTTGAAACAAAAGAAATTCAACTCTATTCCTTTTATTAGTTTGATTCAAATTTCAATGTCATTTTGTGTTAAAGTGTATAAAAAAATATTGTAACAATACCAAAGAAAAGGAATTTTTGGTTTTCCTTTTCTTAATAATCTTTGGTATTCTCTCTCACAAATGAGACCAAGAAGCCAAACTACTACCGCCATCTAGTGACGAGTAGATGCACGAAACATTTAGAAACGGCGAGAACCATTGAGACAATTAACTTGATGTACCTTGAATGTATAATGTGTAAAAATAAATAAGACTTGTACAGTTTTAACTTATGTTCGCATTTGTATTTCTTCGTTAAATTAAAGTAAAGCTGGACTAGTTACTTTATAACCATGATATAATGGCGCTACAAACAATTTACAAATGGCAATAATGTGCACAAGTCGTGCTCGAGTTAAAGCCTGTCTAAAAAAATAAAGAACCCGCGGAATTGAGAACCTTCTCCTTTTTAGAAGTCGGTTACAAATATGTAAATTCCACTAAAATCCATAAAATGGTGAGGGTTAAAAAGTAACTTGTCTGAATTTGTAGTGAATATTCACAATAAGTATCGATATCGATAACTTGTAAGGAAATATCTTTCGCTGCACTAAATCTCGAGCGAGCGAGAGAGCGAATTACATCGTGTGAGCGAGAAAGCGGGGAAAATGACGTATGAAGACCTGGCAGATAACGTAGTTCTATCCCTTTCTTATTCGTTGTTCAGTACGAAGTTTAAAGAGATCGGATGTATAGAAAATTTATTAGGGCCTTTTTGCCTTTCTCTGTAATCTGTGTTACGAGCACAGATGGTTTGTTGCAACCACAGATGTATGAATATAAGGAGATCGGACATGGCGGCCGATTTGTATAGAGTGAGCCTGTCGCAAGTACATTAACCCACACAACGCCCAAGTAATTGACAAGACAAAGCACGCACACATCTAAAACACACACTCTTGTATACCTACACGCTTATTTGACAATAAACGCGCATCATATCAGGCATTTTGGGAAAAAACGTAATATTCTCTGCGATCAGCACGCGTGCACAGTATGGCAGTGTATGCCCATTGAGCATACAGCTGCGACACGGCCGCCGGCGGCTTGTCCTCTCTCTAGTATTCTATGCTCTGAGGTTGCAACCCACCCTTAACTGTAGCTTCATGAAATGGGCCCAAGAGAGGTAAAAGCATAATAATCGAATCGCCCCGTTCATACAAAACAAGGGCACATTTGAGGTCTGGCTCCCGACTGTTTATTCCTCCAAAAACTTAAACAACTTTTCGTATACATAATAATTAATATTGATGAGTTAATTTAAATAATAATGATGAGTTTGTGTTACAATTGTGTTTTTAAGCACACTACAAAGCATGCAATTCGTCTCACCAACAGACAGAGACGCTATAGTTGGAATGAAACAGCAATAATTCTATCATAGCACATTGTGACAAATTGCAAGGTTTTGCCTTTACAATATATAATTCTGCGCAAGGAAAGAAGTTAGGCCTTTTCTACTTAATTATTTTAATTAATTATTATAAATTATGTACATCTTAGCTCACCTAAGTCCTAAACAATTTCAGATCTAAATAAACACTAGCCTGGAATTAGTCTAAGTACAATTGGAATTAATGTAATCATTCACTGTTTCATTATATTATAATATAACTTAACTAACGCGAAACGAAAACTTTCGTTCGTGTATACAGGGTGGGCCCAGTAACAACAGCAAAAAAATAAACAGTACCTAGGTTATCAATCTTGTGAACAACTATTTCCGAGTGGTTTAATTGAAAAAAAAAAAATTTTTTTTTTCTTCAAAATGAATATCCGTGTATTTTTTTACGCTTCTGAAATGCTGTAACTTTTTATTTTAAAAACAAAAAAATAAATAAATGAAGATTAAAAAATGCAAAAACTCATTAGTCATTATATACACGATGTTACCTCAAAATGTGCATTAACTGCTGCGCTATGATCTCGTGGTGCCAAGATACATTACTTGCCTAGCTAGCACACTAGGTTTTATGTCGGCGAAAATGTACTGAAACGTCACGTAAAACGCAACAAAGCCTAGTGTGCCCCTTGGAAGTCATAAATTTAGATCAAAAATTTCTCCGAATATTTTTTTTTTAAAGCAAATACAAGGGGTAACTGCAGATGCTCTAAGGAAGCGTCCGTTTGAATATTGACTCCTGTTACAGGCCACACCCTGTATAGGTGCCAGGGATTGTAACCGGTTTTTTTTTTGTATGGGAACGTAACCGTTATTTTTTCGTTCTTTGTTAATAATTTCATTTTCTAATCGGGCAATCTAATAATACGCACTCGTTACCTCAAAACACAACTGAGACCTACATATGAAGTACAGAATAGTTCGAGATATGTGGTTATTTCGAGGTTTTTGCAAAAAACCGGTTACAATCCCTGATAGGCGCCACTACGCTGCTACACGTACGAAATTTGCGGACTGCACCACGGGCCGATTTTGTCGGACGGCCAAGCAAGGTCACAGAAAATCTAGTATGCCGACCTTGATTTGGTTGGAAGCCGTGCTTCCGAAACGTATCCACACATGCCGAATCACGCTGCAGGACTGCATGCTGGCCTGCCGATTTCGCTCGTTTAGCGTCTCCTTATGCTGCTTAAAGACAGCATCACACTAGCGCGGCCTGCGGTGGCGGACCATAGTAAATTTGACAGCTAATGACAAGTGTTCTATTGTCCGCCGCGGCCAGGCCGCGCCAGTCTGTGAGAGGTACTTATCAGAACAATTAAGTTGCGGCTACACGTACGAAATTAGCGGCCTGCATGCAGTAGTCAGAATCATAAACATGTATACACTTTTGGTGGTTCTAGGGTCTTATCTCTGAGCGATAAGGTCCTAGAACCACCAAAAGTGTATACATGTTTATGATTCTGACTGTACCTATGTATATCTGGGTCAATCAACTATTCCTTGTTGCTCGTTGCCATGGTTACGTCTCCTGGGTCACTCTTTAAAACTATTATTTTATGGGGCTTAATTAAATCCACTAAACACGTGTTTCTCTTATATTTGTAAACCCATTCCATGGCGGGGCATCTTCTTAGCATGATACGAGTCCAGTTTAAGGTATTTTTTCTAAGAAAGTTTGTTACTGTTGTCTCTTGGGTTACCGGGACAGAATAACAACAAGAAAAAGTTGATTGACCCACCTATACTAAAGGTGCGCCTTCACCTCCATGTGAAATGAACCAATTAATTACTAAATCAGACAGACCAGGCATGAATCTTGCACTTTCCAGCCTTGATTCAAGTAAACGTACCTAGTGTCGGCACTTCTAATTAAAATTTAATGACGTTGACAAAATTAGCTGCTAATGATTGGTGACATTTTGGGTTTAACCTACTGAGGATTGCAATCATGGACATTGACCGTCATTCATTTAGACATCACCACAACGACGTGACACGCAGACTTCTATACTAATATTTCTCCATAGGAGAATCGGAACTAAAATGATATTTTGTTACCACTAGCGACATCTACTTAAAGTGGTTGAAATCTCAAATAGAAAAGAAGTAATGCCCCTACTGACCAATAGATGGCGCTATAATTGTACCACACAACCACCGTCTAATGTGGCGTTTAATTTTGGCCGGAGCTCGGCAAGCCTGCGGAACGTGTATGCGTATATGCGTAAAAGGGAACACGTATATAATCTAGATATCATTGTAACGTTCCAGTCTTGCCGAATTTAGCCAAACGACTGAAAGTTTCTTTAGATAATACAACCGCATTACAATAATAATCATGGACATAATATTAAGTAATCCATTTCCATTATGGCTGAAAAGTTGTGTAGTAGGTACCTATACCTTACGTGGCACGTCGCTGCGATGTCGTCGAAATTAAAAACAAGCAGTGCTGTTATTTCTAAATAGTGTACTAAACCATAGCTTTCTTATAAATGAATACTTATCTACCTACTGGCACTCTTCTAAACATAACACAACATTAAAAACTAAGAGGACCCACGTGTACTAATCGTATATCATTTTAATCATTTACAACTACAAGCATACACTATAAATTATTAGATACCTACTACAAAGTAAGTGTTATACACCGTGGGCGTTAATAACCCGAAAGATTTTAACCACGCATTCCGGAGGTCATTAGGAGTAAAAAATGTTATATGAAATTCAGCAAAATAAATTTTTTTTTTTTATTTTTTTTCGGTTTTTGTAAATTAAATTTGGATAAGTATCGCGTCGCTATGGAAATCATCCCTTTTAATAAAATGGTAACAATTATTTCTCCAAAAAATAATGAATTTAGTGAGTGGTAGCTGTCACTTTGATGTATGTCAATAACGACTCGAAACTTGGCAACATCGGTAGCAACGTCTCCATCAAAAGAGCTTAATGCACTTTACTAATCATAATAAATAGTTTACATGAAAATGATAATAAATATCTTCAAAACTAAGCAAGATTTGACTGGGGTTCAAATAAATTTTTTTGCGCCTAATGACCTAAGGAATGCTTGGTTAAAATATTTCGGGTTATTAACGCCCACGGTGTATATTCGAGTGGTAATCAACTCTTTTTAGTTGCTTGTTATTATGGTTACATCTCCTCAATTTAATCCACTAATTAACATACGTTTTTCTGACAATAGTAAACCCATTTTATAATAAAACTCCTGACACAATCATGTTAGGGGTCCATAATTATATTATTTTTTTCTATGAAAGACTGTCTGACTGACTGTCTTCCTTTATAAAGTGTTCTTATTAAAATATCGTAATAAAAAAATTACCATTATACAGAATATACAAAAAATCACAGTGCACCAAGCAAACATTAATTTAGCCACTTTATATTTTATATTCGAGTTCTAGTTTAAAACACAAAAATTAAATTTTAACAGATGTCGCTACTATTGACAAAATCATAGACAATCTATACACATCACTCATGCATTAAATCATTCATTCATTTGTCTATGGTTCTGTCAAGGGCAGCACTTTTGACTTGCATCCGACAAGCCTAAATATACAGATGGTACTCTGCACGGCTAACACTGGAGGCCCGAGCTGTGTTGCTGCGACATAGACTGTCATTTTCTAAGCGTTCTAATTTTTTTTTTTTTTTACAAAGACGGTGGCAAACAAGCTTACGGCCTGCCTGATGTTAAGCAGGTACCGTAGCCTATGGACACTTGTGACTCCAGAAGAATCACAAGCGCGTTGCCGACCCTTTATTCACTTGAGGATTCGCTGTGTTGGCAGATAGAGACACGCAGGACCATCACTCCCAGCACAGCGCATCCTAGGGAGCTCTGGCGACCTTACTCACCCCACACAACACTACAAAGCAGTGGTGCTATTATGGCTGCGGTCTTCTGTAAGGTGGAGGTGCATTCCCAGTTGGGCTGCTCCATATACGAGCGAGAAAGAAAGATACGGATAGTCTATCTCGCCGCGACACAGCTCGCGAGCCGTTCTGTGATACCCGTCTTGGCATTGACCATAGACAATAAATCTGATCTGCACGATCCTTGCTGGAGCCGTTAGTAGAGCGTTTAGGAAAAAATACATAAAATATGCAATATTTAATCTATTTCCAATTTTCTACCTATGTCTTTAACAGGTTTAAAATCACAGTCAAATGCTTGCCCTGTTAAGTGCTTGTCTACTCATATCAACACACATATTCACACATTAAATGCAAATAAAGACTCTTAAAGAATCCAAACACATCACAATTCACATTGTCACTGTAATGTACAAGCTCAAGTTGCCGGGTTTGTGAAAGAATAGCCGCCACCGGACGAGCGACATTGTATTCTATTCATTATTAATTTAAAAATAAATTCTTCGGAAATAAGTCTCATCCTCATCGGGACTAATAATCACAAGTTCATCTAACTTTAAGCTCACGCCGCCGCCTTCAGCCGTTTCATCAGTGGTGTATCTTGGCCTGTTTGCCAGGGGGCGAGAGGCAAAGGGCTCATGTTTGTTTAAATGTCAGTGACCCAGCATCCTGGGGCCAGGTCCTTCTGGGGTGGATACGACCCACCCGGCTCCCCCCTTATATTCGCCCGTGCCTTTCAATTCAGTATCAGTCAACGCCACTTTCTTCAGCGTCACGCAGGGCCTCTGCCGCCGTTGGAAGAACATGATGGAGAGACAGATGGAAGACACCAGCAGCGCGATGATGCAGATGACGGTGATGGCAAGCTGGGCTGCCGCCGTCGAGAAGGTCCCGTGGTAGATCAGGGAACGGAGACTTTCTGGCAGTTCATCGACAGACTGTGAAAGAATTATCTTGTTTTTACAAAGTTTTATTTAAATATTCAAATAATCTTTATAGGTTACCAAAAAACAACACTAAGAGAAAAGCAATACTTAAGTTGTAGACAACAGGCGATCTTTTCCCTGAAAAAAACTATTTTACTTTTATATATGCATATCCTATACTATTAAACGACTAATATTTGTATATATATAGTATATATATTATTATTCTGGTAGTGGCTTTCGGGCTGTCAAAGCCCTTATATCACTGCGACCATCGCTGATCTATTGTGATCGCCACTTACTACAATTCTTGGTCAAGTCCTGCAAACTCGAAGAATTGCAGGATTTTGTTGATCTCAAGAAGTTTGATCTCCTCCGGGCACATGATGTGTTTGCCCAGGAAGGAGTTACGACTGCGCATGAGGCAAGGGCAATCGTTTAGGATGTGTGTAGGCGTCTCCTCTGCTTCAAAGCAGAATCTGCACTGCCTTGTGTCACACAGTCCTATCGTTTGCATGTGCTTATTTAGGCGGCAGTGCCCAGTAAGCACCCTGACCAGCATGCGTAGACGGTTCCTACTTAGCTTATAGTATATATAATAATTACAATAATTATTAAGAATACAACAGAAATACCGTGAATATTGTGTGTTCCTTTTACTTTTGAGTCCCTGGGCGACCGAGCTCCGCTCGGATGAAAATGGAGAGAATACGGAGATCTAGATCGATTTCTCGCCCTCGTATACCCCTGCATTGAAAACTTCATCGGAATCGTTAGAGCCGTTTCCGAGAACATGATTGCAAATATATTATGTATATGAAAGGTCTCCTGTCCGGGAAAATCGTTTTCTCCGTATTTTCTGCATTTTCACCCGAGCAGAGCTCGGTCGGCCAGGGACTCAAAAGTAAAAGGAACAAATCCTCACAATATTCACGGTATTTCTGTTGTATTATTATGTATTTATTTATATTTGTTATTGTTCCATCCTGTTTGCCATACGCTTAAATAACATGGAATAGGTTTTTTTTTTAGTAAGGTTCGTGGGATTCTGCTGGATGCGGTTGGCGCAGGGCCGGTAATTGTGGTAGGTACTCTCTAGCAAAGGCATGCAGTGAACGTATTTCCGCTGATATGATGATAATGATAAATTGATAATAATGTTTTTTTCCTGTCATAGCAAGCTTTAACGGAAAGTCCCAATAAATAGATGGCACAATCTATCTATTAATAATCTATGAATTTTTCTATAATTCTGTTGTAAGCGGCACATCTAACTTGCTTCCGACAAGCCTACACACGGCTGTTTCTTACTGTTCTAGCAACTTGACCGACGATGGGCTGGAATTTTGCCTGGTAATAAGTATATGTATGGTGCTTGACTAGATGAGGTGCCTGTGTAAGCGCATACCCGCGGGCATCGGGCAAGCATGGCGGTCCGTCACACAGTCCACGATTCTGGCCCGTCTGGACAATGCAGGCTGCACGACGTCCAGCAAAACCAAGGTCACATCGTACAGGTTCCCTTTTGACCTTTCTCGGCTGGACTGCCATGGGTTACGCCTTATCAGTGTTAAAAGCAAAACAAGCATGAAAACCATGTTTACCATCTCAATCCAGGCGATGGGTAGGATAGTTCCCTCTTCCAGGAAACTAACGCTGGTGAACATTGGTGTCTTCTGTACTTGGATGTTAATCTGCATACTGAAAGAAAATTATTTGTTTAAAGAAAAAAACATCTATTGCGACTCTGAAAAGCAGGATGTTGTTAGACAGAGAAGAATATAGGAAGGAATGAGGCTGGTCTCAGTACCTTACTACAGGTCAAAAATAAGAAAAACCGGCCAAGTGCGAGTCGGACTCGCGCACGAAGGGTTCCGTACCATTATCTATAAAAACGGCAAAAAAATCACGTTTATTGTATGGGAGCCCCGTAGTGACCCTGCCTACGAAGCCGGAGGTCCCGGGTTCGAATCCCGGTAAGGGCATTTATTTGTGTGATGAGCACAAATATTTGAAAGAAAGAAAGAAAGAAAAAGTATTTATTGTCACACGAAAAATTACTAAGAAAAAAAAATTAAATTAGATTTAGATTTAGATTTATTTATTTCGAGATAAAAATTACAATATAGGTTTGCATACAATGTCAAAAGTATAAGAATCCTTATCACGATCGTCAATAATAAGAAATAAAATTTAAAAATATTCAAAATGTAAATACACAAAGTGGAAATCGTTGCTCCAATTACGGATTGTCATTTAAAAACTAATAGACACATACTATTAAACAAATAAACAATGTCAATTTATGCATTAGGTACGATTTAAAAGTTGAATATAGAATATAAATGTTACACAAGAAATCATATCAAATTATAGCTGTCAATAGATCAAATAAACTCTTAAAAAACCATGTCCATGAACTCATGAACAGAGTACAGAGGGTTATCCAACAAAAGATTTCTCAGTCTACGCCTAAATGTTTCGTCACAAGGTTCGTTTCTTATATCGGCGGGTAGGTGCTCGAAATAAGTAGGCCCTATAACCCGGGGATTTTTCTCTGAAAGCGCCATGCGACGAGGAACTGTCCTTAGGCGCCCAGTTGAACGAAGCTGTTTGCCTGGTACATTCACACGTTCAAACTGGGAGATGTTTTTTCTTACAAATAAGAGAAGCTCAAACAGATGTTGTGAGTAGTGTGTCATTATGCGTTGCGTTGAGAATAACTTCCGACAGGGGTGCCGATGCTTGACTCCTACAAGTACCCGAACTGCACGTTTTTGCATGACAAGAACTCTTTGCGCATTGGTGGAGTTACCCCAAAGTAGGGTACCGTAGGTCATCAGTGAATGAAAATATGCAAAATAAACTTGTTTCAGTGAATCACCTGAGATTAGCGGCTTTAATTTTCTCAACGCAAAGACAGCACTACTCAACCTGTCACACAGACTGTCAACATGGCGCTTCCAATTCAAATTGGAGTCAATTATAAATCCAAGGAACCTGCTTTCCTCACACAATGGCATTGAACAGCTTGCCATTGACAATGGCGTTGGTACTTTACGGCCAGAAAAAAGCATTATATTGGATTTGGCTACATTCAGTAACAGCCCGTTAGCCGCGAACCATGTTTGGAGTTGCGTGCAAGCCGCGTTTATTTTGACGCTTAGTTGTTCATAGCTGTTTATAGCTATGAACAACTAAGCGTCTTATTAAATAAAAAATAACTTAAAACTTACAAACTAACAACAGTTGAAGCTGTACGGAAGGGTACTAGAACTGTCCAATGACGTGAAATATCTAGGTGTCACACTGGATAAGGAACTGAACTGGAAGAAGCATACAGATCTCACCATTACAAAGGCCCCGAGGGTATTTGGAATGTGTAGATCAGCGTATGGCAAAACATGGGGACTGAACCCTAAGGTTCTGAAGTGGGTCTACACCATGATGGTGAGACCCATAATACTGTACGGTAGCCTGGTATGGTGGCCAAGGACTTTAATGAGCACATGCAGAGAGGCCCTGAGAAAGGTGCAGAGAACGGCATGCATGGCTATAACAGGGGCGTTTCGTACCACGCCTACAGCGGCGCTAGAAGTCCTACTAGACCTACCGCCACTTCACATGGTGATTAAGTCAGAGGCGCGCAAATCGCTCTACAGATTGAGAACTCTTGGACTGTGGAGCGATAGCAAGCCAAAGACTAAGCACACAAACATGGAGACTGATGGTTTCTTAGACAGAATAACAAACATGGGAAGCGACAAAATGCTACCCAAGTATGTATTCCATAGGAACTACACAGCAAAAGTTCCAACCAGGGCTGAGTGGGCCGAAGGTCTAGAACCACCAAAGTCTGGTATCAAAGACAATATATGGTACACGGACGGATCAAAAATGGGATCCGGTACGGGAGCAGGCATTTATGCAAATGACTATGGCAGTAGTGTAAGCATGGGTAGTTTGGCAACTGTCTTCCAGGCGGAGACATATGCCATAATTGCCTGTGCACAGGAGAATATAGACAGGCAAACCAAAGGGCAGACTATCTATATACTCAGTGACAGTCAAGCGGCCCTTAAAGCGCTTACGGCGCCGAAAGTGGACTCTAGACTAGTTTACAATGGCCTCCAAGCACTAAACAAGCTTGGAAGGCACAATAAGGTGCAACTTGTTTGGATACCAGGGCACAAGGGCTTCATCGGCAACGAAAGAGCAGATGAGCTTGCAAGAGGGGGCTCTACAAATCACTTTGTAGGTCCGGAACCATTTGTGGGACTCTCGCAGGGGACCATAATATCGGCCTTTAAAGCCTACGCCAAAACCAAACACCAACACGAGTGGAGGAATGAGGCTGGCTTAAGGCACTCTAAGCTCTTCATAGAAGGAGTGGACTCGGGCTGGACCAGAAAACTCTGGAAATCCAGTAGGAAGCAACTCAGAATTATATCTGGGGTGTTCACAGGTCATTTCGGGGTCAAGGATCTCTTGGCCAAGATGGGACTATCGGATAGTTTAGACTGTAGAATGTGTGGTGAGGAGGATGAGACTATGGAACACTTATTGTGTGAATGTCATGCCCTTGCCAGACAAAGAATGAACTACTTTGGTAACGGTTACCCGCAACCAAAGGAATTCAAGGTGCTCCCGACGAACTGCATCATCCGCTTTGTGGAAATGATGGAGCAAGCCTGGGAGCAGGTATAAAGGAGAGGGCAAATGCACAAAAGATCCCACTGGGTCGAAGTGCATCCGAAAGGGCCCTCACCTAGATAAGATAAGATAAGATACAAACTAACATGTGACAATAGGCCCCAGTCTCAGCATGTGCTGGGCTAGGCCCAGCGCTAGTTTTCAGACTGGTGGTCCCGGGAGATCGGTCGATCGCAGGCTAACTAATTACCGTGCTCATAAATATTTACAATAATAATTAAAATCTAATAACTACACAGCGGATAAAACAATAAATAATTTAAAAAGAAACAAAAAACAACAGGTTAAATAACAGTCAAAAAAAAAGTGGTATATAATGCCATTTTGATGTTTTTGTGTACCTATGTGATGTGTGAGATTGAGTGTACTGTGCATGAGTTTTGCATAAGTGTGTGCCTGTGTGCTGTATGTTTGTGTGTACGTGTGTATCGTAAGGAGGGAGGGTATTCAAAGCTCTTTTTGAATTGCTAACAAGTAAGCTTGGACTGACCGCTTGAATGCAAAAAGCCCTATAGGTTCTCGAAGGGGTGGTGGCAGGTCGCTCCAAATCTTTGACGCAGCAAACTTGAAGCTCCCTCTAAAAAATGTTGTCTTGTGTTGAGGTGTCGCAAGCTTAGTACATCGTCGCAGTAAATTAAAGCGTGTATCACTCATCATCTGTGAAAATTTCATTTGTCTAACTATCACGGTTCATGAGATACAGCCTGGTGACAGAAGGACAGACAGACAGACAGACAGACAGACGGACAGCGGAGACTTTGTAATAGGGTCCCGTTTCACTCATTGAGTACGGAACCCTAAAAACAAAGTTATTTTTATGTATTCGTGGTTGACTCAGTTAATCGAAGAAAACGATGATATTTGTCCCCCGTTTAGACCGGAGTGGAACTTTTTCGTGACCTGAAATCTTCTTTTTGACCTGATGGCTGAACAATCTACATATTATTGAGGTGTACATTATGTACCTTGATTTTCCGTGGAGCGATATTCCCAATGTTGGATGTATGTCGACGTAGGAGTCATGTAGCAGCGGGTCCGGACTCATCCCAGTCACGTTCTTCCGGAGATCAGGGTCGCCGAGGTAAAAGTGTGGGTGGGACGCTAGGGCAGGCGCGCCTGGCAACAATAAACATAGCTTTATTTTATACCACGATGATGACAAATACGAGTAAACATGATGGTAAGCAACCTAGCGTTTGGATGCTTGCGGTTTAAACCAGGAATGACAACTAAAGACGAGAGGTGAGTCAGATTGCTCCGATTTGATCACAAGAATATGCTCTCTGTTCGTTCCTGACAAGTACCTCCGTGGCCGCAGCCACCGCCTCCTGGCGGAAGAGGCGGCTCGCACGGCGGCGAACGAGCACGAGCCAGTTGTCAGCGCGCAGGCGCTACTTAACAAAGTACCTAGTTCTGTATGCACCAGATTGCGATTTGTTTGCCTACAAGTGGGGTAAACTTCTCCCTATTTTTAAAAGATTCTGTGAGATTCATTTTTAAATATTATTTGTTAGGTACTTTAAATTGTTTCTTATTGTGTAATTATGTGTATTAAATAGTTTAAGTTTACCAGTGCCTTGGCATATGCTGTAATCACAGATGTATGAATATAAGGAGATCGGACATGGCGGCTGATTTGTATAGAGTGAGCCTGTCGCAAGTACATTAACCCACACAACGCCCAAGTAATTGACAAGACAAAGCACGCACACATCTAAAACACACACACTTGTATACTTACACGCTTATTTGACAATAAACGCGCATCATATCAGGCATTTTGGGAAAAAACGTAATATTCTCTGCGATCAGCACGCGTGCACAGTATGGCAGTGTATGCCCATTGAGCATACAGCTGCGACACGGCCGCCGGCGGCTTGTCCTCTCTCTAGTATTCTATGCTCTGAGGCTGTAATGCTGTTAAATTTTATATTTAAATAAATAAAATACAGCAGGTTTCACTCTCAACTCAGCATTTTCGGGAACTCTGGCGATCTTAACTCACCACCAGCAACTACCAGAAACGCAACACCACATTCCTACAGATACCGATGATGGTGACAGTGGCGGTGCCGTGCGGCGTTTTTGATGTAGCTTAGTGGTTGGCCGGGTTGTGGATATGGTCGTCAAACAATGCAATGTATGTGGTAGCAAAGCTACTGTCTTCCTACTAGACACTAGATGGCGCCACCGTACTATCGCTCGGATAATTGTATGTGCCACTCACTCTAGTGAAGCAGAAGCTTAATTTTTAGCTCTCAAAGAGTCAACACTTTTTTTTATAAGGAATATATATATTGAATATTTTTTTTTATCTTTCGGCTGGTATGATGATGATGATGAGATGTCGCTAGTAGTTATGGCTACTAGATGGTGCTAGTGCTGCGGCGCTACCACGAACTTCGAATCTCGAACTTCGTATATCTCCGTCTCTGTCGCTCGAGTACCATAAACCATAAGTGCGATAGAGACGTAGATATACGAAGTTCGTGGTTATAGCTCTGTACTCACCCATCGCGCAAGCCGTGACGTTGATAACGCCGCGCGGCGGACATGCGCCGGAGTCGATCTGGCAGTAGCACTGGTTGGCCGGGTTGTGGATGTGGTCCTCGAACACGTTGAGGGGCATGCGGTAGCGGAGGAGTTGGATGCCGTCTGTGGTCTGCAATAAATAGACAAAAATCAGCAACATTCTAAAAACTTATCCCCTTCATGTATAAAACTTAACAAACGAATTTTAACTGCATATTTAACCGACTTGAAGAAAGGAGCAGAGGGCCTACCGCGAAAGGCATTCGAAGTTTCCGCTCTCTGTCATACTTACGAGTTCGTACATAAGTGCGACAGAGAGGGAAAACTTCGAATGCCGTTCGCGGTAGGCCCTCTGGTTCTCAATTCGTCTATATTTTTTTTAATGTGTGTATGTTACGCGATATCTCGGTAATTTATATTCATATTCATACTGATTTATTGCGATCATGTTCATTGTCCATCTTAAGATAGGTATTTATGAACCGATTTGAAATTTTTTTTCTTTGTTTGAAAACATACACTTCCAGATTGGTCCCGTTGTCACCAAAATCCAGTTCTAATGATGGGATCCTGGAGAAATCGAGGGAACTCTTGAAATTTTATATGCAAACTTTGTTTTGAAAGTACAATTATAACTACCAAAATAGAACATTTTTGAATAAGAGCTTAGTAATTTAAATTAAATTGACTTTGATTGATTATAATTACATGAACCTCTCAATATCTAAAAAGGACGCATTGGTCTGAAATAATAAGCCTGCTGTATCTAGTTTTTGTATGACAATTAGACCTCTGTTTAACACATTGGCGCCATCCTTCATTGAGTTCATAGATAGGGGTAGATTGCATTTTTTTGTCACATTTCTTTTTGGAGCCCAGCTCCACTCTATCGTTCACGCATAGACGCGCGCATATGGGGTAAATTGCAAAAAAATACATAGATAAATGACTTTAACTGATTTACCAACGAAGTGTAGTATTATAAAAATAAATCGTTACACATTGGAAAACAAGCAAAAACAGTTCATCATATCAGCCGAAAGACGTCCACTGCTGGACATAGGCCTCCCCCAAAGAGTGCCACAATGACCGGTCCTGCGCCACCCGCATCCAGCGGACTCCCGCGACCTTTACCAGGTCATCAGTCCACCTTGTGGGGGGCCTACCCACGCCGCGCCTTCCGGTACGTGGTCGCCACTCGAGAACCTTACCGCCCCAACGGCCATCGGTTCTACGTTCAATGTGCCCCGCCCACTGCCACTTAAGTTTAGCGATTCGGAACAGTTCAAAAGACTGTAATCCGACTACGGAAAAAGTCCCGAAGAATATGGTTATTTTAATTATGTCACTCTTTTATCAAATTCGGTTTTGTATCTTAAACACACAAACACAAACATAGACTGCTACTAACATATCCCTTATCCTCTGCCGTAGTCGGGCAAAAAAGGTGTCTGTACTCACTTCAACGTCCTTTTCGTAGACGAAGGGCAGTCGCCGACAAAGATTGGGAAAGAAGACTTGCAGTGTGGTCTTGCGGTCCAGCAGAGACGGAGGGAAGATCGAGCCGTCTGAGGCTTCGATACTGTCGACAAAAAACCGTAATAATTAGTATGTTGGGAAGAAATATTCCGGTGACGATGACGTCTAAAGCCAGCGCGATGGACGGCAAGAGCGCGCTCTTGCCGTCCATCGCGCTGGCTTTTGGGAGCTGGCGTTAAGTGGGGGTTGCAAGAAAAAAGAACACGTGGGATTCTTAATGTATAGTCATTAGTTATAACCTGACATAATTAGTTTTTGGAAATTAGATAAGGGTTTTTGTCCCATTGGCATGCTCTACTCGATTCACTGTGGAGCGGTACGAAGCAAGCGCCCATCACAAAGTACTTTGTTATATACTGAAATAGAGAACAATCTCTGGGCCTAAAAACGGTAACCCTGTAATTGATGCGCCATCTAGAATCGTTAGTTGAAATACTCCACTTCAATGTTAAAACATACAAAAAGTGCGTCGGTCGCAGGGTTTGAACCCCGGCTCATCGACTCCAAATACCTCCGTCTGTACCCCTAGGCTACTGATGTCTTATGACAACACGGCGAATTTTGAAATACCTTGACAGCCTCTAGTTGACTTATTATGCTGTCATTACCGCGCAACTAGTACTAAGATTGGCCGCCCTGGCGCCCATGGGCGTACTGGAAGGACTTATTCTCTTAAAGGAATTTAAACAATTTTGGGTTGGAATAGAGTTGCAGTTGTTTTGTTCTGGTCTTCTTTTGAAACAAACGAAATTCAACTCTATTTCTTACATTAGTTTGATTCAAATTTCAATGTCATTTTGTGTCGCAGGATATAAGATATTGCGAAATAGGCATAGTGTTTAGCCCGTAGATAGAGGATTAATAAATGACGTCCTAGCGTATACCCAAAAGGGACGATGTTAATTAACCTTACTAAATTAAGAAGTATCAGACTGTAATACATTTTTGACGTCTAATGTAATTTATAATTTAGTCGTGTTATATCGGTGACGTCATGGTGGTGTCAGTTTCAGTACAAATTTTGAGAGGTGTGGTGGCAAACAAAAAATCCGTATATGCGATGAGAGACAGAAAATATGACACTGTATCTCGTTCCCACTTGCGGTATTGTCTATGCACGCATCTTAGTCACTTATAATTTTTGTTGTAAACTCTATGGTGCGCGGCACTGACGTGCATTTAAATCTTGATATATCGAATATTCTTTGTAATTGATATATGTCACTCTAAAATAAATTGTGGTTCAGGAAGTTGGTTTTTTGGTCTCCAAGTGCTAAATTTTCCGCATTCTTCTCATCTGGCGACCGTGACAGGACGATGAAGGCTTATTAAGAGTCCGTACAAAACTTGTACTGAGTGATGAGCCCGCCGACTTCATCTGTCCTTTATTTTTACCTGGGAACCATCTTATAATTAAAAGACTAGTCGCTTCGATACACCAGATTTTGCATCACGTGGGCCCTGGTACCCTAATGACAGTACTCAGAGAGAACTATTGGATTACGGGCATAAGAAGACTCGTCAGTTCTACCGTTTCAAAATGCATACCCTGCAAGCGGCAATCTGTAAGGCATGCTGACACACCATTGGCCACTTTGCCTCTCGATAGAGTTAAACCAGCTGCCGGATTTGAGGTGACAGGTATTGATATAGCCAGTCCTCTTTTTCTGCGGTCGGGAGGGAAGGTGTGGATAATTGTATTTACGTGTGCAGTATACCGACCCGTGCACCTGGAACTAACTAAGTCGCTGTCAACAGAAGCTTTCCTCATGGCGTTACGACGGTTTATGGCAAGACGTGGAAGAAATGACACAATTTACACGGATAATGTTACGTATTTCCTCGGAGCTGACAACCAGCTAAGGTCATTAAATTGGGAAAAGATAGCAGCTTATTCCAGCGTGCGAAGTATAAAATGGAGATTCAATCCCCCTGCTGCACCATGGTGGGGAGGTTGGTGGGAGCGTTTAATCCGGTCCCTAAAGGAACTTCTGCGACGCAACTTGGGGCAGAGAACAGTAAGCTTTGAAGAGCTGTCAACCATACTCTGCGATTGCGAAGCATTGATGAACTCGCGACCCATAACGTATATCGCGGACGATCCAGATAACTTGAAGCCTCTTACGCCGGCCTGCTTCATTCAAGGACTTCCTGCCAGCGAGACTCCAGATTTAGACCAGCTAGATCATGATTCGTTGAATAGGCGTCTTAGGTATTTGCATAAGCTGAGGGCAGATTTACGGGAGCGGTTTAGAAATGAGTACCTGAGCATGCTCATACAGAAGGGTAAGGAGAGGGACTCTAATTTAAAGGTAGGCGATGTCGTTTTAGTAGAAACAAATGATAAGCGTATAAAGTGGCCTTTAGGAGTTATCCTCGATGTGTATACCGGGAAAGACGGAAATGCTAGAGTAGCGAAAATACGCACAACCGACGGCGAGTACACCCGAGCTTTCCAACGTCTATATCCGCTGGAACTACAACCTAGCGAAGTTCTATAAATAAAGAGATGAAGAGTTTGGGTCTGCGCCCAAAGGTGGGAGGATGTTGTAAACTCTATGGTGCGCGGCACTGACGTGCATTTAAATCTTGATATATCGAATATTCTTTGTAATTGATATATGTCACTCTAAAATAAATTGTGGTTCAGGAAGTTGGTTTTTTGGTCTCCAAGTGCTAAATTTTCCGCATTCTTCTCAATTTTTTTTTTGGAAACAAAATGAAAATACAATTTTATTAACTCAACTGAAAACCATACGTAAAACGGCAGAATTTTTTGTGGAAAGATGAGCTGAAGGCGTCACTTGAGGCCCTAGCACGATAGCGTTTTATTGTCACATTTACGTGACGTTTCAGTACATTTTCGCCGTAAAACGTGAAAAACGAGCCCGGAGTCCGCTTTGACACCAAATCCTAAGATTTGGCATAGGCACTAGTTTTACGAAAGGGACTACCATCTGACCTTCTAACCCAGAGGGCAAACTACTCAGACCTTATTGGGTACTGCAAAATCGTCAACACTCATAATCACAGCAAAACCACGGCAGAGCACTAACTCGCTCACACTATCTCGGGTCACAAGTTTATCGATGTATGTCGAGCTAGATGGGAACGTGTAAAAAATAACATAAAGCCCTTTAAGCGATCTTCATTGGCACTTATGCCATTTTGGATCTGATCCTTATCGGCACGGACGGAGTCGGAAATGGCTTAAGCGACAAAACATGTTAAGGCTACCGATTTGAAATATAAATCGTAGTCATAATATAGGACATTGTTAGATAGATAGGCCCAGAGATTCGATATAGATTGTATATTACTACTAGCTGTTGCCCGCGACTTCGTCCGCTTAGAACTTGTTATCGTCTTAGAAAATAATTTATCTCAATACAAATTTTGAACCCTCTTTTAGGGGATACATTTAAAAAACGTTGATGTTCATTTTCTAGTTTGAGAACAAAGAGTCTAAACCCGAAGCTTTAAATCTCATACTTTAAAAATGTCTTGAAATACACAAACTTTAAACCCCCTTTTAACACTCTTAGGGGATGAATTTGGAAAAACTCTGAAATTAGTTTTGTAGTCTTTTAACGTACAGAATAAGACCGATGTTACAAATCTCTTACTCATACTTTAAAATTTTCTTGCTCTTCATATAAAATTCGAACCCCCTTTTAACCCTCTTAGGGGTTGAATTTTTCTAACCGCTGAAAGAATTTTTTTCGTATTGTAGTAATCTTACTACTAACTTTTAAGTCCCTATTTCAAAAAAAGTGTTGCCCGTATGGCCATACAAAGCTTGCCCCCTTTTCAACCCCCTTAGGGGTGGAACTTTCTAAAACTGCTAAAACTCCGAAAATGCTTTTTTTGTATTTTAATAAGTAGGTAATCTTTCTAAAAGTTTTAAGTTTTTAGTTCATAAAAAAGTGTTTCCCACACAAAACTGGCTCCCCTTGTTAACCCCCTTAGGGGTGGAGTTTTTTAAAATGCTGAAAGATAATTATTAAGTAATGGGCCACGGCTATGAGCGGCAGCGGCAGCGGAAGGATACGCGGAAGCGAGAGCGAGGTAATAGGGAACATTACTGCAATGTTCTGCCGCCAGAGTGCAGCACTAGCACAAACCGTAAACCAGTAGAGGAACATAGGGACTCACACACACATGCACAATGGGGAACTTGCATGGGATTTCAATTTCGAATAAAGTGCACTCTATCGATGCGGATATACGTAGAAATATCATACAAAAGAAAAAAAAAGAAAAAAAAACGATTGAATTCATTTTATCTCACGTTAAAATGACGGTAAAATGAATTACAAATGATATTTTGTATGGCAAGTATAGACTTAAACGCAAATTTTGTGGAGATAATTGCAAATTAATGACTTGCCGAGAATATAAGTATATTAGAGCGTTTTCGGGGGTCCCGGCGCGTGCAGATTTCAAATACATATAACATCAGAAAAATAAATCATAAGAAAGTTTAATGCTACAGTTGTTTTAATGCTAGATTAGGCATACTTTTGATTTTCGTAATAAAATAAAAATATGCAAGTTCCCTATTTTGTATGAAATTCCATTCTACATCTCTATAAAGAACACAACGTCAATATTTTATTGCATGTTTGAGAAAAATATATTTATTGACTCTAAAAAAGCAGTTATCGGAGGTATTAGGAGGAGCAGTTATTAAAAGAAACGATCGGAATATGCACAAAATTAGAGTACCTTTCTCCAAATATAAACTCGTCACGTCTAATACGCATTACATGACAATAAAAATTTTAAGAGTGCTCTTCAAAAAAGCGCTCGCTCAGAATTCGGTATTTTGACACGCGTAGTGCGTTTGTGTGTGTAAATACTACTACCACCCACACAAACGTACCTAACACCCACATGCACAGCGCGATCGCACCAGCCGCGGGTGCCGTCCCTTTCTAGCTATATGTAAGTGCGATCGGGATAGAACTAACCGCGGAGCTTGCCGATGCAAATAGCTGTATAGCGCACCGTTTGAATTAACTCCGCGACCGATATTGATACTTGCACTAAAAAATGGTAAGTATTACTTCGCTAACATGATGTTCTAGAACATCATGTTAGCGAAGTTAGATAACTTGAATAAAGTAAGTATTTGATTTTTGAGCACAGGTTTTCTATTTGTATTAAAATACTATGATATGACAAAGTATAATATTTAGTTTCGTTTAATTAGTATAAAATAAACTAACGAGTTTTAAAGTTGTCAGTAATAAGAATAATAATTTGTTTTACGGATATTAATAGTTTGCATGTTATCTGAGTCTTATTTATATATAGTTATGTAATGAAATTATACCAGTAGACCCACCACTAGGAAATTACTGGGTACTTACGTATTCATTTCTTGAAGAAATTTTTTTTTGTTATGGACAGTAAAAAAAAACTGCCCTTCATAGAAATTGCTAATGTCCGTTACTTACCAAAGGAACTGAAAATTATAAATTATACAAACACAGCTTTTTATTTAGAATACAATTAATTAATGCGTGACTTTATTCAAAAGCCTAAAACCTCAGATCATAAAAAGGAAAAGATATGAAACGGGGGCTTGGCGCGTGTCGGTGCGACATGGCCAAATGGGCATGTCACTGCCCACCGCATGTTAGTCGCAATTCGCCGTGAATCTGAAATGTTCTTCCACGTTTACTCAAAATGCCGAAACGTAGCGTGGTAACATGCAACAATAGGAATGAAACTAAAACCTACATGAATGGTGGAGTCACGCACCACATGCTAGTATTAGTATTTTCACTTAAGTCAGTAAAAACTAATATTTTAACAAATAAACGCAACGCCGCATCATTTCTCGGGATCGAACTAACATATCGAACGAAAAAGCATATTTTTGTTCTTTGCGTTGTACATTGAACGTTCAATACAGTAAACCACGGCGCAATGTATTAAACCACTATGGATATGGACGATGCTTGAATTTTTTAGTGGTACGGCCGCTGCTTGGCGTCGCAAACTAGAGCGGTGCCGAAGTGCAGTTACAATTTACGCGTAATCGATAAAATAGAAGTACGATATCATACTAGTTATTTTATTTCGACTACTTTCGCTGTTTTATTTTATTTCATTACGTGTTTTGGTTGGGTGCCTATCTTAAAGGTAACTAATAACATACTAATAAGATTAAAAGGCACAAAATGTTTACGGTACCTACTAATAAGATTTTCACTAAGTTGCAGTATGAACGGTAAATAGACATATTAAAATTGTATATACAAGTATATAATTTAGTTGCAAATGGCTCCAGAACAACTTAAAATGTGATATTATTACCAATAATTTATTTTAAATGAGTATTTTTTTACTTTCATTTGAAATGTGATAATTGAAGAAGAAATCTCGGTTTCTTATTACAGTTTTCCAAAGAATCCGAGTAGGTACTAAAAAAATGGATAGATGCTACTGGCAGAGTTCCTAACTGGTTTCCTGTACAGAGAAGAGTTAATGTGTTCGTAACATTTTCAAGAAAAATGTTTCCAACCACTTAATAACAGCCGTACACTTTTCGAATATTTGACACCTCGCTTGCTTGAAACCTAGGTGTAAAATGTATGGTAACACATCTTCGCACATCTTTGGTGGATACTCGCCCTTAGCCTTAAATCTCGTAATATGAGTAATGGACATATTATTTCGCGCCAAAATGCGAGTCGGATCGGCCTGGTACCTACAGGTCAAAAATATCGATGTGACCAGAGTTTCAAATGTATGTAAACACGAACTTATAAAAAGCCGTTTATGTTACTCTGTAGGTATTCGTCAATATTTTTTACTCTTGCGATTTATGGTAAGTTAACAACCCGTGTTATTTAAACTTGTAGCTAGAAGTTTAAATACCACCACATAAACTTACCATGTCGTTGAAGTACCATCAATATCTTAACATAATATTAATTTTAATATCAATGTCGATAAAACATAATTTTAACGTTTGTCGCCCCCCTAGTGTAGTGCGTTTAAGCCAATCACAGCCCTTGTTTGCATGTTGCCGTAGACTCACTGGCAACGCCCTAGTCTTTGTTTTTACACGGTTCAATGTGTGTGCCTGTGGGCGCTGCGGTGGGAGAAAACTGGGGACATCGGTTTTGGTTGAAATTAAGCAGTACGGCACTTCTCCCTTTTTTATGTTCTGAGCCTTAAACCTATGTCACTTTTTAGGATTCCGTACTCAAAGAGTAAAACGGGACCCTATTACTAAGACTCCGCTGTCCGTCTGTCTGTCCGTCTGTCACCAGGCTGTATCTCATGAACCGTGATAGATAGAGATTTGAAATGTGATGTATTTCTGTTGTCGCTATTTATAACAAAAAATACTAAAAAACAGAATACATCATTTTATTTTTATTTTAGTTTTTATCTGTTTCTTTTTCTTTTACAATCTTACACAAATCGACCTTGCCCCAAACAAAGCAAAGCTTGTACTATGGGTACTAGACAACGATAAACATACTTACATAGATAAATAAATACTTAAATACATAGAAAACATCCATGACTCAGGAACAAATATTTGTGCTCATCACACAAATAAATGCCCTTACCGGGATTCAAACCCGGGACCTCCAGCTTCGTAGGCAGAGTCACTACCAAGTTACTAACTAGGCTACAGGGGGTTCCTATACAACATTTTTTTTGCCGTTTAAAGATATAGATAATGGTACGGTACCCTTCGTGCGCGAGTCCGACTCGCACTTGGCCGGTTTTTTAAACATTTATTTCGAAATAAAGAGTGATACTCGGAAATGTCGAAGGGAAGGTCAATCGTCGAATCCGACTCGGCTGGGCAGCATTCGGGAAGCTACGGCACATCTTTTCGTCCAATATTCCGCAGTGTCTCAATCTCAAGACGAGAGTCTTTGACCAGTGTGTGTTGCCAGTGATGACATATGGCACGGAAACGTGGTCGCTTACTAAAGGCCTCATAAGAAGGCTCAAAGTCACTCAAAGGGCAATGGCTCTCCATTGCCCTTTGAGTGACTTTGAGCCTATGCTATGCTATGCTGGGAGTTTCTCTGCGCGATCGCATCAGAAATGAGGCTATCCGCAGCAGAACCAAGGTAACTGATAAAGCCCTCCGAATTGCTTAACTTAAGTGGCAGTGGGCGGGGCACATTGCACGTAGAACCGATGGCCGTTGGGGCGGAAAGGTTCTCGAGTGGCAACCACTTACCGGAAGGCACAGCGGCCCCCCGCAAGGTGGTCTGATGACCTGGTAAAGGTCGCGGGAGTCCGCTGGATGAGGGTGGCGCAGGACCGGCCATTGTGGCACTCTTTGGGGGAGGCGTATGTCCAGCAGTGAACGTCTTTCGGCTGATATGCTGATGATGATGATGATGACTCGGAAATGTAATAAAACCACGTAAAAATCTTCCTTTCCAGTGTAAACCCCCGGTGTGTGTTATCTATATATATAAAAGAAGACTTCCTGACAGATCATCAACGCACAGCCGAAACTACTGGAACTAGAAACTTGAAATTTACACTTAAACAAGCTTTTATAAAGTAAGCGACGGATAAGAAGGGGTTTTTGGAAATCCCACCCCTAAAGGGGTTAAATAGGGGTGCAAAGTTTGTATGGAGGAAACTTTATTTTTTGAGCTGGAGTCTTCAAACTTTGTGGAAAGATTACTTTATAGAATACAAATAAAGTACTTTCAGCGTTTTGGAAAATTCTATCCCTAAGGGGGCTAAAAAGGGTTGCAAAATTTGTATGGGGGAAACTCTTTTTTTTGAGATAGAAGCTTAAAAGTTTGTAGAAAGATTACTTATTAAAATACAAAAAAAACAACTTTCAGCGTTTTAGAAAATTCCACCCCTAAGGGGGTTAAAAGGGGGTGCAACATTTGTATAGAGGAAACATTTTTTTTTAGCTAGAGAATTCAAACATTGTAGAGCTTACTTATTAGAATAAAAATAAAGTACTTTCGGCGTTTTGGAAAATTCCACCCCTAAGGGAGTTGAAAATCGTTGCAAAATTTGTATGCAGGAAACTTTATTTTTTGAGCTAGAGTCTTTAAACTTTGTGGAAAGATTACTTATTAGAATACAAATAAAGTATTTTCAGCGTTTTGGAAAATTCTACCCCTAAGGGGGCTAAAAAAGGTTGCAAGGTTTGTATGCGGGAAACTCTTTTTTGAGATAGAAGCTAAAAAGTTTGTAGAAAGATTACTTATTAAAATACAATAAAACTACTTTCAGCGTTTAAGAAAATTTCACCCCTAAGGGGGTTAAAAGGGGGTGCAACATTTGTATGGAGGAAACATGTCTTTTTAGCTAGAGACTTAAACCTTTGTAGAAAGCTTACTCATTAGAATAAAAATAAAGTACTTTCCGTGTTTTGAAAAATTCCACCCCTAAGGGGTTAAATAGGGTTGCAAAGTTTGTATGAGGAAACGCTTTTTTGAGATAGAAGCTTAAAAGTTTGTAGAAAGATTACTTATTGAAATACAAAAAAAACTACTTTCAGCGTTTTGGAAAATTCTACCCCTACGGGGGTTCAAAATTATTGCAAAGTTTGTATGAGCGAAATTTTTTTTTGAGATACAAGGTTAAACGTTTGTAGAAAGATTACTTATTGAAATACAAAAAAGAACTTTCAGTGTTTTAGAAAACTCCACCCCTAAGGGGATTAAAAGGGAGTGCAACATTTGTATGGAGGCAACGTTTTGTTTAGCAAGAGACTTAAAACTTTGTAAATAGCATTATTAGAATATTATTAAAGTACTTTCAGCGTTTTGAAAAATTCTATTTTAGAAAACTCCACCCTTTAGGAGGTTAAAAGGGGGTGCAACATTTGTATGGAGGAAACAAGTTTTTTTAGCTAGAGACTTAAACCTTTGTGGAAAGCTTACTAACTAGAATAAAAATAAAGTACTTTTAGCGTTTTGGAAAATTCCACCCCTAAGGGTTGTTAAAATCGTTGCAAAATTTGTATGAGGGAAATAATTTTTTGAGATACAAAGTTAAACGTTTGGAGAAAGATTACCTACTTATTGAAATACAAAAAAACCGGCCAGGTGCGAGTTGGACTCGCGCACGAAGGGTACCGTGTCAATAAAAATATTTATTTTATTTTGTTTTTAGCATTTGTTGTTATAGCGGCAACAGTAATAATCTTCTGTGAAAATTTCAACTGGAACTATCACGGTATCAGTGAGATACAGCCTGGTGACAGACAGACGGACGGACGGACGGACGGACGGACGGACAGCGGAGTCTTAGTAATAGTGTCCAATTTATCTTTGAGTACGGAACCCTAAAAAAAACTTTAAGTGTTGTGGAAAATTCCTCCCCTAAGGGGGTTAAAAGGAAGTGCAACATTTGTATGGAGGCAACGTTCTTTTTTTAGCAAGAGACTTTAAACTTTGTAGATAGCTTACTTATTAGAATATAAATAAAGTACTTTCAGCGTGTTGATAAATTCCATCCCTGAGGGGGTTACTAAGGGTTGCAAAATTTGTATGAGGGAAACTCTTTTTTGTGATAGACGCTTAAAACTTTGTAGAAAGCTTACAAATAAAGTACTTTCAGCGTTTTGGAAAATTCCACCCCTTAAGGGGTTAAAAAGGGTGCAAGATTCGTATGGGAAACACTTTAATTGAGCTTAGATACTTGATAGTTTGTAGAAAAAATGCTTATTACAACAAAAAAAACTCTTCTTCTTAATTTTTCCTTGAAAAGCGTTAATCCAACCAACTTAAAGTTGGTAAAGAGAGTCAGAAAATTTTAAAGTATGAGATTTGTAACTTCGATCCTAGCCTGTTTGTTAAAAGACTACAAAACTTATTTCAGCGTTTTTAGGGTTTCGTACTCAAAGAGTAAAACGGAACCCTATTACTAAGACTCCGCTGTCCATCCGTCCGTCCGTCTGTCTGTCACCAGGCTGTATCTCACTGATACCGTGATAGTTCCAGCTGAAATTTTCACAGATGATGTATTTCTGTTGCCGCTATAACAACAAATACTAAAAACATATAGTCAAATAGTTTTTTATAGATAATGGTACGGAACCCTTCGTGCGTGAGTCCGACTCGCACTTGACCGGTTTTTTTTTAAATTGAACCTCTAAAGGGGATTCCAAGTTTGTATGGCGAGCAAGTAATTTTTAATGTAAGGGATTTGTAACTTCGGTTATAGAGTGTTTGCTGAAAGACTACAAAACTTATTTCAGCTTTTTTTTTATTTATCGCCTAAGAAGGTTAAAAGAGGGTTCGAAGTTTATATAGAAAGCAAGACATTTTTAAAGTAAGAAATTTGTAAATACCGTTTCAGACTTATACTATGAGGGTTCAAAGAGGTTCTAAGTTTGTATAGAGAGCAAGACATTTTGAAGGTAAGAGATTTGTAACTTCGGATTTAGACTGTTTACTAAAAGACTACAAAACTAATTTCAATGTTTTTTTTTTAAATTCATTCTTTAAACAAACATTTAGACGATAACATGTTCTACGCGGACGAAGTCGCGGGCAACAGCTAGTTATTATATATAAACGAAAATAATTACTAAATGCAAGGTAGGATCGTGCTGTACTTAACAAACGCCATATAAGCTTGTTTTTTAAAAAGTTTTTTATTCATCTTGTTATTTTCAATAACCCTGCATATTATGTCGCTGGTTCGTGGGTACTTGTACAGACAAATCACACAAACCCAAACAAGATAGGTCTATCTATTTTAGTTAATGAGTTCCCATGACCACCTTCCATCATCAGATCCTGGAAATCATCCATCACCAAAGTGTTTACCAAGACAAAACAGATGAGCTCAAACTAGATGGGTTTATCTAGTTTAGTTTAGGAGTTCCATGACCACCTTATAGCTCCATCATCAGACTCTGGAAATCATCCAGCACCAAAGTCTTGCCGTGCCATGACCAAATAAATGAGCCCAAATTCGATGGCTTTATCTTGTTGAGTTTAGGAGTTGCTATGGCCACCTTCCGACTCCATCATCAGACCAGCTCTATGATATTATGTCACCGAAGATACGCAATTGTACCTAATTTGAAGATTTCACCCAAACTTCCATACATACATACATACTAACAAGGTGGACTGATAGTAACAAGTAAATAAATTAAATCTATCAAGTATCACGATCACTCGTACAATAATAATTGACTATAGAACGCGTAGTTTAGACAAAAGGATCCAACCCACAAGACATCACCATTGAAATGTATGACTTTTGTTTTAGGTAGAAGGTTCAATTTTAAATGTTACGTATCCGGTGGGTTTGAGCCTTTTCGCTACACTACGTCATATATGGCAGCTATGCAATTCATAACTTGTCTCGATTAGCCTCACGAATGTATCCCCAGTATAGTTTGACCCCGAGGTTCGTAACAACTATGCCTAGTCGGAGATCAAAATAATATTATTTTATCTGAAGAGTGGCCGGTTAGCTTCGTGAATAGCCACAAATAAACACACTACACGTCTGTCTCGGAGGGCTATTCAGCCGGTACTGAGATATATTCCCGCGCGACGGTAAATTTATACTAGTTTTGAATAATTATTTATAAATATAAATTTTGACAAAAGTTATATTTTTTGGACTGGATCTTGTTGGTACAAGCATGAACTTTAATGTTGTGTAAGATTCAATACAAAAATTATTCAACAATAATGAGAAAATCCTTGAGTTTTCAGTACGATTTTGTTGACAAATATGGTGTAATTGAGAACAGTTTACATATATATACGTGCAGAATAAGGAAAATTCGAGGCGGCTAGGCGCAATGGCAACATATTACGCTAGTGAAAATAGAAAAAAACAAGTAGGTTCTCATATAACATCATGGAGTATTAGGGGCTCAAACTTATGACTCTGCGCTCTCTTCAGAAAACTACTGTCGGTAATCGGGTATTTTCGGTTAAAGTATTCAGTTCTTCGTAAATTAGAGGCGGCTAGGACCAATATGAGGAGTTTACCTATGCAAATAAGTAATCAGGATCTAGAAAAAGCTCTCCGTTTCTTAGAATTACAACGTCAAAAATCCGTCATTCTCGCTTATTCCTGACCAAAAAACGAGCGCCCTCTTAATCATCTTCCTAACCATATAAAAAGCCTTGTCAAACCAAAAATGTTTAACAAACAGTTGAAATCATTGTTAATCGACAAATGCTTCTATAGTTTACATGAGTTTTTTAACGCAAAATTGTAAATATTTTTCTCTTCCTTAATGTCCATATTTTTAAGTTTAGTCTGTTCTATACATATATATATCTTGTTGTGCCCTTGCAGGGTGTCACATGAATACCTTTTATAATGTACCTACCATCTATATTTTGTAATGTGATAATGCAATAAATAAATTGAAATTGAAATACCATATGTACTCGTAGTTCAGAAACTACTACAATATATAGCTATTTACTTGCTTATTATAACATAATGTTTACGGTCCACTTATCGGTTGGTCATTGAGCGATTGCGAGTGACCCTTGCCGCCGTAACTTTCTTCGTATCTTGAATGGTTTATAAGTTAGTGAATTAGGTTGAAGCCATATGAAATGGCAATCTGTACGCGTGTATTTACTTCTCTTTGTTTACATATAACCGCATGGAGTGCTCACGCGCATAAGGAGACGCCAAACGAGCGAAATCGGCGTCCGCCAATTTCGTACGTGTAGCGGCAGTTATACGAAGCTATGAGATACAGCGAGATTAGCGCGGCGAACTGCCAAGGAAGGGCGAAGGGAATCTAGTACGGAGTGACCTTGGTATTTTTTGTTCTTGACTTATATACAGACAGGCCGAAATTACGGGGCGGATTGGATGCGTCTGGACGCGCCGATAGGGAACAGAATAATCTTGGTTTCTCGCTCTACCTAAGATGAGCCAAGAAATGAGCGGCAATTTAAAAATCCGGCCAAGCGCGAGTCGGACTCGCGCACGAAGGGTTCCGTACCATTACCAATAAAAATATTTATTTTATTCTGTTTTTAGTATTTGTTGTTATAGCCGAAACAGAAGTACATCATCTGTGAAAATTTCAGCTATCAAACTATCACTGTTGTTGAGATACAGCCTGGTGCCAGACGGACAGCGGAGTCTTAGTGATAGGGTCCCGTTTTACTCTTTGAGTACGGAACCCTAAAAAAGACAGCTGGTTGCAACACCGTGTATTCGTGTATAACGCGATAAAATAATAGTGATACATGAAAAAATATTATTTTTCTTAAATTCACGCAATGTAACTGATCAAGCAAAAGGAAGTAAATTTATATGAAATAAAACTAACTTCATTCTACTTTATATTTAAGAAGAATAATCAAAACCACTCTCCTAAATTTAAATTTTGACGAGAAATAATAATTGAACTTTTTATGATATTCTTCAATTTTAATAATATCAGCAGTAAGTCACCCTTTAATTCTCTTAGAAAGCAAAAACTACTAGGCTCATCTTTGCCTGGCCAGACACTAGTAATAAGGGACGAGTTCGCACTTGGGTTTCGCTTACATCTTGATCACCCATGCTTGTATGTGTACAGAGCTTTACTAGTACTTTATCTACTTATAGAAGCGTTCATAGCCTAGCGGCGCCTGCGAATCGGAAACGATAACGCAGGTTAAGCAAAGAAGGCAGCGGTCAGTCTTTAGATGGGTGCCGCTTGTTTGAGTGGTTAGTATAAATGAGCGCTTCCGTGCTTTGGAAGGCACGCTAAGCAGTTGATCCCGGCAGTAGTCGTTAAGCCGAGTTAGAGGCCTTCGGGCGGCTTAAGAACCTCTAACAGTCGAGTTGCCCACTCACTTGGGCCTAGATGCCTGAAATAAATGGTTTTTTTTATTTTTTTTTATTTTATTATTTAAAGGAAGGACAACTGTCACTTGCGTCCGCAGGAGCTACCTACCACAACCCTGCACGTGTCCCCTGGGTGGTTCTAAAGAGTGACAAACTCAAAGGCCAAATAATGTATGCCATACGATTAAATAAATCTACTTATACCTAGTAGGAGACGCTACACGAGCGAAATCGGCAGGCCTGCATGCAGTCCTGCAGTGTGATTCGGCACGTGTGGATACGTGTCGGAAGCACGGCTTCCAACCAAGTCAAGGTCACTCCATACTAGATTTTCTGTGACCTTGACAGTTGGTACAATACGATACAATTATTTATTGATAACACCATATTTACAAGTCAAATTATTAATGTAGACAATAATAAGCAATTAAGTATGTCATTTGTTATGTACACGGTAGTTTAAGAAACTCCTCGACACTGTACAGAGTTAAATCTAGTAGCCACTTGCGTAGTACTTTTTAAATGCGACGGTGGGAGTTGTATTTCTGACCGTTGCGGGCAGTCTATTATAGATGGATGGCCCCATTATGTAGGCAGATCTTGCAGACTTTGCCAATTTAGGAGTGATAAGTCGGTAGTTGTGGGCGACAGAATGTAGTTTGTGAAATGTAGGACCTACGGGTCACGAAGAGAAAGGGTGTTGTATAGTATGTGAACGATAAGGCCTACGGGCCACGAAGAGAAAGGATGTGTAACTATAATTCCTTCACATAAGGACGGCAATTGTGCCCAGATTAAGCTCCTAAAGCAAACGGCTCATATAAGAAGCGCGCAATTTATTTAGGACCTAAGTACCATAGGTACAGACGAAGAAAATAGCTTAAAGTAAAGATAAAGGTACCAGGTACCTCCAGTAATTATTTCATAAAGATCAATAGAGGAAGAACCCCTGATAATTGAGGGAGAGACAGCCAAATTATTTGTAAAGAAACCAACTTGAGACTATATCCCGATCTAGTCCGTCAACAAGGGACATCGGTAACTAGAGTTACGAAAAATGTGAAATAAAAATGTACACTACGTATGCATAGAGTTTTATTGCATATTATGGTGCAAGAATGGTCAAGGTTCAGGTTGATTTCTCTGATTGGCTAAAAAGACGGGAGCAAAGTCAAACTTATGCTACCACGTTAATGTAAATGTGAAAATTGACGGTCTCACCCGGCCATATCTTCGTAACCAGATAAGGTACGAAAGCAATTAAGATATCATTAGAAAGGTAAGGTAAATGCCCTTAAGTATGTATACTCACTTTTGATAATCAATGTTAATTAAAGCCACTAGGGCCTGGCAAAGCCATTTCATGTTACCAAACTTAATAATTTTACGTAAATATCGATTTTCCCAATTTAAACGGGAAAAGTAGGAAAACTAATAGACATTGTAATGTATAGCCCACAAATAGTTCTTTTAAAGGAAAATGTGTAAAAACCCTTAAGGTTCCCCTGAAAATCAGGAAAACATAAAAACTAGCTTTTCCATAGTGAAAGTGGGCGAGGTCTTTAAAATTGTATCCCCACCACTTTTGATGTCTTAGGGGTATAAAAGAGGCTATAATCGCCGGATATATTTGTGTTCGCTCAGCCCCACCAGTGGGAGCTCCTATGAAGAAGAAGAAAGGAAGAAGTAGGGAAATTGTGATAGGAAGTAGGAAATTGTGATAGGGAAAGTTTAATCAGTAGTTTGTGTCTCATTATTTTATTATACCGTTTCATTTATTTTTCGCCAAGTATTATTTTATCGTCACCCTCACCCCATCCTTCAACAGTGCAGCTCAGTCTGCGGGATTAGTGCTCCCCTAGAGCACCTGCGCTATCAGAGCGCGTTACGGCCGTTTAAAAACACGCTGAGCGGTTCAACCGCCGCGGTTCACCCGCCGCGGTTGAAACGCGCGGTTCGCCCGCCGCGGTTTTTAAACGCCCCTTGTTAGGTGACTGTGAGGTCGCGAAGGTCAAACCCAGGCCTGTCGCACATCGACCACGTCGGCGCCACGCGTCGTCCACAGTAGTCATGCTTATTACTACAAAGGGCATGGGTTTTATTTATAGTGTCTTTGGAAAATATGCATAGTCGTGTGAGTGAACACGGCCACCTGCTAAACGTGCTTGCTTGGGAGTGTCAAGAGTCCAAAGTGTTTGAATAAACTACATAGCGTAGTCCTGCCGTTGTCGCTTGTGTAGCCCATATGTAGTTGCACCTTACCTGTTACATTCAGGGTTGCCCCAGTACGACAAATGGTCTTCCCCGTTCAGTTTCTCGATGATGTTCATTTTACTCTTATCGTTCTCTCCCGTGTTGATGGTGAAACGCTCGTCGACCGTCCCGTTTTTCTGAGGAAGAAATAATCCAGTTTTTATTTATTTATTTTATTTATTTATTACATTACACGGGACACCAACAGAGTACCTACATAAGATAAAGGTGCAGTTGTTTTTGGCATAAAATATGTGGGGGCTTATGTACCCCAATTACAGGTGAACACATCGTTTTACAGTACAAGATAGCTTAAGTATGAGATATTGATTTTAAATAGGTAGGTATACAAATTATATGATAGGGATTTTAATGACTAAAAGCAAGGGGAAATTCTCTTCTTAAGTACTAGTAATAAAACTAAATACAAAATTTTACGAATGCTAAATTAAAATATATACAATATTAAAATTATTTACATACGTTATAATTTTTTATTCGCACTATGAAGGATAACTTTCAGCGGCTACCTCTTGAAAACGAAGTTCGTTCGACAGATGGTAGTGCATAATGGTTTCCCATCATTTTTTCACGGAAACGTACGAACTCTTGCTATTTCATTCGGTCACAGTACAAAAAGTACTGAGGTTGACTGATGTAGCATGACAAATACGAACATTTCCGAGAAAATACGATGGCAAATGATTATTCACTACATCTGTATCTCTTTCTCTGCCACGCCACAGAATAAGTAACAGTACTACGTACAGAAGGTTCTCTGTTAACAAATCCCCTGTTCAGGTATGCCGAACGAGCCTAAACGTGGCCATCCCTTTCTATCGCATGCAACGCGCTGCGATAGAACGCGTGCGTGCCGTAGCAGCGCTAACATAGCTGGGGCTGGTAGCCTGTAACTTGTAGCGGCGCGACAAAATCACGGAGTGAGCTGCCCCTGAAGCCCTAGCACGATATCTTTTATCATCACGTTTTACTCTCCAAGGCGTTCGACCGTGTGTCGTACGACGTCCTGTGGGACAAGCTGAGGAGTAGTGATGAACCGGCAGAGCTGTTGCGCATCTTTCAGTACTGGTATCAGAACCAGCTGAACGGCGTGAAATGGGCGGATAACATATCAGACACGTACAAGGTAATGTAATGTAATGTACGGTAATGTAGGGTGAGGCAGGGGGGTATTACCTCACCAAAGCTCTTCAACCTGGCCCCGTAGCATGGATGGCGTTATCACGCGATAAGTGACAGGATAGAGCTTCCGTCCCTGGTTGACACCGTTCGATAGAACGAGACGACGCGCTTATCCTGTCACTTGTCGCGTGATAACGCCATCCAATGCTACGGGGCCTGTACGTGAAAAAAAGCGAGTATCTGGTCTTTAAGGCCGTCGGAGGCAAGTTGCCTGAGACAGTGCCTCCCATAAAGCTAAATGGTGGCGACCTTAAACGGCTCTTCAAGTTTAAGTATCTCAGCCACTATGTAACCGATGACCTTTAGGACCAATCAGATATAGAGCGGGAAAGGAGGGCGTTGGCGGTCAGATGCAATATGTTGGTTCGGCGGTTTGCACGATGTAGTAAGCAGGTTAAAATAACTTTGTTCAAAGCCTATTTACTTAAGCCAGGTTATACTACACGAGCAGCCTATGGACCAACTTTACGCAGAAGGCCATCAATGCCTATCGAGTCCGGTACAACAATGGCTTCAGGATGTTGCTGGGACTGCCGCGTTTCTGCAGTGCATCAGGTATGTTTGCGCTCGCGGGAGCGGACGACTTCTATTACGCTTCTAATGCGCAAAAAAACTGCCTCCTTGCTCTGCAGACTTTGTGCTAGTTCCAACTCCATCCTGAGGCTCTAGTATAAGTTTTATCGATACAATACTTTCTCGAACGCGTTTGCGTTTAGTTTCAATTTGTATGGCACCGGGAACAGCGCCTCTGGTGGTAACTATTAGGAACTACGCGTTGCCATACAAATTGAAACTAAACTCAAACGCGTTCGAAAACGTATTGTATCAATATAACTTATACTAGAGCCTCTGAAGACCATAGCCGGGCGGTTTGACTCGCGTATAATGTGCCACCTTATATAGATGCACGTCAGCAAAAGGTGACGCCGTTTTAAAATATAAAAATAAAAATTGTTAATTAAAAGAAAACCTTTTTACAGTACAGCTTATCCTGCGGCCCCACACTAGGCTATGCCTGACACGTGGTGGCCAGATTCGGTTTCAACATGACTTTACTACAAAAGTTACTTAAAATTATTTGCCGGTTACATACAGTCACAGATAAGGCTTGCTTAATAACTTTTGTATTTTAACTGAATTTGTATTTTAATTTCATTTATTTTTCATTTAATTTATTTTCAATTTAATTTGTTTTTTTTTTATTTCAATTCTAATTATTCCAATCAAATCAATGGAACGTAATGTACTTTAATAAAATCTTGTATGTAATTAAATTCCACACTAACATAGCTTAAGGTGGTTCGATTGCCATACAAAGCGTTATTTGACATTCGCAGGCTAACGGCGTTATATTTTAAGAAACTTATGTAACAAACTTTTATCAATTGGCTTCCCATTTGCGCCAAATTCCCCCTTTCCTAGAATAAACTTGTATAAACTAGATTAATTTGAGAAAAATAGTTTTTCCAAAATATCACGTCCCAAACCAATTTCCCAAATTAATCTAGTGTATACAAGTTTATTTTAGGAAAGGGGGAATTTGGTGCAAATGGGAAGACAATTATTGAAAGTTTTATACATACGTTTCTTAAAATATCACGCCGTTAGCCTGCGAATGTCAAATAACGTTTTGTATGGCAATCGAACCACCTTAAGCTGATTATTGTTACTAACAAAATACATATGGACCAACAGTACCTAGTCTAAAATAAATGATTTTTATTTTTATTTATTATTATTTACGTGGCGTGTCAGTACATTAACGCCGTAAAACGTGACGATAAAACCTATCGTGCTAGCTGGGCTGGTCGCGCGCTATTTCGAGGTACAGAAAGGGAACCAACTTCGTATGCGTTCAATTCAATTCACAGTTTCGCGATAAGGTCAGGTAATTTTGACAAAAATAACGCAATTTTTTCAAATATTTTTCAATCTCGATATTGGCTAGATTACTTAATCGAGATCTCGTCGATTTGGCTGACGGGATCTCGAATCGCTAATCTCGACCTCAGAATTCTAACGCAAGGTCTCGAATTACCAATCTCGGCTCGGGATTGTATTCCTTACTAGCACTGAAAGTGTTAAAGGTAAAAAACTTAAGTACCTACTTAAAGGCCTTCTTGTATGTAGGTAGTGGTGACGTATTCAAATAGACATTCATCATCATCATATCAGCCGAAAGACGTCCACTGCTGGACATAGGTGTCCCCCAATGAGTGCCAAAACGACCGGTCCTGCGCCACCCGCATAAAGAATAGAAGAAATATTACATATTTAAGTTGTCTAACACAAACACAAAAAATGCCTATTCGAACACGTCACATGCAAGAAGGGCTTTTAAGGGTTCCGTAGGCAACAAGGAACCCTTATAGTTTCGTCATGTCCGTCTGCCCGTCCGTCCGTCTGCGGCTTTATCTCAGTGATCCTATTACTACTAGAATTCGTAATTCGGCATGGGTATATCAATCACGCCGACCAAAAGAATAAAACTTTGAATAATTTTTTTTAAGGATACCTCCCCTACACTTTAAGTGTGTTTTTTTTCTCGGTAAAGCTGTGGTGTGGTTCGAAAATAAGATACGTCTTTAAATACTATTTTTCAATTCGGGGATGCCTTTGCGTGATATTGGGATTTAAAGCTCAATTTTTTATTAGAGTCATGTGTACCTCTGCTGGCTAAATGGGTACTACTGGGTATATTAAAAAAAGTAGGCATAACTAGTTCACGAGTAATAATTGAACAACTTAAAAATATACTTGATAAGGTCAACATTCGTACAAATTCGGACGACGTAGGTAACCGCAACATTTAGTTGGTGCGTGTCGATGTAACAAAAACAAAAAGGCAACTACGGAACCCTACACTGCGCGAGGTCCGACACGCACTTGGTCAGTTTTTAGGGTTCCGTACTCAAAGAGTAAAACGGGACCCTATTACTAAGACCCCGCTGTCCGTCCGTCCGTCTGTCTGTCACCAGGCTGTATATCAATAACCGTGATAGTTAGACAGTTGAAGTTTTCACAGATGATGTATTTCTGTTGCCGCTATAACAACAAATACAAAAAACCAGAATTAAATAAATATTTATAGATAATGGTACGGAACCCATCGTGCGCGAGTCCGACACGCACTTGGCCGGTTTTTTTATAACACGCAGTACTCACCGTAACCAGAAGACCGAACTTGGTGAATTTGAGCTGACCCTGTAAACTCAAGATGGGTTTCACCACATCAATGATGCTGTCGTCGTAACCCCACAGGAACCTGCAATGAGAGAGAAATGGTTGTGTCTCCTTATTTCACCGAATGCATTGTTTCATCGAATTTTGGTTACTCAGTAACCGTTAACTTTTTAGGTAAGTACAGCTAAAAGGTCATTTTTCACTTCTCATGCTCGCAAAACTCGCCCTTGTGCTGGATGTATGCTGCACAATATGCCACTTTTATGCTCTAGTGCACAAAGTAAAATTGTTTTAAATACTAAGATAATCGGGCCTGACAGCCACACACGCAATAAGACTTCGTAGAATAAACTTGTCATTTTGATTTGCTTTAATAAATTTCACACACGTGTTTTCCATTACTAAATTAATAAAACAAGATAAAATAGGAGTCAATTATTATTTTAAAACGTATTGAACCATAAAATGACTTGCCAGTACCTAAGTCTAATATCACGTGTCGAAAATTAAACATAAAAATTTTTAAAAGTTCAGTGACGGGAATGCGCTATTATTTTATTTTATTTTGCAATTATTTGTTATTTTCTCGCAATCGAAGTGAAAAGCAGTGTGTATAACTCGGGCATAAATTAGCCATTTAACCCCTCGGCTTAACTATCCACCCTCGCCGGTGGCTCGGGTCTCAGGTTAAATGGCTCGTTTTATGCGCTTGTTGTACAATCTACTATTGTAGAACCCAGGTTAGGTTAGGTTTATTTTATAACAATCCTGAAAAGTTTACTGATTCTGAAAAACATGGTTTACAGAATCAGTAAACTTTTTTAATACAAACTTGAATGGCGGCTGTGCTCGGCTGCCGTCGCATCTGACCGGCTCCGTCCGCTCTCTATTAAAACGAGGTCGCGTGCTCGCGCATCCGTTGCGCTGCGCGCCCGGCGGCCCGGCCCGCTCGGTGGGAATCGTACAGTCAAGGAACTTAATTCCCTGTCCATTTCGTTGAAATGTCGTTAGACATTCGCAATGCCCAAGAGTGCGCGTAGGTGCAAGGCGATGATTCTGGTGCCAATGCATCGGACCACGGCGTTTCGAGGTAGTTTTAGGTTCGCGGCGTCCAAATGTTGGAATGATATCCCTCCACCTATTCAAGGAGCGTCTAGCAAGTATAACTTTAAGCGTCAGCTTAAGGGCTATTTGTTGACGCTCCAGAAATCCCAAACCCAATCCTAACCCATCCAGCACTTTCCTATCCCAACCGTGTCGCGTTTTTTGCTTTGTATTTTTCTTTCTATCCCATTTGGTTACTGGTACATATTTAGCAAATTTATTACATTTATTATTTCTTATGTGTATACAATAATTATGTGTTTATTATGTATTAGGTCTTATGTTGTGTTGCGTACGGTGCTGTCTGAAAATCAGCGCTGTAGGTGTCTGTCTGACACCTCGGCATAATGCTGAGACAGCGACCTATTCACTGCCGCGAAGACACACACAATATGCGTTAAATTGTAATGTATGCCTACTCCCTTTGTCTCTGTGTGTCTTTTGTGTAGTAAATAAATTCTTTCTTTCTTTATTTTCAATGCATTAAAGTCGAAAATTCTATTTCAGTTATAGTATTGAAATGTTAATTCGTGTTATTTGTCACTTCACATTACAAATACTTAACCTCTTTGCGAAAAGTTATTTTTTGCTTTTCTACATTGTGTCATGTGTTAGTGTCAATCGAGAAAATTGTGAAATGATTTTATTTGATATTTATTTGAAAAATCTCAAATAGTGGAGTTACACCAGAAGGAATAGGGATTCATGAGATAACATCACAAAGTACTTTGTTATATACTGAAATAGAGAACAATCTCTGGGCCTAAAAACGGTAACCCTGTAATTGATGCGCCATCTAGAATCGTTAGTTGAAATACTCCACTTCAATGTTAAAACATACAAAAAGTGCGTCGGTCGCAGGGTTTGAACCCCGGCTCATCGACTCCAAATACCTCCGTCTGTACCCCTAGGCTACTGATGTCTTATGACAACACGGCGAATTTTGAAATACCTTGACAGCCTCTAGTTGACTTATTATGCTGTCATTACCGCGCAACTAGTACTAAGATTGGCCGCCCTGGATAACATGTTCAAAAGTTCAGTTCACCATGTCAACGTAGTTAATCTGTTGCCTAGTTACTAACATAACGCAATGCATGCGATATGTCAAAGTGACGTCGTGCTCTAGCTAGCTCTTATGGTGACAATTTGCTATACGATATTGAACCTTAGGTGGGTTGGAAATTAAATTCCTTGACTGTACATACAATATTAAAACGCGGTCGGCTACCGCCATGCTCGCGCATCCGTTGCGCTGCGGCGCCACGCTACCCGGCGGTGGGAACCGTACATAAATGTACCTACCTATTCGTATCGTAACTTACGTAAGACGGATATAGAATACGCTGAAGAATACCTGTGAACTGGCAGCTCGACGAAGGCGTCCCTATGGTTGGCCTGCATCAGCCCCAAGTTGAGGGCTATCTGTGAAAAGCTGTTCAGTTCCTTCGTTGCCATTGACACCGCGCCCTGTGGAAACAATGAGGCATAAAGTAGACGCCGTATTGTATAAAAGAAAAAAAAAATAGTTGGCGAATGTCATGGAGTATCGTTAAATTGGTATTTTAAAATCATTATTAGGTTTCTTTAATCATTTTTTAGTTAAAATAATTGTTTAGGTTTATAAGGGTTTAAAATTGGCTTAACAAACAATTTTCGCAGTTGGGTTTTATGAAAAATCTTTTGATTTCACTCGTTCTAATCTCATTACAAGCTTTCTATTAACTTGCAATGTATGTAGGTACCTAAGGCCGTGTCCGGCCCGGGCCGTTTTCTAAGAAAAACGACGGCGTTTTTGCGCGGCTTTGCCAAATCCAAGCCCGGCCGAGCCACGGCCGGGCCGTGCCGACATCACCGGGATGCTTCCGAGCCTCGGCCGTAGCCCAGCCGGGCTTGGGTGGGCCAATCAACTTTTGGACCCACAGTATTTTGTCCGGTAACGCAAGATACAGAACTGTCATGTTTGTTAGAGAAACTGATATAAACCAGGTATCCAATTGTGTATAACAATGGTTTACACCAGCAGTTACGATATGCCACAGATTTGAATTGGATTGATAGACACAGGTTTGAAATAGATTGATTTGAAAGTTTGTAAAAAGTAACACAGGAGACAGAAAAAGTGTGGGTGAAAAAGTTGATTGACCCGGGTACCTATGGCTCAGCCGCGCAAAAACGCCGTCGTTTTTCTTAGAAAACAGCCCGGGCCGGACACGGTCCGTTCTAGCGTGAGTCATCCTATGTAACTATTATGTTTGTTCGGGTGGAATCTTGCAACTCAAACTCAAAATCTTTATTGTTGGTTATATGTTAGTAATACAGATGTTATATGATTTATAGTGCATTATAACCTGCCTACAACTCAATTTTGAAGCAGATATGTTCAACCGATTGAGCTGAAATTTCGGGTAATGGTTATAGTTTCGATGACAATTAAATACTATGGTACCATCGAGCTGATCTGATGATGGAGACAGAAGGTGGCCATGGGAATTCAGTACTTAACCGACGTAACCCCGTTGAGTTTGGGCTCGTTAGAGTCGTCTGAATGAGTACCTTGAACACATTATATATACAGAAAAGCTTGTAGCAAAAATGAAATTTTTGACAGATACTTATATGGAATAGGATATAGATGTATCTTATGCCTTGATCACACGTACCGAGCAAACGGGAGAGACAGTGCTCTCAGCCGAGTACTCGGTGCGTATAACACAGCGAGTGACTGTTTATTTATACGCACCGAGTATACTCGGCCGAGGGCACTGTCTCGTCTGTTTGCTCGGTACGTGTGATCAAGGCATTATACTAACCTCAGAGCATATACATCTGTGATACTAACCAATAGCGGTAAGTTCGGCACGAAAACCTTGTCGAACTGCAGGCCGGTGGTCTTGTCCGGTCTGTAGCGGAACGTGTTGCGCTCCTGGTAGGAGAGCCGGTCCTTGTCGAATTTTATGTTGACGCGCTCCACTTTCTGGCTGTAAACAACACAAGACATTAGGCGAATGTAATGTAACCATGTACAATACAACTAGTGGGTCTGTGACCTGTACAACTTGGGAGCATGTTATTACAAGCTTTATATTAACTTGCACTGTTCGTATGTATGTAAATATTTTATTTAATTTGTTTATTTCGAACCACATATAGTTCATATACAATAATTAAAATAAAGTACACATTAAAAATAAAATAAGACATTAAAATAAGACAATACAATTATTAGCTACAACATGTAAGGAGTTCCAGTGCTCCACCACCGGGCATTCCAGCCTATCAACAATGGTGTTCAGGAGGCTGTTGTCGCTGCCTCGCACACGGCGCATAAGAGAGGCAACTCGTTTTCGAATTATAGCATGAAAACTATCAACTCTAGCCTCTGCAAACATTCCTGATGCGCTGCAAAAGCGAGGCAGCCCCAACAACATCCTGAAACCATTATTGTACTGGACGCGTAAGGCATTGAGAGCTCTCTGCGTGCACTTGGTCCACAAGCTACACGTGTAGAAAGTCTGACAAAATGCCTTAAAAAGGGTTATTTTGACATCCCTCGTACAACGTGCGAACCTGCGGACCAACATGTTGCTCCTCACTGCCAATGCCCTACGCTCCCGCTCCACATCGAGATCATCTGAGAGGTCCTCGGTGACCCAGTGCCCCAGATACTTGAACTTTGTGACTTTAGTCAACTCCGTTGCTCCAAGTTTAAGCGGTGGCACAGATTTCGGTTTTTTGTTTCCTGCCTTGAATACAAGTAGCTCGCTTTTCTTAGAGTTATATCTGAGACCGTGGGCCTCCACGTACCTCTCACAAATGCCAATCAAAATCTCGAGAGCCCCAATCGATGGGGCCAGCAGCGCCATATCGTCAGCGTAGCTAACGTTGTTCATAATTTGGCCACCAACTGAGCACCCAACCCTGGCACTGCTGAGCTCATCGATCAAGTTATTTATGTACAGGTTGAAAAGCCGTGGAGACGTCAACCCCCCTTGTCTCACACCGCATTCCAACCTGTACTCCTCCGAGTAAGCGCCTGCCCATCTCACACTGTTCATTTGGTTATGGTACCAATATCTTAAAATAAAAACCAGCTCTTTGGGTGTAGCTGTCTCCCTCAAGAGCTTTTCCCACAGTAAATTGTACGACACAAGATCGAAGGCTTTCGATAGGTCCAAAAAGCAGGTGTAATATGTAAGTATGTAAGTTGTCCGTCAAAATTTGAAATCCATTTTTCAGTCACTTCCCGTTATCCAATTGAGCTGAAATTTTGCAAGCATATGTATTTCTCATGACAATACAATATTATGATGACTTGGAGCTGATCTGATGCTGCGGCTGGAAGGTTGCCATAGGAACTCCGCAATAAATCGACACAACCCCATCGAGTTTGGGCTTTTTGTCAGAAACTTATTTTTTATTGTTTTTAATTTCTAAAAAGTGACTTGACTAAAAAAACTATATAATTAACGAAGCTGCTCTTAAAATTTCACGAGAATCGTTTGAGGAATGCGTCCTGTAGAGGAGAACAGAGGGAAAGACACCAGAGGCCCTAGAACGATAGGTTTTATCGTGATGTTTAAGTACATTTTCGCCGTAAAACGTGACGAAAAACGTATCGTGCTAGCTGGGCAGACACTGGACGCCATAAACAGACCAATTAATCACATCTGACGAGGATACGGCTCTTTTTCTAGGGCTATTAGGCCATCTTTAACGTTTAGCGGTCTGTAGTGTGGTCGTTCCAGCCTGCGCCCTTACGCCTTGGCCACGACTTTGGTCTTAAGCGACCTGCAACCAGCATTTTATCTGTTCATTGCGCGGTCAAGACGCGCAACGCACTGTGGTTAGTTGGGATCACGCGCAATGAACAGATAAAACGCTGGTCACAGGTCGCTTAAGACCAAAGTCGTGGCCGAGCGGTTAAGCGACCTGCGACCAGCGTTTTATCTGTTCATTGCGCGGTCGAGACGCGCAACGCACTGTGGTTAGTTGGGATCACGCGCAATAAACAGATAAAACGCTGGTCGCAGGTCGCTTAAGACTTAAGTCGTGGCCGAGGGGTTAAGCGACCTGCGACCAGCGTTTTATCTGTTCATTGCGCGGTCGAGACGCGCAACGCACTGTGGTTAGTTGGGATCACGCGCAATGAACAGATAAAACGCTGGTCGCAGGTCGCTTAAGACCAAAGTCGTGGCCGAGCGGTTAAGCGACCTGCGACCAGCGTTTTATCTGTTCATTAAGCGGTCGAGACGCGCAACGCACTGTGTAATGATGTCAAAATAACCCTTTTAAGGCATTTTGTCAGACTTTCTACACGTGTAGCTTGTGGACCAAGTGCACACAGAGAGCTCTCAATGCCTTACGCGTCCAGTACAATAATGGTTTCAGGATGTTGTTGGGGCTGCCTCGCTTTTGCAGCGCATCAGGAATGTTTGCAGAGGCTAGAGTTGATAGTTTTCATGCTATAATTCGAAAACGAGTTGCCTCTCTGATGCGCCGTGTGCGAGGCAGCGACAACAGCCTCCTGAACACCATTGTTGATAGGCTGGAATGCCCGATGGTGGAGCACTGGAACTCCTTACATGTTGTAGCTAATAATTGTATTGTCTTATTTTAATGTCTTATTTTATTTTTAATGTGTACTTTATTTTAATGATTGTATATGAACTATATGTGGTTCGAAATAAACAAATTAAATAAATAAATATATGTAACATCTCAGTGGCATGGTGACTTCAGCTCCGCGTTTCGATCTTCATAAGTCTTATGTATTAGGTATTGTTCTTATGTAATCTCACTTAAGCTATTTTCCTTCCAAACATTGCCAGATAGGTCATTATTCGAGTGTTTGTTCCGATCACTTTCGTGATCACATTTTTGTAGAACTGGCTGCAGATTTCGATTTTGTTTCTAGTTGGGTATCTAAGTTTACCGGACGTCTAACAAATATCCGAAGACGGCATCAAAATCTACGCCCAATTCTTCAAAAATAAGCGAAATGAGGCGGTTGAAACGCTCAAATAATGACCCAGATTAGAGAGGTCAGTACAATTAGAACGCAACCGATGTACGAGTTCAGATTATTTGGGTTGGCTGAATTGCATCAAAGTAATCCTTTCAAATAGCAGCTCTACCGTACAAGGTAGAAGGTTCAAATTCCTATGACAGTTTTATAAAAACTCGGCCAAATTAAATAATGTCAACCATACGATGTGTTGTGACTTAGTTGCGTAAATATTTTCGTGTTGATTTAGGATGAAAATCATTGAATACGATTAGTAGCATTGAACGGAATTGGGTTCGTCAATATGCGTGACCATGACCGTCGGGTGTACGCTTATGTACACATTTAAGTAACACATTTATACACATATACAGGGTGACCCATAAAGGACACGTCATAGTGACACTGAGGTAGACCAGGCCAAGATGTACCAAACCAACTTAACATGACCCCAGTATTTTGTGCATGTTTTTTTTTTTTGTTGCGTCATGTTCTTAGGAGTCCCCGGCAAGCTCTGTTCTCCATACAAACGTAGTTACGCTCTCATTTTAAAACGACTAGCTAGTTTGCTCTGAAACTTTGTACTTAGAATAAGTTAAGGGATATCCTGGTATGTAATCTGGGGGCACGGTAGTGCCCCCGCCAAGTCGAGCAAAACAAAGAGGCACGGCTGTACCATCTTTTTCTCGAAACCATTCATATTAATCTGCATATTTTATGCTTGCTAAATTAAATTAAGTTTAAGGAAGGTATGCAAAAAATTGTAAATGCAGTAAAGTTGTGTGATTCCCAAGTTGCAGAATTTTATTTAGCAAGTAAATAAAGTTTAATAAGAATGCCTGACTTGGCTCTACGAAATATCTCACCACTTTTTACTGTGGAAGAGTTCCGAGACTTGGCCTATTTTTTACATTGAATGTTTTTATGGATTTAGTTTATGTAGTTTCAGATACCACAGTAAATTATTTACTTTCAAAACAAAGTTTTAACCGACTTCAAATCAGTAGCCAAATAGCTTCAGGTTTGCCTATAAAATTTGAAGAGTTCCCCCGATTTCTCCAGGATCCCATCATCAGAACTGGATTTTGGTGACAACGGGACCAATCTGGAAGTATATGCTTGCAAACAAAGATTTTTTTTCAAATCGGTTCAATAATTACCGAGATATCGCGTTTCAAACACACAAAAAAAAATACAGACGAATTCTCAATTGAGAACCACCTCCTTTATTAAAGTCGGTAAAAAAAAACAGCGAATTTAAGAATTGTAGTACTTATTGCTACTAACGCTGTTTCGCGCGACATATCGGGCATAGGAAAGAACGGGCATCGTATGCTGCATCGGGTCTGACCTGAACCTTGCATCGCGACTGTATCGTGGCAGCATCGTGTTTACGTGTGCGAGGGTATATGACCAGCGACACCATCGCGACTGTATCGCGGCCTTTTTGCGACTGCATCGCTACTGAGAATCGCTAAACTTAAGTGGCAGTGGGCGGGGCAAATTGCACGTAGAACCGATCGCCGTTGGGGCGAAAATGTTCTCGAGTGGCGACCACGTACCGGAAGGCGCGGCCCCACAATGTGGACTGCTGACCTGGTAAAGGTCGCGGGAGTCCGCTGGATGCGGGTGGCGCAGCACCGGTCAATTTGGCACTCTTTGGGGGAGGCCTATGTCCGGCAGTGGACGTCTTTCGGCTGATATGATGATGATGATGATCGCTACTGAATCGCAGCAAAAAGTCGTGGTGTGCGACCTCCCTAAGAAAACGTAGACCGAATAACAATTGATTGGCCCCTCCTAGCGATATTAACATTATATCGCTGTTAGATATCATCTAATTTGGACGGTATCGTACACAATTTGCGGCTTATCTATGAGTATTTTTACGAGCAGTCAAGTAAACTAAACATAAACACATTGCATTGAAGAACTTTCCCAATCTATTCATATTGAAAGGTTTTATAAAAGGGTTATTCAAAGATTTTAAGGTCGAACTACTGTAAGGATCTTCGCGAGATATAATATAACTATTTCAAAGTACTTATTACAGTAAAGTACCTACCTGTATTAAACTATAATGTGCCTTGGAGGAACACAATTAATTTTACCAGCGTATTCCTGACCATATTTAGAACATAATAAGTTTCGGTCAAAAAATTAATTTTTGGTACAATCTTTTATTGCCGACTGTACTTTTCTGTATACCGTAAATTGTTGCAAATTAGCTCTGGTATAACCCCTTTCAAGGAATAGGTCGAATTACCAGTCACCCTGTATACAATCAACGTGTTTGTTCAACGGGTTAGTATGTGAATATGTGACTGAGTTTTCAGAAAACTGTCTTTGAAATTTGAACCTTCTACATTGGGAAGTAGAGTTGCTTTTTCAATGGACTACTTTGATGCAATTCGGCCAACTGAAATAATCTCAAGTATACGCGGTATGTTGACACAAAATAAAAGAACCAATACCTAGGTACCTTCTTTGTCCGCGAGTATAGCTTAGCTAACTTTGTGAAGTTTTTATTCATAGTGAGATTTTAGATGAGGTAAAATACCATCATCACTTAAACTTGTTTGAATAGTTTATAAACCGGCCAAGTGCGAGTCGGACTCGCGCACGAAGGGTTCCGTATCAATAAAAATATTTATTTTATTTTGTTTTTAGTATTTGTTGTTATAGCGGCAACAGAAATACATCATCTGTGAAAATTTCAACTGGAACTATCACTGTATCAGTGAGATACAGCCTGGTGACAGACAAACGGACGGACGGACGGACAAACATCGGAGTCTTAGTAATAGGGTCCCGTTTTACTCTTTGAGTACGGAACCCTAAAAATGTATTGTTTGAGTAAGCTGATTTAAAAAAGGAAAATAGACACCCATTTTTGGATTTTTCTAACTATCGTGAATATTTTAAGCAGTCGTGTTTCGATTAAATCATAGAAGTAATCATATATTCCAGAATCATATGTCTGAAAATGTGTGCTTAGTGGTCATCGATTTAAAATGTTAGTGGTTCCTAATATGGCCAGAACGGAGTTTCAAAGAGCGCAATATATTCCAATGAAAATATCGCTTTTTTAAACGATATAGTTAATTATTGTTTGCTAAATAGGGATTCCCTCTTTAAAGCGTTCTCGCGACTTAGGTTATCAAGAAACCTATTTAAATTATCTTCATAATTGCGTCGTTTGAATTTGAATCTTCGGGACCTTCGGGTGACGATGTTACGGTCTACTGTGTTGATATGAGTTCTGATGTTTGAGACAGACTGATTAATGGTTTGTTAGGTAGGTAATTGGTGTGCGAAGGTTGGTAGCAATGTCTGCTAGAATTAAAACATGTGTCTGATGTCTAACTACTTCTCTTGGTCACCACACATTAATTTTGTTTGTTGCAAATTAAGAATACTCTTAGGTAATATTTTTCATTTAAATTACCGAATTCCTACCAGTACCTTAAAATGTTTATACAGGGTGTGGCCTGTAATAGGAGCAATAAATTAAACCGTAGATTATTAAGCTTGTGAAAAATTATTTCCACGTGGTTTTATTTGAAAAAAATTATATTTTTTTTTTGAATTTTTTTTCTTCAAAATATGTTTACTTGTATTGTTTTACTCTTTTGGAATGCTATCAGTAACTTTTTATTACTTAAAACTAAAAAAATTTAAATAAAATTTAAAAAATTACAAAAAAATCTTTTGAAAACAAAAATGCAAAAACAATTCCGACTCATTCATTACATTATGTTACCTCTAAATCTGCATTGACTTCTGTGCTATTATGTCGTGGTGCCAAGATACATTACTTGGAGGTCATAACTTTAGATTCAAATTTATCCTAATCGAAAAAAATTAAAATATTTGGGACACAAATACTGCAAATGCTCTAAGAAAGCGTCCTTTTGAATATTTGCTCCTATTACAGGCCACACCATGTATATGAGTCAATAGTAGAATCCCCCCTTTGCTATGCCCTTGATAGCTACTCTAACTCTCAAAACTAATATCGACAAATTAGAAATGTTACAAATCCGATTCCTGAAATTACTTTTGTTTAATCGTATGGCATACATTATTTGGCCTTTGAGTTTGTCACTTTTAGTACCACCCAGGGGACACGTGCAGGGTTATGGTAGGTAGCTCCTGCAGGAGTAGCGTGCGGTACAAAAAAAAAAAAAAAAAACGTACGCCACAAATGATGGTGGGGGGGAACACTCAACCAATTCCCCCACAGGTGGGTCCGGTGAGCTGGGCAACAAAAAAAAAAAAGGTAGCTCCTGCGGACGCAAGTGACAGTTGTCCCCCCTTTGTCAAGGTTGCTTAAAGGTTGCCGACCCCTGGGCTAGACCATAAAAAAATATTAACTGCCGAAATGTCTAAAGCCCGTTTCACATTTGTCTGTCGTGTTGTGCACATATCTCTGATGGCAAAGGGCATCACAGAAATTAAATGTGAATGCAACCATATTAAATGTATGAAATCTGTACTTACCCGTCCTGATGCGTCACAAATTCACAATACAACACGACAGGCAAATCTCAACCGGGCTTTACATTTGTTTTTTTTTGCTGAGATATGGTATTTATTATTTCGCAAATTATCTTTATTGCGGGCTTGAGACATTTCTACAGTTAATATTTTTTTATGGTCCACTTCATTGCACTTGTGTTTTGTATTTAAACGCATCCGCATTCATTCGACTTCTTTAAGGTCAATGTATCTTAAGATTGTAACATTCGTATGTAAAGCGCGTACCACGTACCAGTGTAAGTACCTAAACAAAAGTATGCTAGTTAAGTAAAAATATAATTTTGGTGGAAAAAATGGAATTGATTTTATGATCGAACGAAACGCAATGACACAAACAATAGGGAAGATTACGCAAAACTCTTCGTAGGTGGCGACACTAGGAGCGTTGACATTGTATCTCGTTCCCACTTGCGGTATTGTCTATGCAAGCATCCTTGTCACTCATTTGACAATCAATTGTGCATGTGTGTGTGAATCCCTATATTCCTATACTGGTTTACTATTAGTGGTAGTGCTGCCTCTGGCGGCAGAACATTGCAGTAATGTTCCCTATTAGCGACGTTTATTGGGTTAATTCCGGTAATAAAAGCTACGGTAGCGTAGTGGTTCAGGGATGCAGCTGTCGCGGGTTAGAATAGAACCGGGGCTCGTACCAATGAGTTTTTTGAAACTTATGTACGGAATATTTACCGTTAGCTTTTCGGTGAAGGAAAACATCGTGAGGAAACCGGTCTTAATCCCAATAAGGTCTAGTTTTCCCTCTGGGTTGGAAAGTCAGATGGCAGTTGCTTTCGTAAAACTAATGCCTATGCCAAATCTTGAGATCAGGTGTCAAAGAGGACCCCGGCCTCCTTTAAGGCACAACCAGGAATAACGCTAGGAGGATGATGATTGGGTCAATTCCGGTCCAGCCATAGGCCATGGCCATAATGACAGATAAAAAAAAGCGGCCAAGTGCGAGTCGGACTCGCACATGAAGGGTTCCGTGAAATAAATCGCCGTTTAAGATTTATGACGTATTAAAAAAAAACTACTTACTAGATCTCGTTCTAACCAATTTTCGGTGGAAGTTTGCATGGTAATGTACATCATATATATTTTTTTGTATTATCATTCGCTTATTTTAGAAGTTACAGGGGGGGGGACACACATTTTACCACTTTGGAAGTGTCTCTCGCGCAAACTATTCAGTTTAGAAAAAAATGATATTAGAAACCTCAATATCATTTTTGAAGACCTATCCATAGATACCCCACACGTATGGGTTTGATGAAAATGTTTTTTTTGAGTTTCAGTTCTGAGTATGGGGACCCCTAAAACTTAATGTTTTTTTTTCGATTTTTGTGTGAAAATCTTAATGCGGTTCACAGAATACATCTACTTACCAAGTTTCAACAGTATAGCTCTTATAGTTTCGGAAAAAAGTGGCTGTGACATACGGACGGACAGACAGACAGACGGACGGACATGACGAATCTATAAGGGTTCCGTTTTTTGCCATTTGGCTACGGAACCCTAATGACTAGAGAAGAGAGGTAGAATGTGAAGATCTTTATTGCTCGAGCGAGCGAAGCGAACAAAGTTTTCCGTTCGTTTCAGCGTGGGCCAAAATTATTTCGTATGTTCGGATGTCCCGCTGGCCGGCCGTGTTCTCCTCTACAGGTCGCATTTCTCAATTGATTCTCGTGGAATTTTGTTAGCAGAATTAGAGAGATTAATATAGAGTTATTTTGGTCGATTCAGTATTTGGAAATTAAAAAAGAAATTAGTTAATAGAAGCTAGTTCTACAGCTCACAGAGCCACTAGTTTGCCGTCTTTTGTATTAAAAAAAAACAAAGCTTGGTTTTAAAATAATTACAAAGATAAAAATAAAATCGATAGGACCGATAGGTACTTTATTATTCTTGACATTGCGCTGTATTAGGTCAAAGGGCGTTGCACGTATTCTATATCTTTATGCCTACAAACATATCTAGAAAACAAAACTTGCAATATTCGGCTTTGTTGCAATTCGATAAAAGTTAAAAATACCGTATTATTGATATGTTTTATAAGAAAACACTACTTACTTAATTAAAATTTCACACGTCCCTCAAGGTGATGAGAAATCAATCACCTATCATGTTCTTAATCACTTAACATTTCAATTAAAATGATCTGTTTATGTTGACTGACAACAGTAACATAATTAAGGATAATAAAGACAATAGTAACATAATTAAGGTAACAAATATAAGTGTTGCATGATTGTGAGGTGTTGAGAGAAACGTTTAATAGGTGAAATGAAGTTGCGTAACAATCTCTTTTTGTGACGTTAAGATTCATGATGATGACATTGTATTTGCGCATTTTTTATTTTTTTATTTTTTCTTATTGGTATCCGGGCATCTTTTTTTGCTACTAAATCCGAATTTGCTGGTGGCACGTGAAATCCTTTTCAGAAGTTTTCAGGAATCCTTATGCGGGCCTAAAGCGCGAATTGCACATGCAAGAAATTGCATGCAATTAATATAAGTCAAAGATATTTATAAAGCCACTCACGAGTATACAAAAGGCCCAACATCCTCCACATGCAGGGTGCTGTCCAACTTGTCTCTCACTCGCTCCCAGTTGGTGTAGTTGAAGAGGTGGACCTTCATCAGAGGCTGGACCGTGGGACTCCTCCAGAGGGCGAAGGCCATGGAATTGTTCCTTATCACCATGCTCTGTGGGCAGATGGAAGTAGTTAATCAAGGCTGCGTCATTATACAAGTAGGCCCCAAAGTCAACGTCAAGCCGAAAACGGGTGGCCCAAGTATCATCTTCATCATATCAGCCGAAAGACGTCCACTGCTGGGCATAGGCCTCCCCCAAAGAGTGCCACAATGGCCGGTCCTGCGCCACCCGCATCCAGCGGACTCGCGCCTTTACCAGGTCATCAGTCCACCTTGTGGGGGTCTAGCCACGCCGCGCAAGCCGGTACGTGGTCGCCACTCGAGAACCTTTCCGCCCCAACGGCAATCGGTTCTGCGTAAACCATTTACTTATTTAAATCCGGGCATATCTAGGCGATAAATAAGGTTATGGATGTTACAATAGTACATTACTTACCTAGGGCGGTTAAACAAAGAATGTCTCAGATATTTGACGCCCGAGCCGAAGGCAATGGCGATAAATATGCGCTCTGAGGCTTTCTTTATTACCGCCCGTGGTGAGTACAACATTTTACGTCTCTATCTGGCCAGGAAGTGGGGTTTTCCGCACGCATAGCGATTTTTAGAACAGAAGGACAGACGGACACCGTGACATCGAGATAGACACCGGACATTCGCGAGAGACAGGGCACAGCGGAATGTCATCTTGCTCGTATGTGGAGCAGCCCAACTGGGGAAGTACCTCCACCTTAAAAAGACCGCAGCCATAATAGCACCACTGCTTTGTAGTGTTGCTATATTATTGCATGCTATGAAGTATGTGGTGTTGTGTTCCTGGTGGTGAGTAAGGTCGCCAGAACTCCCTAGGGTGCGCTGTGTTGGGAGTGAGGGATCTGCATGTCTCTATCTGCCAACACAGCGAATCCTCAAGTAAATAAAGAGTCGGCAACGCGCTTGTGATTCTTCTGGAGTCACAAGTGTCCATAGGCGACGGTACCAGCTTAACATCAGGCAGGCCGTAAGCTTGTTTGCCACCATCGTAGTATATAAAAAAAAAGATAATAATTAAACAATGGATGTCGGTAATGGTTGGGTTTAAGTAGTTTTCGTCATCTAAACTAAAACAAACTATAATAAGGTTGGGAACGGTTGGTGTGTATACTTACTGATAATATAGCGTTGTTTAATGTGTTTGTGAAGCAGAAAAACACTGTACCGATGAGGCTCAGCACGAATGTAGTTGAAAGGCTCACTAGTACTGAAAAGAAAAAATATATATTTAAGAACCTGTGTAGTGATGATATGAAATAATCAAATAATTTATTAACAAAAATATAAAGTTAAGTAAAATATAAATTGGAACATATGTATGTATGCACAACTAAAACAATACTAATATCATAACTAGATCTAATAGATCCTAAGTATTAAGGAAGCACCTACATAACCTTAACTTTATATCACAAATTAGGTAGTAACTAATATTTTTAAATTGAAAGACTCAGATATGTGACAAGCTATTATGCGACCTTATTGACATCCGATTTAATTAATGAACAGTATCTACTTATTATGTACCTATTGACTGATTTGTAAAACATTGACTTTAATGAATTCTATTATGTACGCCAGGTAGTGCACAAATTGTATTTTTCACAATCGTGTTATAATAGAGAGCTTTTTAGTCGAGTACCGTGTTTAGGCCACGAAGCTTGCTGAGTGGCCTAAGTAAGATACGAGATTAAAAAGCTTGATTATAACACTATTGTGAACAATACTTTTTGTACGAGTTCATTAAAATTAATTTTCTACGAGTCAACTGAACTAATTAAACAAACTCGATACTGTTGAAACGAAGTGCAGCTCATCGCTCGTACGCTTGTTGATATCTTAAAAGACATCAACGAGCGTACGACATCAAAGCGATTCTATTGGTCCAATTCATTACAGTTCAGTAAAGCAGCCACGTGATTGGTCGAATTTATTTTAGTTGTCTGGAGCGTATCGAAAAGTAGTTATTTCGATTGTTTCGACAGTAACATGGACTACAACTATGAAAAGAGTGACGTTGCAGTATTCTCTATGAAATCTTAATACACATATTTTAATCGTCGAGTACAAAAAGAATCTTAGGGGACAGTACAACACATATCGAACTAGCGAGTAAACTCAAAAGGACTAGTATTATCGGTACTAAACGATATGTATATCAGATCAGATAAATATTTACTTACAACAAATCCAAAACTGAGAAACAAATATTCATCCGTATCACTCAATTTGCCTTTATTGGGATTTGAACCCAGGGTTCAGCTGTCACATGCAGCTAAATTAAAAAATCATGGTAACTGATTCTGAATAGATCAGGTCTGAGATATGTATAAGTCTTACAATTAAAAATAAGTTTCAGTCAAAAATTAAATTTTGGTTCATGCTTTTATTGCGTAGGTAGGTAACTAGGTACTACCATAAAATAAAAATTAAAAATTGTTTATTTTCAGATTCCTTCGATCCATAGCATTATTATTATTTCTGGTAGTGGCTTTCGGGCTGTCAAAGCCCTTATATCACTGCGACCATCGCTGATCTATTGTGATCGCCACTTACTACAATTCTTGGTCAAGTCCTGCAAACTCGAAGAATTGCAGGATTTTGTTGAACTCAAGAAATTTGATCTCCTCCGGGCACATGATGTGTTTGCCCAGGAAGGAGTTACGACTGTGCATGAGGCAAGGGCAATCGGTTAGGATGTGTGTTGGCGTCTCCTCTGCTTCAAAGCAGAATCTGCACTGCCTTGTGTCACACAGTCCTATCGTTTGCATGTGCTTATTTAGGCGGCAGTAAGCACCCTGACCAGCATGCGTAGACGGTTCCTACTTAGCGCCAAGGCGTCAGAAGACGCCTTTTTGCTAAAGGCTCTAATAAGTGCCTTGGAATGTTTCAGTCCTGGGTTAGCTCTCCAGGCTTGAATGGTCTTGTAGAAACAATAGGCTTTTAGAGTGAGCTTGGTTAGACTTTTAGGGATACCACAGAACGGCTCTGGTCCGCAGTGTGTTCCCTTCGCCCCCGCTCGTGCAAGCTCATCAGCCTTTTCATTTCCCTCGATGCCTGCATGCCCTGGGATCCATAGCATAGCATTGTTAGTTACAAAACAATTATACAACTACATTAGTAAATCACACATTTTTACTTCGGATGTTAGGTATACCAAGGATATTGTGAGACATCTGAGACCTTGAGTAGGTAACCTAAAAAGACATAGATAAGAATAGAAGCATATAATAAATTGAATTATAATGGATTAATAGAAAAAAATAATAAATAAAACTAAATAAAACTACATTAGTATATTAATATTAAATGGCCACATGAACTATACTTATTTTTATTTATTTTTAAGGACGTACGACATGTTAGTCGGTGTATCGGCGGAGTATGTCCGAGTCCCACCTCTCTGCTATCATTTTCAGGATGCTATTTGAGCTCCCCCTCGTGTGCATCACCACAGACGCTAGCATCGGCAAACATCCCAGACGCGCTGCAGAATCGGGGAAGCCCAAACAGCCTCCTGAAAATGTTTTTATATTGGATACGCAGGGCGTTATATGACTTCAGCCTGAAACTAGCCCACAGGCCACACGTATAGCACTACTATATTTTTATGGCAAAGCTACGGTAGCCTAGCTAGTGGTTCAGGCATGCGGCTGTCAAGCGGTGGTCTTGGATTCGAAGCCCGGCTTATGAATATTCCGAAAAACTCATTGGTAAGGTATGCCTTACCAATGAGTTTTTCGGAATATTTAGGTACCGTTAGCTTTTCGGGGAAGGAAAACATCGTGAGAAAACCGGTCTAATCCGAATAAGGTCTAGTTTTCCCTCTTGGTTGGAAGGTCAGATGGCAGTGGCTTTCATAAACTAGTGCCTATGCCAAATTTTGGGATTAGGTGTTAAAGGGTCCGCTTGGAGCCCGGGGGCTTCTTTAGGTTCCTCCCGGTTGGGCTAGGATGATGATTTTTTTGTCACAGTCATCAACTACTCTTTTAGAGGGTTCCAATGAGCCGTTGGGTTTACCTTGTGTTTGATAAATACTTAAGTACATAAATAAAAAAATAAAAAATTGGGGACAATCTTACACAAATCGACCTATACCATATTTTTTCTAGGAAGATTAGAATGATTGGTGTCACTTCATAATAGAATGTCACTTTGTATTGGTAAGCGAAATTCATATTTTTCCAAGGGACAAATATTGCTTGTAAAAATTAAATCACTTCTAATATGCGGATTTTATAATATAGACTCCGGTTGGTGTGCCGGCTCTTCTAGAGCCGACCGGCATCTCTATAAACGATGGCAAGAGACCGGACGGTGTGTCTCTGATTCCGTGGAGTATGGGACGGGTGCTGGTGTGGGATGCAACCTGCGTAGACACACTAGCCCCGTCGCATCTCCACCGAACCTCCGTGAGGGCAGCGGCAGCGGCAGAGGCGGCTGAGAAAGCCAAGGTGGGCAAATACAGTGGTCTCGGCGCCGAGTAT